>CM068829.1:108345579-108658079 GCA_028554795.2 Sinohyriopsis cumingii | reverse complement strand
TGAATACGCGCTACTGTAGGTAGGTAGGTAGAGTGTATCTGATAGGGATAAAGTGAGTTTTATAGGGACAAACAGAGACCACTACACACACACACACACACACAACATACGCGCGCAGACACACACACACACACACACACACAGAGGGAAGAGGAAAAAACAAACCCCAAATATACTATCCACACTCGGGAGGAAGAAAAAAAACAACCAAATATACGATCTACACAACGTACGCTAACACACACACACACACACCACACGCGCGCACACACACACACACGAGCGCCCGCGCGCGCGCACCACAGAGGGAAGAAGAATAAAACCGTTATACACTATCCACACGGAGTGAAGAAATAACCCTTTACATATACTATCAACAGAGAGTGAAGAAAATAACCCATTATATTCCATCAACAAAGAGTGAAGAAGAAAAAGTTTTTTGAAAGCACCTAAGCCCTCACCTGCAATGACCAACTCTGCCAAACACCTACACCCCACCCCACCCCCACTCCCAACACTACAAAACCCATTTAACCCGTTATTTTATGGCATCAGTGTGTGCTTTAGGAAACATCAAGACACAAAAATGATGGATGAATAGACTGACTATTGTTTACGGACTTGCATGCCTAAAGAGCGTACGTGAAGGAAAACATCCTTCCATTTCAATTCTAACTAAAACATGATCTAGAGGGATAGAGAGAGGTGAAAGAGCACAATTTCATAAAGTGTGAGTAAAAACAAAACACGACATCCTTATTATACAATGTCAAGACCAAGAGACACTTACGTTTTCTTTCTGGTCTATTCTCTTTTAGAAGGTAGTATGAAATTTCACATCAGGGCCAACGCATCGGCTCACATTGTCAATTTTTCCATTTCCATGTCTTTACTGGCACAAGTTCTTCATCATCTTCAATTTCTTCTTCTTCTTCTTCTGATTCCCTCTTCTCTGTTTCGTCTTGTGTTTTGTTTCTTCTCTTTTCTCGTAGGGCACTCTGAATTCCAGTGTCCTTTCCCCTGACAACGATATTAGGTATCTTGACTTTTGTCTCTCTTTCTTAGACGAAGCAGGTATTTTGGAGACAAATACCCATTTACCTTTGCAGATATAGCAAACTTCATTAGCACACACTTTCGTATGACTCTCATCAAATCAACGACCAAAAGAATAAGTTTTGTTGCCACTTTCGCCTGTGAATTATGCTTTCGTATGACTTTTAGCAAATATTTGACCAGCAGGTCGATCTGTGCTGACTCTTCCATCTTCGTGATCGTTTGAGAGCGGAATGAATACTCTGACGCTAAGACACTCTCCTTATATACAGGGACCTGCTGCGTATGAAACCTAGTCAAATGTAATTTTGCAATAAGATGAAACGATTTCATTGAGGAAGTAAAAGGCAATGATGTACCGTATCGCCTCACACAAAACTTGAAGTGTTAGCTCAGATCCGTGTCAGCAATTTCGAAGACGACATAACTGAGCTTTCATCAATGTTCTCCAATTATGCCACAAAACCACGAGTCCTGATTCACGCCAAAAGAAATTTCGTTCAGTCCATAAAAATTAGTATCACATCTGAGAAACGCAAAAACGAACTTCCAGAAAACTGAGAACGACGGCTTACACCTACAACGTAAATGTATGAGTTCAAGTAGTGCGTAAAACTTAGTCAAATTAAATTTTTATAGTCAAGACGAAACGATCTCTTTTCGAACAAGAAAGCAGACACCAAGCGACAATGGCAATCCGTGTCACACAACACTTTTCAAAATGTATATGATCAGAGGTTTGTTCTAGCGATCTGCACGGTTAAATTAAATGTTGATGTATTTTGCAATAAGACGGACACAATTTCCATGGGATCGCCATTGGTACGATTGTTCGTGCATTAGTTTAATTTTTAAAAATATTTTTTATATAAATCGCCTATAGGATAGACCCAGTAAAGCATGGCCATTCTCGTCACTGTCTGAATAGCTACTCAAGTCAATTCGAAGTGAACGCGGTAAGAAAATAAGTATAGCCAATGAAATGGCTTACAACGGGTGATGCATTGTTTTGTTCTAGGACTGTGTGGCATAATAATCCCTATGTTCTTGCGTTGTTACCATTACATTACAGACAGACTGAAATGTGAACTTACAAGCCCTCTTTGTCTGTGTTGTACCATTTCTTCTTACCACATCAAAATACTGAGCGTCACAGTATTGGTTCGCGTTTTCAAGCTGACCATTTTTTCATATCTCACTTAAACATTTTAACATAAACACTCACACTCACATCGGTAGAGTCAGAACAGATGTGTTACTGTGTTACAGTATTGAGGGGCATGTTATCTTTTTTTTTTCAAACTAATAAATTTGGGGTTTGTATGAAGTAAAGAACCGAAAGTACAGTGAAACTCAAGGATGATGACCCAATCTGTCTGTCTATTGATGCGTGTATTTACTTAAGAAGAAATATGACCTCTAAAACACAAAGAGATACGGCAAGCATGATTAGAATGAACATAACGATGTTTTCCTTCACGCCTGTGTAATTTAGAGCTTGAATCCTCTTTGAAGACAAACTTGGTCTCCTTTTGTAGGGCTTGAAATAATAAAAAACCTGAAAAAATCTTAAGCACTTTGCTATAGATAATTTCATCAACAGACTAAACAACATAAATACCGTTACAACACTAGAAAGCCTTAAATCTTCTATCAAAAAGAAATGCATCAAAAAATTAAAGATTGACGATAACTAACCAATGAAACCGAATTTAACAAAGGCAGTGACATGTGAAGAAATGGCTCTCACTTTGGAAAGGTAGGCGAATGTACTCTGTCATGCACCATCAACTTGAAAAAAAAATTATAAACAGAGAGAAACCTGAATTCAAAATTCAGTTGTTTTTTCTTATAAATTGTTTCGTTTCTTTTTTCTTTTTTGGAACAAATCTAAGCACTAATATAGAGTGGAAAAGGGAAAATGCACATGCAAGCTTTGATATTTCTGAAAAAATGAGGGGATATTCCTAACGTTCATAACCACCTATGGACTTGGACTTGTCTGTGACTTATCCACAAAACAAGACGTACATATTTCTGGTCAAGCTGCAAGTGTGTGCGTGTTTTTGAAAATGGTAAAAATTGGATATACAATTTTCTCGTGACACTTATAAAGTGAAGAGTCTGTGCAAGTGTCAAAAGCCAAAGTCATATAAGTTTTGTATTTTGTACGGCTTGTAAAGATTTCCACTTTAGAAAATGTGAAGTATCACAAGATATTATCACAAACAGAAGTGGAACATAGGGGCTTGCAAGAAAGAAAATAACCCATACAGTTGGTGTCATCAAGAGTGCTAGAGACGGTACCCGAATTTGCTTGCTTGCTTACTTGAATTAAAGTGATTTTCGCTCTAATGGAGCATATATCACTGGTTTAATAACGCACCGCGTGATTTTTAATTACTCCTGGGGAAGGAAAGAGAGCCTCATCCCCCAGGCCTTTATGTACTCACAGACTACTTTTAAATTTAGCCACTCAGGTGTAGGACTAACTAATCCTTAACAACCTGACTGAAAGGCTTTAAACATGAGTGGGAATAGTCTCACCACACACTCATTTTTCTGTCCGAGCGTGGTAAAGGAGGGAAAAGGTGCTCAGCAAGACAGCCATGGGTGTTAAGTACTCAACAAAACGCTAGCCCGTACTTATTTCAAATCAAGTCCCGTTTTTGCTAATGGACAGTAAAAAGTACCAATAATGTGTTAACCACTTGTGCAATTAGTTCAAATCTAACGATTCTGTTAAATTTCCTACTTCCTAACATATCTATCTAATATTAGTACTTAGTGTACATAAAAATAGCCATACTGATCTTATTTAAAATATTATGTCTAAGCGACATATACCAGTTTGGTCACTGTTAGGTTTAAAAAGTTAAGTTTGTTGCGGTGTTCCAATGGGTCAAGTTTATTTCGAGAATAGTTTAGTCAAGGAGGGATACCAAGCCAAATATGGTTCCCTAGTTAATAAAAAGCAATCTTTTGGAGCCCTAAAAAAGGCTGTTTTTTTCTGTTAGAAGGTAACACGTCTCTCTTTTGCTTTCACGTTCTTTCCCGCACTCCTAGTCTCATGATTCTTGATATCAGGAAATGCGTAGCCATGATGGGCGGCAATGTAAGCAGCGGCTTCTACCAGTTGACTGAGGGGGTATCCAGTGTAGGTTTGTCTGTAGAATTGGGGAAGAACTCTGACCCTAATCCCCATTGAGAAGGTCTTGGTTTAAAGGTGTCTAGACATTTGTAGGCAACGTATTGTATGGCTCTAATAAACTACCCTGCTTTGTTGACGTCATAATATGCTTGATCTAGTCCCATTTCGGTGTACTTCTCAACGAGTGTCAGCGTCCCCCTCCTCCTCCTCCTCAATCGCCTCAATTTCCTCTTCTGGTTCAGATACTAATTCTTTACTTGAGGTAGATAGTTTCAAATCCGCTGTTATGGTGTCTGTCGCTGTTATTGTTGTTGTGGTTGTTCTTTCAGCTGAGATTGCCTGTAGTATTGGAGTGAGAAAAGAACGTTGTTGTTGTTGCAGGGTTTAACGCCATTTTTCAGCACGCGATAGGCTATACATGGCGGCCAGTATTAATGGTGGAGGAAGAACCCGGGAAAAACCCGGAAAGAACCACCGACCCACGAGAAGCTACTGGCAAGCTTTCTCACATACCCACATTAGCCGAATCCGAGACTCGGCATTGAAGAAAAAAATGCCTTTGTGGTTTGTTTGGCTATAGGAATGTTGATTCATGCTCTTTGACTTCTCTATATCCCTCCCATAACACTATTTGAACGTTCCGGCTAGAAAACCGTGTAGTAATGTTTTCCTTCACGTCCGCGCTTTGACTTTAAGAACCGGGAAAGTTTCCAGTCTGCCCATCCATTGTTAACTCATCCTCCTACGAAGATGTGCTCCAAACTAGCTAAGCTAAACGAAGCCTACGTGAATTTGCATTTGGTCAGAGACAGTCTGATACCGAAGCCAGAAGAGATAGAAAATGTGAGAATGCTAAAAGTCACTGAAGACCTGAAAGAAGAGCTCTTCAAGGAGGAATTCAAGAACGAGAAAGAAGAATGGATGGAGAAGTACAGACTTCATAAACAGTAGAGAGAGCAGCAACAGCAGCAGCATGAACCTGACAGAGGCTTTGTCAACAGTTGTATCGACACCAAAGAGTTCTTCTTCTCTTTTCCGAAGAAGCAGACCTTATCCTGTGAGAAAGCCTGTCGTCAGAGGAGGTCGCCATCTTATAACCTAAGCGACCGCCATAGCTTCAAGTTCCAAAAAAAAATATTCAGGGCTACCCCATACTCTCGAAAAGAAATAACATTCCATTGCCTATGATATGTTAGTCAGTTAGAAGAAAAAATACAGAAGTGAGTCTATCAGCACATGATTTTTTTATCTTGGTTAGAAAGTGCGACTCTAAGTCCTTCGTTTCCGTCGCTTATCAAAATTTTAAAAATAGTAATGTGCTGTAAAAAAAAAGTGAGTGAGTGTTTCTTTTAGGTTTGTGCGTTTTTTTTTTTTTGTTGGTGATAATATGGATAATATAAGTTCGGGTACAAAGAAATTAAAAGAATTAGGCCCAGAACTCGGTGTGGAGGGAAGAAATATACGCAACAGTAGCGGGAGCAAGAAATGCAGACCTAACCAGTTATCACTCCACCCACCTCGAGAACACAAATAACATCTAGTCAACATCCGACTATACCTAACAAACAACCTGCCCCGGAAAGAGTGGTGGTAAAACAAAGGGCCAATTATGTTAGACAAACTGTATGGCAAACTCAAATGTAATTATCGGAGGCACTACGTTCTTTTCTGAGGCCCCGAGTGGCCGAGTGGTCTAAAGCGCTCTCCGTTACGGATCACTGTCATCTCACCTTTGTCTGCGTGGGTTCGAGTCTTGGATTCGGCTAATGTGGGTATGTGAGAAAGCTTGCCAGTAGCTTCTCGTGGGTCGGTGGTTCTTTCCGGGTTTTTCCCGGGTTCTTCCTCCACCATTAATACTGGCCGCCATGTATAGCCTATCGCGTGCTGAAAAATGGCGTTAAACCCTACAACAACAACAACGTTCTTTTCTCACTCCAATACTACAGGCAATCTCAGCTGAAAGAACAACCACAACAACAATAACAGCGACAGACACCATAACAGCGGATTTGAAACTATCTACCTCAACTAAAGAATTAGTATCTGAACCAGAAGAGGAAATTGAGGCGATTGAGGAGGAGGAGGAGGGGGACGCTGACACTCGTTGAGAAGTACACCGAAATGGGACTAGATCAAGCATTGTATGACGTCAACAAAGCAGGGTAGTTTATTAGAGCCATACAATACGTTGCCTACAAATGTCTAGACACCTTTAAACCAAGACCTTCTCAATGGGGATTAGGGTCAGAGTTCTTCCCCAATTCTACAGACAAACCTACACTGGATACCCCCTCAGTCAACTGGTAGAAGCCGCTGCTTACATTGCCGCCCATCATGGCTACGCATTTCCTGATATCAAGAATCATGAGACTAGGAGTGCGGGAAAGAACGTGAAAGCAAAAGAGAGACGTGTTACCTTCTAACAGAAAAAAACAGCCTTTTTTAGGGCTCCAAAAGATTGCTTTTTATTAACTAGGGAACCATATTTGGCTTGGTATCCCTCCTTGACTAAACTATTCTCGAAATAAACTTGACCCATTGGAACACCGCAACAAACTTAACTTTTTAAACCTAACAGTGACCAAACTGGTATATGTCGCTTAGACATAATATTTTAAATAAGATCAGTATGGCTATTTTTATGTACACTAAGTACTAATATTAGATAGATATGTTAGGAAGTAGGAAATTTAACAGAATCGTTAGATTTGAACTAATTGCACAAGTGGTTAACACATTATTGGTACTTTTTACTGTCCATTAGCAAAAACGGGACTTGATTTGAAATAAGTACGGGCTAGCGTTTTGTTGAGTACTTAACACCCATGGCTGTCTTGCTGAGCACCTTTTCCCTCCTTTACCACGCTCGGACAGAAAAATGAGTGTGTGGTGAGACTATTCCCACTCATGTTTAAAGCCTTTCAGTCAGGTTGTTAAGGATTAGTTAGTCCTACACCTGAGTGGCTAAATTTAAAAGTAGTCTGTGAGTACATAAAGGCCTGGGGGATGAGGCTCTCTTTCCTTCCCCAGGAGTAATTAAAAATCACGCGGTGCGTTATTAAACCAGTGATATATGCTCCATTAGAGCGAAAATCACTTTAATTCAAGTAAGCAAGCAAGCAAATTCGGGTACCGTCTCTAGCACTCTTGATGACACCAACTGTATGGGTTATTTTCTTTCTTGCAAGCCCCTATGTTCCACTTCTGTTTGTGATAATATCTTGTGATACTTCACATTTTCTAAAGTGGAAATCTTTACAAGCCGTACAAAATACAAAACTTATATGACTTTGGCTTTTGACACTTGCACAGACTCTTCACTTTATAAGTGTCACGAGAAAATTGTATATCCAATTTTTACCATTTTCAAAAACACGCACACACTTGCAGCTTGACCAGAAATATGTACGTCTTGTTTTGTGGATAAGTCACAGACAAGTCCAAGTCCATAGGTGGTTATGAACGTTAGGAATATCCCCTCATTTTTTCAGAAATATCAAAGCTTGCATGTGCATTTTCCCTTTTCCACTCTATATTAGTGCTTAGATTTGTTCCAAAAAAGAAAAAAGAAACGAAACAATTTATAAGAAAAAACAACTGAATTTTGAATTCAGGTTTCTCTCTGTTTATAATTTTTTTTTCAAGTTGATGGTGCATGACAGAGTACATTCGCCTACCTTTCCAAAGTGAGAGCCATTTCTTCACATGTCACTGCCTTTGTTAAATTCGGTTTCATTGGTTAGTTATCGTCAATCTTTAATTTTTTGATGCATTTCTTTTTGATAGAAGATTTAAGGCTTTCTAGTGTTGTAACGGTATTTATGTTGTTTAGTCTGTTGATGAAATTATCTATAGCAAAGTGCTTAAGATTTTTTCAGGTTTTTTATTATTTCAAGCCCTACAAAAGGAGACCAAGTTTGTCTTCAAAGAGGATTCAAGCTCTAAATTACACAGGCGTGAAGGAAAACATCGTTATGTTCATTCTAATCATGCTTGCCGTATCTCTTTGTGTTTTAGAGGTCATATTTCTTCTTAAGTAAATACACGCATCAATAGACAGACAGATTGGGTCATCATCCTTGAGTTTCACTGTACTTTCGGTTCTTTACTTCATACAAACCCCAAATTTATTAGTTTGAAAAAAAAAAGATAACATGCCCCTCAATACTGTAACACAGTAACACATCTGTTCTGACTCTACCGATGTGAGTGTGAGTGTTTATGTTAAAATGTTTAAGTGAGATATGAAAAAATGGTCAGCTTGAAAACGCGAACCAATACTGTGACGCTCAGTATTTTGATGTGGTAAGAAGAAATGGTACAACACAGACAAAGAGGGCTTGTAAGTTCACATTTCAGTCTGTCTGTAATGTAATGGTAACAACGCAAGAACATAGGGATTATTATGCCACACAGTCCTAGAACAAAACAATGCATCACCCGTTGTAAGCCATTTCATTGGCTATACTTATTTTCTTACCGCGTTCACTTCGAATTGACTTGAGTAGCTATTCAGACAGTGACGAGAATGGCCATGCTTTACTGGGTCTATCCTATAGGCGATTTATATAAAAAATATTTTTAAAAATTAAACTAATGCACGAACAATCGTACCAATGGCGATCCCATGGAAATTGTGTCCGTCTTATTGCAAAATACATCAACATTTAATTTAACCGTGCAGATCGCTAGAACAAACCTCTGATCATATACATTTTGAAAAGTGTTGTGTGACACGGATTGCCATTGTCGCTTGGTGTCTGCTTTCTTGTTCGAAAAGAGATCGTTTCGTCTTGACTATAAAAATTTAATTTGACTAAGTTTTACGCACTACTTGAACTCATACATTTACGTTGTAGGTGTAAGCCGTCGTTCTCAGTTTTCTGGAAGTTCGTTTTTGCGTTTCTCAGATGTGATACTAATTTTTATGGACTGAACGAAATTTCTTTTGGCGTGAATCAGGACTCGTGGTTTTGTGGCATAATTGGAGAACATTGATGAAAGCTCAGTTATGTCGTCTTCGAAATTGCTGACACGGATCTGAGCTAACACTTCAAGTTTTGTGTGAGGCGATACGGTACATCATTGCCTTTTACTTCCTCAATGAAATCGTTTCATCTTATTGCAAAATTACATTTGACTAGGTTTCATACGCAGCAGGTCCCTGTATATAAGGAGAGTGTCTTAGCGTCAGAGTATTCATTCCGCTCTCAAACGATCACGAAGATGGAAGAGTCAGCACAGATCGACCTGCTGGTCAAATATTTGCTAAAAGTCATACGAAAGCATAATTCACAGGCGAAAGTGGCAACAAAACTTATTCTTTTGGTCGTTGATTTGATGAGAGTCATACGAAAGTGTGTGCTAATGAAGTTTGCTATATCTGCAAAGGTAAATGGGTATTTGTCTCCAAAATACCTGCTTCGTCTAAGAAAGAGAGACAAAAGTCAAGATACCTAATATCGTTGTCAGGGGAAAGGACACTGGAATTCAGAGTGCCCTACGAGAAAAGAGAAGAAACAAAACACAAGACGAAACAGAGAAGAGGGAATCAGAAGAAGAAGAAGAAGAAATTGAAGATGATGAAGAACTTGTGCCAGTAAAGACATGGAAATGGAAAAATTGACAATGTGAGCCGATGCGTTGGCCCTGATGTGAAATTTCATACTACCTTCTAAAAGAGAATAGACCAGAAAGAAAACGTAAGTGTCTCTTGGTCTTGACATTGTATAATAAGGATGTCGTGTTTTGTTTTTACTCACACTTTATGAAATTGTGCTCTTTCACCTCTCTCTATCCCTCTAGATCATGTTTTAGTTAGAATTGAAATGGAAGGATGTTTTCCTTCACGCACGCTCTTTAGGCATGCAAGTCCGTAAACAATAGTCAGTCTATTCATCCATCATTTTTGTGTCTTGATGTTTCCTAAAGCACACACTGATGCCATAAAATAACGGGTTAAATGGGTTTTGTAGTGTTGGGAGTGGGGGTGGGGTGGGGTGTAGGTGTTTGGCAGAGTTGGTCATTGCAGGTGAGGGCTTAGGTGCTTTCAAAAAACGTTTTCTTCTTCACTCTTTGTTGATGGAATATAATGGGTTATTTTCTTCACTCTCTGTTGATAGTATATGTAAAGGGTTATTTCTTCACTCCGTGTGGATAGTGTATAACGGTTTTATTCTTCTTCCCTCTGTGGTGCGCGCGCGCGTGTGTGTGTGTGTGCGTGTGTGCGCGCGTGTGGTGTGTGTGTGTGTGTGTGTGTGTGTGTTAGCGTACTTTGTGTAGATCGTATATTTGGTTGTTTTTTTCCTTCCTCCCGAATGTGGATAGTATATTTGGGGTTTGTTTTTTCCTCTTCCCTCTGTGTGTGTGTGTGTGTGTGTGTGTGTGTCTGCGTGCGTATGTTGTGTGTGTGTGTGTGTGTGTGTCTGTGTGTGTAGTGGTCTCTGTTTGTCCCTATAAAACTCACTTTATCCCTATCAGATACACTCTACCTACCTACCTACAGTAGCGCGTATTCAGGTCAGCCACTTGCAACACTGTTGCCATTTATCCCCTAGTGTTCAGTACAGTGACGTCACTGACGCTGGAAATTTTGAGACTATAAATATCGACTTGGGGATTTCCACATTTTGTAGCTATACATATATACTAGAATTCATAAACAGGAACGTCACTCAAGCTGAGGCTATAAAAAGATAGTGGGATTTTCCAAAGGAAAAACCCACAAGTTGGAGCTATAAATAGATAGTGGGATTTCATAGGAATTTCAGCTGATTATAGATACATAGGTATTTATCCACGATCGTCACAGAAGTTGATATTGTAAGTAGTTACTAATTTTATCTATTTTATAGTGTGTGTGTGTGTGTGTTCGCGTACGTTGTGTAGATCGTATATTTGGTTGTTTTTTTTTTCCTCCCAAGTGTGAATAGTATATTTTGGGGTTTGTTTTTTCCTCTTCCCTCTGTGTGTGTGTGTGTGTGTGTGTGTGTGTGTGTGTGAGTGTGTCTGCGCGCGTATGTTGTGTGTGTGTGTGTGTGTGTATTGGTCTCTGTTTGTCCCTATAAAACTCACTTTATCCCTATCAGATACACTCTACCTACCTACCTACAGTAGCGCGTATTCAGGTCAGCCACTTGCAACACTGTTGCCATTTATCCCCTAGTGTTCAGTACAGTGACGTCACTGACGCTGGAAATTTTGAGACTATAAATATCGACTTGGGGATTTCCACATTTTGTAGCTATACATATATACTAGAATTCATAAACAGGAACGTCACTCAAGCTGAGGCTATAAAAAGATAGTGGGATTTTCCAAAGGAAAAACCCACAAGTTGGAGCTATAAATAGATAGTGGAATTTCATAGGAATTTTAGCTGATTATAGCTATAAATATATACATGAGTGTTTATCGACGATCGTCACACAAGTTGATTTTGTAAGTAGTTACTAATTTTATCCATTTTATTCTAAACCGTTGTAACTTAATTTTCGGGGATATGTTTATTTTCCTTTAAATTCTGGGACAATTTCGTCATTTTAGCGTTACTTTTAGTCACATCCATTTTGTCGTTGAGCATTTCCTTGATTATAGCTGTTTATAGCATCATTACAATTATGCAAATTTTTGAACACCCCATCAAGATTTCAGGTCTTGGTAATGCTTTATACATAAATCTCACGCTTGTACTAGTGTATGTATGTCTCTGTCTCTGTTGTGTTTGACCCTCTACCATCATTGTCCCTAGACAATCCCACCATGTTCAATTCCCCTTGACGCTATACAGACCCACCATGTTCAATTTCCATATGTTCAATTCCCCTTGTCCCTAGAGTGACCCAGCAATTTTTCCCATGTTCAATTTCCCTTGATGCTATACAGTCCCACGATTTTTCTCCATGTTCAATTCCCCTTGACGCTAGACAGTCCCACGATTTTTCTCCATGTTCAATTCCCCTTGACGCTAGACAGTCCCACGATTTATTCCCATGTTAAATTCCCCTTGACGCTAGATTGTCCCACGATTTTTCTCCATGTTAATTTTCCATTGACGCTAGATTGTCCCAAGGGGGGTCTGTAATGCTAATTCCCATTGACGCTAGGGTATCCCACTTAACTACTAATGTTTCTACGTGTGGTTATAAATATAAAGGCTATTATTAATATTACTCCTCTTCTGACTGTATAATGACCACGTGATAGGGACTTAATTTCATTACATACTACGTGCAATTCCTTCTGAAGTTTGGTAACGTCATTGTTACTTGCCTTAGATATCATTCCTCTTCGTTGTTTTCTTCGTAGCTTTATCCGTCAGCTATCACCATGCCTAATTTGTTGCTGTTGCTTTTGTACCCTTTACTTTTGCGCTAGTCATGTTTGATTTATTTGTATCACTGTATTTACATGGGGAAAGGATTATCTAATGTTCTGAGAACTTACAGCCCGATCCCGTCCGATTGATGTGACAAATGAAATTTTTTAAAAACCAATATTAATTCTAAAGACTAAACATTGTTCTGCTGATATTTTGGCAATAGTATATACGGAATTATCAATCTGATGCACGAATGTATTGAAAATATATGCTCTACAATATAACACAACTAAAATAATGAAATGGAAAATGCAAGAAAATAAAAGAACACGATAGAATAGAGCAGAGTGAAGCTGTATCAGGCAGGCGAAATTGTCGCGCATCTGAAGAAATTATTGACATGCAAAGCGAACAAATTGTTTATTTTGCAAACAAAGACAGATGTGCACAAATCATTGCCGTGAAAAATTATCCACAGGTCCAACAATCCAAAACTAAAAAGTCAATAGTTGAAATAATTCAGTTAATAAAACACTAAATGTCGGAGTATCAAAGTATATTTGATACAGTTTCAGTTTGAATGAAATTTCAGAAATGCGTGATTTTTCCAACCTTTCTTTGACAATATTCACGGAAACAATGGACAGTTTTGAGTAAAAATTGTTTATCAATAATAATAATAATACTAATAATAATACATCCAAATAAGAAAAAAGAAAAGACACATATAAAAAATGCATTTACAGTTGAAAGAAAGATAGTGAATTGTAAGCAAATAGTATAGGAAGCATAAACCTGAAGAAACACACACACACACACACACACAAAGACACACAAACACACACACACAGATATATATATATATATATATATATATATATATATATATATATATATATATATATATATATATCCATTTCTAAACAAATCAATTTTTGAAACACAAAGTGTTGTTATTTTTTGTGTCACATTTCGACAAAATGCCCACCTTGTCTGGAATAATCCTCTTCGGGCTTTACATCGAAATCTATATGCCCGGTAAATACTTATTTGGTTATAATGTTGCAAAATGGATACACAGTTTTCAAATTAAAACCTGAAGTGATCAACATATTTGTCAAGATCATTTTCGTCTTTATATTTCATAAGTAACATGGCGGATTATAACATTGAGGGACACATGGCTGATGAGGATATATAACACCATTGTACGAGATCGTAGGCAAATGAAAACGAACTAAAGAAGCTAACAACAACAGAAAAGCATCAAGTAAAACTGCACAAAGCATGAAAAGAAGAATCATCTTACAAACAAAAGCGCTCGAACAAAACATTAACAAGCAAAACAATGACGGATAAAATAGCACAGCGTGTCAAAATAGTTAAAACTACTGTGAAAAAAGCAACAACACGAGCTTACAGCCACATTATTATGAATGAACTCTGCTTAAGTGAACATATACAGTTTTAGTTCTCTTCTTGGTCACATGTATATACCACGATGAGATGAATGGTACTACTGGTTACGTCAGTTTTACTAAATGATATGGACCATTAGTCATACAAGGGTTTCTGGTTTTTGGCAATAAAATGACATTTAAAATCTGGTAAAATATATTTTATTCCTCTGGAATTTCGATAGTTAGATAGCTGTTATAATCTCTGACGAAATTCTGCTTTATTCTTCTCCTTGTACTACTTCCCCTCCTCTGATAAAACCAATAATTCTTCAGTTCGTTTGGCAGCCCAGCGGATGTAATACGAATTCGGTAAGGATTTATCCATCAACAAGGAATTAAAGGCGAAGGCATATAGCGAATTCTCTATAGAACCAGTATCGGAAAGATTTATTAGTTTCATGGAGAAAATCTTTAGTTACACTTGAATACACAGACGCATTAAACATAGTATGTGGAAAAATATCAAAAAGTCTACATTTCATAAAGCTTGGTATTTAAAGGGAGTAAAGTTTATTCACAATTTCTTTGATTCCAATGATATTGACTTTTGAGAGTCGAGAGGTATGCATTATATTACCACAAAACAGGAAATTTAAGCTTTTTAAAAATGAAAGAATCATCAAATATATGTCAATTAGATAGCATGCATATACAGAAGCACGCGAAAATATACTTGAAAAACCAGAAAAGATAGCAGGACAGTAATATTTCTCTCACACAAAACAGTTATTTACCCTAAATGTCAGTACGAGCTTTAATCTCATTTCAAGTAAAAGAGTAACTCTGTTAAAATCGATATTTTGGCTGCTCTTCGCGTGCCACACAACATGTCTTGACGTACGCGTGCAGTAGGTTGTCTAACCCTGATATAGAGCGTGAAATTCGAGAAAAGACTCTTATAATACCGGGATTGGTGTAATATTAGTGTTATCCAACGTATTTAGCCCACCGGAGTTACAAAGAGAAATTACAGTTTCCTTCTTTTAAGTCAATTATTAAGTATATGCATTGTGTCTGTCTACATGTCGGCGTGTACTGACCTCCTTTTGATATATTTGTGTGTGTGTGTGTGTGTGTGTGTGTGTGTGTGTGAGAGAGAGAGAGAGAGAGAGAGAGAGAGAATTGTGTCATTGGAGTATTGTGGGTCAACATTTACGGTGAAGGTACAGCAAAATTCCGAAATTCTTAGTGATGAATAATCAAAACTGATAATGTGTGTTGTAATGATATATAGTGATTAACATGATCTTCCGGTTTGACCTTACACCCGAATATTATAAGTCACTGGGATTTGAGCAGTACTGTAATAATAGTTTGATAGTGATGCCATCTTTTTTAGGATTGGCACCGCGAATCGTAATAAGTTTAGTGATGCGCTTTTCTTGAACAAAACAACGAAATGAGAAAATGGCATATGAATGCCTTTATAGGCATATGGACATTCCAAGGAATGTGTTTAATTGATCAGTTTAAAGTAGTACAGGTTATTGCAAATGAAGGAAATCATAATCACAATTGGAATAAAGTTTAATAATTCAATAATTATTGAGTTGCAGAACATTCGTTCTATCTGCCTGTTTTGATGAAAAAGAAGGCATAGTTTTGTTATTAGACGAAAACTACTTTGAAGCCAGCTAGCTATCACAAATGACAGCAGAGCTTACTACCTCGACATACATCTATCTCATAATTTACACAAAAAACTATTATAAATTGGCCCATTCTATCTTGCCAGAATAAATTTAAATTCTTTGCTGAAGTTACACTTAAAACATCCGTTGTAGATAGTCGCGGCATTTAGGTTGTCCATTAGGTCCATAGTGAATATATAATTTTATAGAGCTTAAAGCGATATATTAATAGACCCTAGCAATTCAATTATATACATTTTCGATGACAATAAATACATGTCATTGAGAAAGAATAGTTTTGTTTTTATTCATTTATTAAAACTATTATACATTTCACACTTACTTTGTCAGTTCCTTAATATCTTTAACTTTTTTAAAAAATAAATTTACATTCCTTATATTCATTAAATGATGAAGCTGTATTTACTACATGGATAATTTGAAAAGAAAATTGGGTATATGAGGAACTTTCAATGTGAAATACATCAGAGAGTTGACGAAGACAGTTTTCATTAATTGTGAGAGAGTCCTTTTCTATTAGGACTTCATAACATATTGAACTATATGTCAAGACGAAAAGTCCAGACGATATTACATACTCTGTGTGCCAGTACCATCCCAAGTTATATCCAGGTGACGCCCTATATCTGTATTCTGTTCTTGAGGCAGTTAAACCTTCGTTTGCAGTGCACGAGGTTTTACAGTTGAATGGTTGGCTGTCATTAGTGGGAAGGAGAGCTCGGGAACGGTCCTGCTTGCTTTACATCGCTGGTTTCTTGTTGCATTTGCCTGGTGTTTCTTGCGAATTTTTTTTTTTCGATTCTTTTTTCTTCTTCAAAATGTTCTAAAAGGGGGGGGGGGATGTTCTATGCTGTTTATAGAGGTTCTTAGTAGAAATCATGTATGAAGAGAGATTTTCAAGGTTATTATGGTATTACTAGTCGAGGTGTTTAGGGTGTGTTTCCTACATTATGTTATTTATAAGTTTTTAGATATTACCTCTTTAAGTTATTTATTAATTAATGTTTTTAGAGATTGAATGTTATTTATACTTTATTTAGCAAGAGACCGGATTCCTAGCCGATTACACGGTTCGTTAAGGACATCTAGGACCGGAATCCTAGCTGATTACTCGGTTCGTTAAGGACATCTAGGACATCCGATTTTGCGGTTTCCTTAGTTTTTATAGGTGCTTCATAAGTGAATTATTTATTAATACTTTTATAAAATTGAATGATATGTTGTGGGTTTTTATGTGGTGGCTTCTAAATTTATTTAGCTAGTTACTGGGTCTTTTGGTTTTGTGGGGATATTAATTATATTTTATTCCTAAGTCCTGCTGAGTCTATGAATTGATTTATATTTTTATATGCTGATTGTTTATTTTTATTAGAGTCCATATGTAACTCTGGGTATGTGTGTGGTGATCCAATATCATTTTGGTTTTTGATAAATATTTTCCGAGCGGGTTGATATTTTGGGCATATATTGAATACGTGGTGTAGATCTTCGGTGGTGTGGCAGTTAAAGTAGTTAGTGGTTGCTGGTTTGGGTCCTATAAACCTTCCAAAACTGCTTGTTAGTTTAGTTTTTCCAGTTATTATCCTGTTTATGGTTTTCTGTTCTAAATAGGTACCCTTGGGTAGCTGTATGTTCCTATCTACGTTTTTCTGGGTTTCATGGTGCTTTTTACCTTTTGTGGAGGAATTCCAAAAATCTTGCCATGTTTGGTATATATATGTTTGTGCGAAGCTTATTGCTTCTGTAGAGCAATATTTAAGCTTGATAGAGTTTTGATCTCCTACTTTGGTTTTTGCAACTTTGTTTGCTGTTTCGTTGCCAGAGATTCCAATGTGCGACCGTATCCACATGAGCTCGACTAATTGATGTGCTGTGGTGATATCGTCGATTAATTGGCATGCTCTGTGGAGGAATTGTTTCCTAGAGTGTATTGCGATTTTGGATCGATTTGATAACGCTCAGGGAATCGCTTATAATGACTGCTTTAGGTATTTGGTTGTCTTTGATCCATTGTAGTGATTCAAGTATAGCCCAGAATTCAGTGGTGTAAATGGAGCAATAGTCAGGTAATCTGGATCCCGTTTGTATTGAATTCAGGGATGACTATTGCTGCTGCTGTTCTTGGTGGGTTGTTTGTTTTTGATCCATCGGTATATATTTTAACATAGTCCGGGTATTTTTGGTTGATTTCGTTTACCAGTACAGGTTTTAGTAAGTTTTCTTGTCTTTCTTTATTGCCTAATTTGGTAGCTTCAATGTTAATCCTTCGTGGTTTTTGTAACCATGGTGATTCGTTCTGGTCTGTATTGTTTGTTACCTGTTTTTTTAGTAGAGGTATCTTTTCTCTTAGTTCAAGGATTACTTTGCCACTTGGTGTGATAGGTATGATTTTGGGTTTGAAGACAACTTTACACTTATTTATAGTTATTTTGGTGGGATGGTTGTCTGGGTGGGTATCTAATCGAATGGAGTATCGGAGGAGCAGTTCTTGCCTACGTAATTGTATGGGTAGTTCTCCTGTTAGTGTTTGTAGTTCTTCTAATGATGTTGAGGGAAGTGTTCCTGTGCATAATAGTAAGGCTTTTCTCTGGATGGTGTCAAGGTTTTGTAGTACAGGTTGCTTAGCCGAGTTATATGCTTGGCAACCGTAATCCAGTTTTGATCTAATTAGGCTTTTATATATCGTGAGGAGGGTTTCCTGGTTGGATCCCCAGTCAGTCCCTGTGATGTTCCTGAGTAAATTGAGATCTTTGTTACAATTCTGGGTGAGTTTTTCAATGTGCTGTTTCCATGTGAGGTGGTTGTCAAAGAACATTCCTAGGAATTTTACTACTGTTACGTATTTGATTAATTGATTTTGTATATAGAAGTTTGAATAGACTAGGTTGTTATTTCGTTTGGGGGTGAATATGATTGCCACAGTTTTTTCATGAGATATTTTGAAACCCCATTTGTCCGCCCGTCTCCCTATGTTGTCTAGGCTCTGTGGATTTCTTTAACTACTGTGTTATTGGCATGATTTCCATTCCTCCATATGCCACTATCATCTGCAAATTGTGACAAGTTTATTTTTGCGGAGGGTGCATTGAGGTCAAGGTCGTTTACCATTAGGTTAAATAGTAAGGGACTTATTACACTGCCTTGCTTTGTTCCATTTTCAAGTGAAAATTCTTCCGAATGGGTGTTGCCTATTCTTGTGGGAATTTTCCGGCCTGTGAGGAAATCGCCAATCCAGTTATTCCAAATTGGTTTAATGTGGCCATTAGTCCAGTGGTCCAAACTAGATCGAACGCTTTTTCTAGGTCTAGAAAAACCGCTATGAGGTTGCGATCGGTTTTCCTATGTGCGTTAAAAGCGAGTTTGATGTCTGTTTCCAATCTGAGAAGTTGGTCAGTGGTGAACCGTTTGTTCCGAAAGCCACATTGATTTATGGAGAGTAGGTTATTGGTTTCTAGGTGGTGTTTTAACCTATTTGCGATTATTGTCTCCATTATTTTGCAAATATTGTTTGTAAGGCAGATGGGTCGGTACGAATTTATGTTGTTGGGATCTTTACCTAGCTTGGGGATTGGTATTACTATGACCTGTTTCCATTTGGTGGGTAGTTGGCCTTTCTCCCATATCCTATTAAAGAGTTTGATTATGGCTATTGTTATATTGATAGGTAATTTTTTTGTAGATAATGTAACCTAACTGATCCTTACATGGGGATATTTCGTTTTTGGATCGTAGGGCTATCTTCCATTCATGTACTGTGATGTCGCTATTTAGGTGAGAATCTTTTGTTCCTTGGTCTTGAAACATTTGAGGTTGGGTTCCCTTCATTACTTTTTTGTGTTCTTGAAAGTTTCTGGTGTGATTATTGTTGCTACTCATGTTCGAAAAATGCTTCGCTAGGAGGTCTGCCTTATCTTTATTTGTTATGGCATTTTCAATTTTTGGGGCTGAGGTAGTTGCTTTCCCTTTTATGGCTTTTATCTTGTCCCATATTTGTTTTGAGTTTGATTTTAGACTCAGTTTAGAGCAAAAGGTTTGCCATAGATTAATTTTGGCAGTTTTTATAGTTTGTTTTAGTGCTTTTTCTTTACCTTTATATTGCTGGAAGTAGATAGAATTTTTATTTAAGGCCCTTTTGTTGTCTTTATGTGCTATAGTGCACTGTTTAGTCCACCATGGTACAGGGTTTTTATTTTGGATATTAGTTGTCTTTGGTATGCATCGGTTAGCTGCTTCTATAATTGTGTCTGTTATGTTATCATAGTACATGTCAATACTTGGGCTTTCTAAGTTATCTGGATTTACTCTAGCTAGTAATAATTGGAATTGGTCCCAGTCTGCCTGTTGGTACCTCCATTTAGGTGGGGTTTAGTTTGGAATGTGTTGAGTTTTTGTTTGAATATTGATTGTGTATGGGAAAATGGTCACTTCCTAACGTATCTTCCTGATCCACCCACCAATTTGTGATTTGAGCCAATTTTGGGGTAGTGATGGTTAGGTCTATGGCTGAGAGAGTGCCATCCTCAGGGTTTAATCTAGTGTTCGACCCGTCATTTAAGATGACCAGATTGTTCTCAGTTATCCATTTTTCAACCATTTTCCCACTTTGATGTTTCTTTTTACCTCCCCATAATTCACTGTGTGCGTTGAAGTCGCCACAGATCATTAGATTGTTGTTGTTGTTATTAGTGATTGCCTTTAGTGAGATTAGGTTGGTAGGGCAGAAGGTACCCCCTGGGTCGTATGCATTTATTTTTTGAATGTTTGTGGTTCCTATATTTATCATTACTGACATTATTTCGATGATATTATTGATGTTTAGGTTAGGGGGTACTTCTATTACTTCATAGTAGACTAGTGTATCTATTAAAAAAATTGCTAGTCCACCCCCTTTCTGCCCCATGGGTCTGTTTTTAAAGATTCCCTGGGTATAGCCTTGTAGTTATGCAGGCGTTTGTGTTCTTGTGTTATGAGGGTTTCCTGTAGGCAGATTACGTCTGGTTTTACGGCCGTATTATTCAGTTTATTCTGCAGTTCTGATAGGTTTTTAAAGATTCCTCTGCAGTTCCATTGCCAGATGGTGATTTTATTATTTTTTGTACTATTCATTTTTGACGTTGTCTTTATCTGTTAGTCTTGTGGTCCAATCAGCTTGTATGGTGAAAATGGTTTTGAGGGTTCTCATTATGCTACTGAGATCTTGCATTAGGGTTCCTGTTGTTAGGTTCATTGCTTCTGTATTAATTCTGTGTTGGGGTGTGTGTTAGGTTTGGGGATAATGGTTTTCTTTACAGTTAGCACATTTTTGTTTAATTGTGTGGCATTTTCCTTTGTGTTGACCCCCGCAGTACTTACATCTTGGTTTGAATCTACATCTGATGGCATAGTGTCCCCAGTGCAGGCATTTGGTGCAAAATCTTGGCCTATTTATGTAGTTTTCCAGCTTATGGCACACTCCTGACTGTCCTAGTTTTATTATTGAGGGTATTGGCTCGGCAGCCTCTATAACTACTTTGTTTGTTCCTTTTCCCTTGTGATTTTTAAGACGATATACTTTGGTGGTCTGTGTTCCATTTGATGTGAGTTTATGAAGTAGGAGTTCATTGCTTATGTCTTTGTTGTATCTGTTTAGTGCTATTACTTTTTTAAAGATAGTTGTTTTAGTGGGTTCAGCCAGATTAGTTATGGTTTCACTGTGTTTGGAGTTCGAAGTGACTCGTGTTTTCCTCTGAGTGCTATGGTGTCTCTCTACTTTGATCTTTATTGGGCCTATAGTTTCAATTTTCATGAATTTTTCCACCTGTTGAATTGTGCTGCATTGGACAATCAGGTAGTTTCGCCTTGGTCTTATCAGTTTGAATTGTCCAGTGTGAATTTTGGCCAGTGCTGTCATAATAATATTGGTACTTAGACTAGTAATTATGTTGCACCTGCTGCTTATGTATATGGTGTGTTTGATGGAATGATAATTGTAAATTTTGTTTTGGGGGTTATGTTGTTGTTTTATTTCCTGTTTTGAGTTAACCTTAGTTGTGGGGGTTGGGGGTTGGTTGTTTTGGGGTTTTAGAGGGCCCTTGTCATTACCTGGGTATGTGTTTTGGGTGTTTTGGGTTGTTTGGGGTCTTTGGGTTGCCATATTAGTGATGCTGCTGGGTAGTTTTGTAGTGTCTAATTCATTGGATTTGTTCCCATAGGTTGGTGGTTCCCTTGCTGTTATTATCCCTGATGGTCCAGGAGTTTGGCTTGAGTGTATAGTTTCTTTCCTAATCTTTTGATTTATTGTTGTTTGTTTGATTTCCTGTTGTTGGTTTGTTTGCATGTTTCTAGAATTGGTTATTTCATTTCTGGTGAATTTTGGGGTGCTGGTTATGGTTATGTGGTCTAATTGTGGGGAGTTTAAGGTATCTAGGTTACTGTCAAATTCATTTGTTAGGTTTGGAATAGTGGTGTCTATATCTTCATTTTTGTTTGGTTTTTCCGCTTCCTTGAAGAGGATTGGCGATATTATTGACATTGTATTTATATTGTTCCCTGGAGTGTACTTTTGTATTTCTAGTAGTTTCTGTTGGTGGGGTGGGGGTGTGTTAGTTATGTCTGCTGGTTTGCGGTTTGTTTGGTCTGTGTTTGTGACCAGAATTTGGGGTCCCAGTGTGATGTTGGTTGAATTCGAGTTTGCTGTGGTTGGTACGACTTGCGTTAATCTTGCTTGTTTTACATGCTTTATTGGTGCTGTTTGGAGTTGTAATACATCCAATATTTTTACTGATTTATTGATAGGGTTGTTTGGTGGTTTGTGTGTTTGCATGTTTGGACTAAATAGAGCCATTTGTTAAGACCTAGTTTGCATTCTTCTACTTAAATTGCGTATAGCACTGAATGATGACTTATCTTTTGTTTTTGTCCTAACCCAGTCTGCTCCTCCGCTAGAAGTCTCTCCTTTGTTTCTTTGTTTTCTGTTCCGTGTTCCTATCGTTCCTTTGTTTGAGAGTTCCTTTGTTCTGTGCAGTTCCTTTGTTCACGGCTTGGCGGTTTGCTAATCGTTTCCTCTTCTTGGTATTATTTCTTTGCTCTTGTTTTCCTGTTCCTTTATTCTATTTTAATTGGTGATGGTGGCTGCCGCACTCAGTAGAACTTTTAAAATTATACACCAAGCCGGTTTTACACAGTAAAAAATCAAGCAAGTTGAGAGATAGTTTTCAAACTTTGATATAGTACATGATATTATCTACTAAAACTAAAATGTCTTTCACATATCCGAATGCTATAACGTATCTTATTTCAACCCGGCTTAATCAAGGATCTGAAAAATAAGACTGATCACAGACAGTTTACGCTACTAAATGTGACGAAGTTCTCATTGGTGCGATTTCGTAGTTTTATTTTTTTAAAGATTTAGCGCATGCAGTTTTTGTATTTTGTATATTTATATATTCAAAGGAATACATACTATGTTAAGTACTTCGACAAGAATATTATATTAATATATGATCATATATAAATGACATTTTAAAATCCTTAAAAAGACATTTGTGACTTAAATATCACATTGTGTATGGTGATAAAATAAAATTATATAGTCAAGGATTTAACCTGGTTTTTTACGTAATACATGAAATTTGGTTACTGATATAATTTACGCAGTTGACGATAATTGGTGCAATTGTAAAAGGAACGGTTGGAGATGGAAATCTGACAATGCCATATTATGCAGAATTTATATTAAAAGGAATACATTAAGTCAAGGATTTAATCTGTTTTTTACGTAATACATGAAATTAAGTTACTGAAATAATTTACGCAGTTGACGATAATTGGTACAATTGTAAAGGTAAAGGTTGGAGTTAGAAATTTGATAATGCCATATTATGCAGAATTTATATTAATGACGTTTCAAAATCCATAATAAGATCCTAACGATCTCAAAATACCCTCTATGTTGTGTATTGACTATTGGCATAAAAATAACATTCGCTGCTGTGTAGTTAAAGCGGTTAACGTTTACCATTATTGTGATGATTCTTTACTGAAAGATGCCAGTTTCTTGTAGACACTATCTCGTAATGTCATGTACAAAATCCTTGAACGCGAACAATAAAGGGAACAAAACTGACGCAGTCAACGATTTGTTAATTACACTAATGTAGTATGTTCTAAAAATTAAATAGACTAAAAATATTAGAGGTAATATTATGGGAAACATGCATGATATGTCACAGTCGTCTGTTATGATTTTCATGTAATTTGAAAATTGGTGAAATTGAATCTATGTATGATCAGCGTGGACTATTTGTGCCTACGAACCTGAATAGGTAGAAAAATAGGTGAAGGCATTTGAGAATGAGGCCGAGGTGCTCAAAGTGTACCAGTATATTTAAATAGTGACTGTGCTGCCTTGGAAAAAGCTGCTACTGTTGAGATCTTTCAGAAACAAAGTTTGTTTTAAAATACACGTATATACTATCATACAGCTATACTGTCTTGATATTAGAGTTTATACTGGAACCTTGTAAACTTAATGAATAGAAACGCTTCTTACAAAACTTCAGCTAAAGCGAAATAAATAGATATATGCATCTAATCTGAAATAATTCATCACATGCAACATTTAGATATTATTTTAAGATTCGATAGGTGAAACTTCTTGACTATAATAAAACATTTTGCGACAATACCAGGACAATGAAAATTTTGCAGCAGTTTTATTTGTTCAGAAAATGATTCTATCTACAACTGTGTTTAAATAAGGGATGAGCGAGTATGACAGCAAATATTAGTTTTCTCATTGTTCCCCATAAAGACGCCTATGCAATTAGAATATGATGAAATTTTTTTATAAAAATACAAGACAAAACAGATGTTTTTGCTAATGCAATTGCATGAATTTTTTAAGTGTCTTAAAGGTTTAACTAACTCTCTATCCATTTCTAACTTCCTATCCAACGCCCTACCAGCTATCTTATTCTTCTGCCTTTTCAAAGTTCCATCTACTTGTCCATGTTCTTATACATCTGCCTATGTAAGTTCTTATCCAACTGTTTATCCAACTGTATATCCAACAGTCTATCCAGCTGTCTATCAAACTGTCTATCCAACTGTATATCCAACTGTCTATCCAACTGTCTGTCCAACTGTCTATCCAACTGTCTAATCACGGTCCAGTCCAGCTGCCTATTCAAGTTCCACTTGAACTACCTTTAAAGTTCCAGCCCAATTGCTCTACCTCGAATGTAGTGGTGAAAGGTTGTATGTTATGGTTCTTGATATATAAAATAGTGTGGTACAACAAGATAAATGGATTTGTATTCTTTCTATCTATCTATTTCTAACTTCCTATCCAATATATATGCATTTAGAATGTGCTTTTTGGGTTTCAGAATGTTATATTTCTTGTGTTAGAAACAAAGCCAGCAAACATAAGCTTAGTTCTTGGTTTATATATATATATATATAATCAATCGCCCTGCATTGCAAGATTGTGGGTCTCGTTTACCGTTACTAATTAAATCTGGTCGTATTTCAATAGGAAAGGATACTTTTTAATTTTGCATTGTTTTATAGTAAAAGCAGAGATACAAAATATACATTTAACATAATTATTGTATAGTAACACTAAATATATGTAATTAACTAAACGTGTGATCACTTATACAATATGTATTCTTCAGTGACCTTAATATAACAGTACGAGTCAAGGTTAACCTCGGTTTAATCAAATATTTCAAGCCTGGTTAAGAATTCTCAGTCTGATCAAGTTGTTAACAACAATTCTCGAATAAACACTTTATATAATAAGACGAGGTTTTCGCATCAAATATATTTGTATGAAAGTAAAACCTTTTCCTTGAAGATAATTAAATACGAACTGACAGTTACATCTAGATACCTTTGCAGTGTCATGTTTAGTTCTTCAGCATAAAGATAAATTTGCATCATTAGTAACAATTAATTAGTAGTAATTAATTAGAATGTCCGTTTCACGAGTATGTAAAATTTCATACTCTTAAAGACTTAAAATACTGCTTGTGATATTCTGTTAAATATGTTTCTTTGGTCTAAATTACAACAAATTTATTACAATAGGTAAAATGTTTTAGTTATTGATGTTGTATGCTTTTTTGCTGACACGTTTGTACATAATGTGCGAAAATGCCTATCTTTATGCCTTTGTAACGTATGTGAGCAATCTGAAGAATCCTGCTTAAGTCCAAACATGTGACTCTAAATATTACGTATCACGGGTTAATTACCTTGCTCGCTAACATTAAACAAATGACAAGCAGTTACAAATATATATGGTTTCAACATGACATTATATGTACCGGACTTGAATCACATGATAATTTATATGTGCTATAAAGAATTATTTAAATGGACAATTTTATAATATGTATATTAAGAAATAAGATCTAAAGAGGTAACAGGCTGGTGCAATCAAATGCAACATAATAATAATAATAATAATAATAATAATAATAATAAAATATAATAATAATAATGAGGAATTAGTATAGCGCCTACCCTTAAGAAGCTCTAAGAGCTTTACAACATTTGACAAGACCTAAAAACATTAAAAAAAACATATATATGATATGATTACAAAAAATAACACCATGACATTAGAAAACATAAAACTAGCTGAAAATATTTAAAGGAGGAAACGTTATGTCTTTAAGTTTGTACGTACAGTCGAAATATGTGAGTATTAAGAGCGCTATTTAAATGAGATTGGTGTGTCTTTGTGTCTAAGTTCATTGGACAATTCGTTCCACGTTGGTGGGCCATGTTATGCATAAGAACGTTGTCCATATGACTTCGTTTTCATAGTGGAAACAATGAGTATAAGATTCTCAGAAGAGGAGCGTAAGTGTCTTGCTGGTGTGGACACATGGATGAGGTCGGATATGTATGTTAGACTGGAGCCCGTCAGTGAAACGTAACACAGAGAACACATTTTGTGTTTGATTCTGGATCGAACTGATAACCAGTGTAGGGTACAGAGTAGCGGGAGGTGTGCTCAGATCATGGTACACTAAGGATGATCCAGGCAGCTGTGTTTTTAACTTT
Source organism: Sinohyriopsis cumingii (assembly GCA_028554795.2). NCBI lineage: Eukaryota > Metazoa > Mollusca > Bivalvia > Unionida > Unionidae > Sinohyriopsis > Sinohyriopsis cumingii. The sequence goes on along the minus strand of CM068829.1, from coordinate 108,631,379 downwards.
TTGAAGTTTTTGAAATACCTTTCTAGAATACATGAACTTAAATGGACGTGGACTTCCTACAGCATTATGGGGACAGGTATAATTTCAGTCTTATCTATTTCCAAACACTGAATTCTGTTAGCCCACTGTTCCGCGCACAAAGAGAACTAATTACCTTGAGTTTTCTGGTTGTGGATTTGAACAGAACCAGGAAAGTAAGACCAATGTTACATAACGCCGTGTTAATGCATTGTTATGTATATTTGATTTAATTATATCTGATTTAATATATGTTTATTTCAATTTTGTTGTTTGTTTGTCAGTTTTAATTTTTTTATTATTTTTCTTTACATGCTACTGTAATGTAAATTTATTCACTGAAGAAGATACCTTTTCCATTAAGTAGTTTGAACTTGACTGTTCATTTTAGTAAACACCAGGTGTTGACCTATATCCTGACCTTGATCCAACCACGTAAATAATTTCTATTTTTATTCTAAAATGATTGATTGTTGTCGAGATCATGAAAAGACTACTTGGTTAAAGATGTAAACTATTTTTTAAAATTTTATTTCTTAGAGTAAATGATTAGTTTTCGTCATGGCCAAATGGGTGTACGTGATTTTTAACAAGTAAATAATTTCGACGAGGTTCTGGAACATGATCACGTGACCCACCCTTTGCGTTTTAGAATACGATATAACCTCTGTTTTGGAAAGATATTCTCAATTTTGGACTTGTACTTTACACTGGAAAGTGTCTGTGACCAGTTTTCGAGTTTTCGAGTTTTGAAATTCAATGTCACTATATGCATGAAAATCAGTCATATGTCCATTGTACTTCTTGGTGAACCATACAGTGATCATGCTTCTTAATCTCTCCATATATCAATGAATTCTGATAATAAATTCAATACGTTGATCAAACGTGTTGTTGAATTCCATATATTGATCCCACCCTGCGATAGGTCCATACAACACCTGTATGTGTTTATATGTTTTACATGTAGATCATGTCACCGACATACGGAAACGCTGAAAGTCCTTGTTTTAATTGGTTCCATTTAGGAATAATATATTTTGTTATATCATTTATTGGACTTTATTCCTATATATAAGTAGTCAGATTCATTCATCGTTCATTTGCATTATAAAAAAAAAATATATCGATTACGTAATTGTGTTAAGCTTTTTCGCTTGATCGGATCACCCCCGTCGTCATATAGTTATAACGTTACTGTCATATTGTGATATTTACGGGGACGAAATGTGCTAGCATGTGCCAAAAACTGACGTAAATAGTACCTAATTTACATATTTGCGTTGGTGGCTTTCCGTGTTGCTGCAGTTCTAACTTTTAAACAGCCTTTACTTTGTAAGGTACTAATTCCTTTAGTAAATAATCTCATAAAACTTAATTAGTATTAGCTAAGCTACTTTGTTCTGTCATTGACTTGCAGAATTTGCCGCCCGGTAGAATTTGTTACTTTCTCGTTGCAATATTTGCAAAGTTATTGTTTGGCATTATGCAAATAGGACACGAAGTGCGCATTTTCTTTGAGGACCTGTTCATTATTAATTTTTAAAATGTTAAAGGAGATACAACATATTGGAGAAAAAAAGATATTCTAAATAAAGCACTTTATATACTTACATTGCACTATTTTGTAAGTGAGTAGCATGCCATAAGTGTCATTATTACTGCCATCAATACTGGTGGTGCTCTACAGTTTTGTACTTTGTATAGGGTTAGAATTTTAAAGACAAGTAATTTTCCCGCCTTTCCTCACTGATTATACTGGCTATTTAAAAAGACCTTGTAAATCTTAGGTATAATTCAAAGAACCTTTAATTCCTATTATTCTGGTGTATGATTGATGTGTGTAATATGGGTTATAGAGTATACAGCTTTGCCTTACTCCAGATGTGCATCTTTCAAAAAAAGTGCTAGCTCCACTTGGTCATTCTCACTTCCTGAACTTCAGAGGTTAATTGTATAAAAAAGAGCCAATAACTTTTTTGTACTTTTTATATATTTGGTAATTCATTCATTGCACTTTCAGAAGCTGGTATTGTCTAGTCTGGCAAAATTCATTTTTCCCGATTTTAATAGCTGCTATAGATAGTGTACTTCAGACTAATTCATGCTGATTTTTTAGCACAAAGGAGCAGTCATTTTAGCTAGCAGTGTGCTTAGATCATATACAATTTCCAAAAGTACAATATCCAAAGGAATATCATCCACATTACATTAATGTAGCATAGAGGTATGCCAACATTCTCTCCACTGTTCATGTTTTAAATGCAAACAACTTCACCTTACATACGTCACTCTCATCAAAAGTACATAATAACTGGTGAGCACCCCCACTGAAGCGTACAAAGAGGAGCCTGATGACGTGACTGTGTAGGTATTGGTGCCGTACGCGTTTCGTTGATTGTTGTAATCCAGAAGCGTGCCATACGAGGCATTGTAACCTAGAAGGCAGCATAATCAGGAAATAAGTTTTCAAGCATAAAATATTTTTTCGAGAACGTTGAAAACATTACTAACTCAAATTCTTACTTTGAGGCCCAACATCGTATTCTTGGATAAGAGGGAAATAACTGCAGTTTGCCCTGAGGCAGATTATGGATTATGCAGTTGTCTCCCTATTATTTGCAACGTATATGAATGACCCAAAAGATGGATTATACCTTAATGACGCCATTTTAATTCCATACCAATTAAAACTGTATTTAATATCGTGTGTGTGTGTGTGTGTGTGAATTAGATTTTTTAGCGTAGCTTTAGCAAGTTTTCAGTTATATCGCTACGATGTCTGTAGTGACAGTTTATAGTGATTTCAAGAACTGGGGAATCATGCCACATACATGTAGCATCATGTCCCACTCAGTTACATTATCCAGATACTACACTCAACAGTCCTAACACTAAACTCTTAATGCTGAGGGCCAAGTGAGGCAGCTGCTAGTACCATTTTTATATGTCTTTGCTATGAATCGGCCTGGGTTCAAACCTACGACCTCCGGCATCTAACGACTTAGGCCGTCGGAGTGGTCTGTTGTCTAATAATACTGTAACTAATTCATTTGTTTCATAACACTACAACTAATTCATTATTTTGTTTCTCCTTTGGCATTTCAGTGGTTTCATCAAAGATACTGTCAAGGAACAAACAAAATACAAAAAAAAAAACAAAAACAAAAAAAAACAAAAAAACAACAACAACAACAAAAAACACTGTGACACGATTGATTGTTGCCAAGTTACTTTCCTCTGGCCAAAGGATGCACTTTTATCCATGGAAGTGAATGGCAAGACACATATATCACTTTCTTCTACATCTAATTTAAAGACAACTGCAAATGACCATTAGCCTAAACCACAATCATGGACGAAAACTAAGTACACAATATAGACATACATAACAGTCATAGTCAAATATAAAGACGAATGCAAAGGACAGTCCATAGCAAAATTCACTTACGAGCAGATGATAGGAAAGCTTCAAAACAACAGGAGTGTCAAGGATTATCGTGCAAAAAAAAAAAAAAAACAACAACCTGAAATACGAAATTTACCGGGAACGCCTTACTCAGATATGGTAGACCTTTCATAATATGGTAGCCATCCGCGGAGAGCACAAGTGTTCACAGGATACTGAAAAGAGAATAACGCAAAATGGGATAGGTACATTGGTCTTTTGGCCAAAATCAAAACTAAAACCATTGTAACGGTGCAACATTGTATAGATATATTCGCAGTACATTGTCTCGTTGTCAGCGTGACATGTCAAGATTAATAATGACGTATGGGCTAAGCTCGCAACATATTTCTGCCTACGAAGGATGGGATATGCTCTGTTTGGGGCGTGATTGAATTTTAATTTGGACCCGCTGAGTTCTTGAAGTAGTGCCTTAATATATAGGTTAGATCATCAGTACATTGTTGGTATTTAGCTGCAAAGAAACACCAAATAATTGCCGGGTTAAAACTGTATGTCTACGGTAATCATTGGAACGAAACCACTGTGAACCTGTTGTATAAAATATAAATTCGCCTGAACAAATATCACATGGTTATTGACCCAACAGTGTTGTACGTATATGTCATTGTGATAATATAAATACTTTATAAACCTTTTGCAAGAAAACTTTACTTCGTTATGATATGTGTGCGTAAACACAGTCATGTGTGATTTATTTAAATGCGGAATTAAAGAATAATGAGTACGATTAGAAAAATGGTGCCGATTCTTTATTGTAAGTGACATAATTTCTCTGTTTGAATGTGATGGGATCAATACGAGGATAATAAAGGCTGTGCAGCAATTAAAAATGAATTACGTGACTTAAAAGATGAATTAAAACGACCTTTACATTCCGTTATAGTCCGTTTGATCGACTCTAGTGCTGCTAACCACCACACGATTAGCACGTTATATACAAGCTTATTAATCCCATTCCAATTTTTCTTAGGACGTATTTTCCTTTCACTCATCAAATATTCAATTGCCTGAATGCAGCGAGTTTTAGCTGAATCCAATTCATTTGCTGTGTACATGAAGGCATTCTTTTAATTGTTATATTCGTTTTCCTCCCTCACGCCCAAAAGGCAGTGACTACTCTGTTTCAAGTTCGTAAGGAAAGATTTTAAGTGATTATTTTGTTTTAGAGAAAGACGTACAGTACTGAACGTTTGACAGATTTGTCTGAGACCTTCCAAATTGATGGAAAAACTATCATGTAGAATCTCTTGGTCACGAATAGCCATAAGATATGTTTCTAAAACTTGTGACGTAATTTTGTAATGATTGACTAAATTAAATGCCTACATTGTTTGGTCAAAGAGGTAAATAGCATGCATTGTGTCCAGGTTACATAGTGCATATTACTGTAATCCATCTCAGCGGATGGTACTGTTCCCATACAAGATGCAAACGAGGATGCAGGTTTATATTCTGATATGATTTATTTTGATGCGGCGTTCGATTGTACTTCAGGTGGCAAACATATTTGCTTTGCCACCTAAATGTGTGCTATTATAACAGATGGAGAACGGGGAAATGAACCATTTGGTACCCACCCACCCCAGGTAAAAGATACTAGAACCGAACGAAAGTAGAAATGTGAAAATTTTCTCTCGTATTGGAGAAAGTGACTTAGTTGAGAAGTTTCGTTTTAAATAACTTTTAAATGACATCGACTTGATATACATATTGTGTGAAGCAATTGTGACAAATACTGTCTGAAACAATTATGATAAATAGGCCTACTGTTTCATCCAGTAATGAACTGGCATTCATTCATTCATTCATTCATTCATTCATTCATTCCACTTTGTTTCCTTTGATATATTTATAGATTTTAGCGGTCTCAGTAAAGCTGCGTGATTAATAGCAAGCAAAACTGAAGCACATGTAAGGAATTCTTTAGAAATTGTGCATATTATATCAAGATAACTTAAGGTACAGCCATATTAGCTGAAAACGGAGTGACTGGAAGTGGGTGTATTCTCTGTCATTATCTTCCAGTGTTTGCAGAAACTCCACTACAAAATAAAGAAAGACAAACAAGTGTTTTTAATGTTAGTCATATATTATTTTCTCGATTATACACTTATTCGCCGCTAAATACATCTGCCACTATCTTGGAACACCTATGTTTTGTGTGTATTTAGATGTCCATTATGGTTACAGCAGGATAATGCATTGGTAGGCAACTGGTACTGCCACCATGCTGGTTACCCATTATGCTACTGTGCTAATTCCAGTATAAACAAGGCATAATTTAAATAACTGTATGGAGTGTAGTACATTTCGTTTACTAAAATGCCTGTCAGTTAGTAGAGTTTCTTGCCTCCCAAAATTATAACATAAATAAACGCAACATAGAATAATAAATCAACTTTTTGATGTTAAAAAGAAATAGAATTGTTCTAAAGGTTGTTGAGACTTCCAAATTTTATCTAAAGATTTTACTCTAAGATCTTGGTAATTTGTACGAGCGTCAGTTCATGATATTCATCCACAACTACTACTTAGATCTTTCTTTAAGCAATTACACCCTCCCATCTACCTATTTCTGAATTAAATATTTTGTGTTAATAACTAGTGAAGACTTGGCAGGAAGTTTTAATTTCCATGTCTACTTGTTCCTCTGGTTGCAAAGAAATTTACTCTAAATTATTGGCCTGTGAAAAGGTAATCATTGTTCCAGATGCTGGTAAATCATTATCATTTCCAAATACAATTTCAAATTGTTCACATGTACATTTTTTTGTCCGTGATGTACATTTCAGTTTGCTATAGAAACAGACTCTGTTGATTCTACATTTATGTAAATACCGTGACAGTGACATTACCAAAATCGCAAACCCTGGCTCAGATTCAATTAACTCGGACTCAGGTTACATGTGACCAAAATGGGCCTATCTTTTTTTATCATTTTTGCTAATATGTTCGCATAACGTTGACATTATAGTGATTGAAATATGAAAAGAAATAAACAAAAGTCATATTCAATATATTCGTTTATTCAGTTGCCTGTCAAAAATATTTCAAGCAGTGTTTTACTCCTGATGTCAAGCTTTCAACTGAAATCGCTTGACTCAGAGATGTCGCCGATCAACATCGGATTAATTAGTGCAAATGTGAAAAATGACAGAGTTTCACCGTTCGAGGTGGAAATTGCATGGCTCATAATGTGATGAAACATTGTTATTATCTGCTTTTAATGGAACGCAACAATGTTTAGGACCGATATCTTTCAAGACTCAGTATTATTCAGATAATATGGCATATACGACTTCTTGCACGTACCGAGAGCTTTAAGGAAATTTGTCGGGTTGTTTATCATGGGTGTTAGCTATCAAAATTTGAAAACACACACACACACACACACACACACACACACACACACACACGAGCGCGCGCTCGCGTGTGTGTGTGGTTCCAGGAATGTCGTCTTGTGAAAGAATACATATATGCTACAAGTACATTTATACCATTCAATTCATATGCAAAAAGTGAAGTGAGACTGATTTAAAAGAATTTTCTTTTATTTGCTCAGTTAATTGATGAATACCGTCTGAAAGGGCTCATGTAGTCAGACACCCGTAATGTCCTGCATGGTTGAAGTTTTGGGGCAGTGTACTCCTGAAAATGGGCATGGTAGAGTTATGAAATTTGGCTAAGACGATACATACCTGTGAGTAATACGCCACTGTTAAAAGTATGCCATCACGATCTATATTATATGCTTCACTGATTACGTTTTTGGCAAATGCATCTTTTGGTCATTAATCATGATAGAGTAATGACAGTGTTTCGTGGGATCTACACCTGTTAGTATATTATATCACCTAATAAAGTCACTGTGATATGTATTTAATACTCCACTGACTGTTTGAAATTGTTGACCAAGTGCATTTCTAAGGTTCTGATTATGCTAGAGTTATGAAACTTTTGAATCAGTTAATTTCAGAGAACATTGCGCCATCACCATGAAACGAGCTCAGTATGGCATATATTTAATGGCTAGTTCAATTTGGTTAATGTATGTTAAAGTTTGAAATTTTAGAAACTGATTATGAATGGTCCAAAGAATTTGTAAAAATCCTTACTATTGATGTGAGTTCCCTTGGCAACTACTTTATTTTGTTAAGGTTGTGTTTGTTCTTGGACCGTCCTTGAATTGTTGCAAAAAAATTCCTTGAAATTGGGAAATCTTCCATAAATTTCAACCAAATAAACACACACACACACACACACACAAAAGCGTTTTTCTCAAATCACTTGATTTGGAGAGAAAGCAGCGTTATTTTGTGCGATGTTTCACCCAAGCTAATGATGATTTGGATCCTGGATGGAAACCAGGTTAGATTGGGTGTCACATTTTCATATCAAATTTGTATTTCTGCTTTTTCCCTGAACTCTACGTGGACTGAGACATGTAAGCAAAATTCGCAATGTTAATTCACTATGGTACATATATGACAACACAGATTTTTGACTCTGAATGCAATCCTATGTGGGGTAGAGGTGTGCGGCCAAGATTCATATTTTAATAGGTAATATACAACCTTGCTTGTAGCATGGACTCAGTCCACTGTAACTGAGGGTGGGTGATACTATTTTGGTATGAATAAGTAAAGAACGATTAGTGTGTGTGATATTTGGATTTTTAACATCGCCTTAACACTTTTTCAGTCATACGTATACTGTCTGCACTGTGGCATTTCACATAGTTGCCGCAGATATGTACCATCCTGTCCCACCCAGTCACATTATTCTGACACCAGGTCAACCAGTCCTAACACTAACCTCTCAATGCTGAGCACCATGTTTTATAGGTCTTTGGTATGACCCGGCTTGGGTTCGAACCGGCGACCTCCAGTATCCGAGGCCACCGGAGCTGTAATAACAATTAATGGTTTCCGATCTTGGATGCAGCCAAGGACTTGGGTGGACAGCCAGGGAGGAAATGTATATGGGTGTAGTGATAGAGATGTTCATAATGGATCCCATTCCAATTTTTCATTTAGGTTGATTGATTGATTGATTGGTTGATTTTTAACGGCGCATCAGCACTGTTAGGCTATTTAGCGCCAAACAAAGTGTTATATGTATAATCTTTGAAAACTTATAAAAGGTCCTATATCGACCAGCGATATAAAAGAACAAATGGTTGAAATTAAAAACGGTAAGATGGTAACGGTGCAAAATAAAGCTTCCCGATCAACGGGAGATGTAAAAAAGATGAATAGGTATTAAAATGGGACGGTATATATATTGCATAAAACTGCACAAGGTGATAGCATAAAAGTCAGAGTTTAGAGTAAATATTTACGGCTTTCAGGAACTCTATAATACGAGTGATGTTTACAGTATCAAAAAGTTCTTTCATGTCATGCACAGTGTAATAACGATCGCGAATAGGTTGTAGGTCAAAGCACTCTATCATAAAGTGCTTGACAGTGAATGGTTCGTTGCAAGAAACGCACTCTGGTGGGTCTTCACCTTTTAGTATGTGGGTGTGGGTGATATAAGTATGACCAATTCGGATTCTTGCAATGACTATCTCCTCCCTGCGAATGGTTCTGTAGGAAGGAGTCCATTCTCCTAGAGTTGGCTTGATTGCATGAAGTTTGTTATTCACGGCATCATTCCATGATGCCTGCCACTTCTGACGAAAGAACTTTCTGATACAAGGTTTAAAATCAGTATATGATATTTTAAAATCAGATGGTTCTTGAGTAAGGGCCATTTTAGCAGCGCGATCTGCCTTTTCGTTACCTTTAATGCCAATGTGGCTAGGTAACCAACAGTATATTATATTGTGGGAGACACTCAGCTCGGTATCTTTGAAGAGTATGTTTTTTAATAATGGGTTCTCCAGTTTTCTATTGTGTAGTGACTGGAGTACTGATAGCGAGTTGGAGAAGATGATACTGTTTAAAATATGTTTCTTTTCTATATGTTGCAGAGCAAGGTCTATTGCTCTGATTTCGGCTGTAAAAACTGATGCTCCATTTGGTAAGCGAACTTGCGTTGTGTGATTTCCACAAACAAAGGCTGCAGCAGCCTTTTCCTCATCCTTTGATCCATCAGTGTAAATTCTGGTGTAGTTTTTAAATTCGGTGAGGAGTTCATGGTAAGAGTTGTGTAAGACAGAAGGGTTTATTTCTGATTTTTTCCCATCGTGTAGCGTAAAACGTACTTTTGGTTGTTTAATTAGCCAGGGTGGTGTTTCGGAGATGGATGTTTTCTGAATTTTAGAAAGATCTATATTTGTAGTGTCAAGGCTGGATGATATTCTAATGCCAAAGGAAGGTATGGCGTTTGGTTTATTTTCGTATAAAGTTTTGTATTTGGGTTGAAAAACAGCTGAAAAAGCAGGATTCAGAGGGTTTGATTTTAATTTGAGAGCATACTGTGCGGAAAGCATTTCTCTGCGATGCGATAACGGTGGTTCATTCGCCTCAGCTAGAAGGCTTTCACACGGGGATGTTTTAAATGCTCCCAGAGCCAGTCTTATTCCCTGATGATGAATTGGATCAAGCATTTTAAGATACGATTTTCTGGCTGAACCATACACAACGCAACCATAGTCTAGTTTGGAGCGAATAAACGTTCTGTATAAATTTAGGATGACTTTTCTATCAGCACCCCAGTCAGTGTGCGCTACTACTTTAAGTAGGTTAAGTGCTTTTAAGCATTTAGCTTTTAAGTTCTTTAGGTGTGGAATAAAGGTCAGTTTTCTGTCAAAGATTATACCTAAAAATTTGGTTTCCTCAGCAACTGGAATAGGTGTTCCATCCAGTGTGAGGTTCGGTTCATCGTGATGTTTTCGTAACTGACAGAAATACATGCATACCGTTTTTGATTTCGAGAATTTGAAACCGTTTGCATTGGCCTAATATTGAATTTTGTTTACATTTTGCTGCAGTTGTCTTTCAATTGTATGCATGTGCTTTGACCGATAACATATTAGAAAATCATCAACGTATAACGAGCAATCCACACCAGGAGTCAAACACTTGGTGATGCTATTAATTTTGATGTTAAAGAGCGTCACAGACAAAATACTGCCCTGGGGCACACCCATCTCTTGCTCGTGCAGATCTGACAGGGTAGAGCCCACTCATACTTTGAATTCTCTGTCAGAGAGAAAATTGGATATGAAAGAGGGCAGACGGCCTTTTAGACCTAGATCGTTCAGGTCATTTAGTATCCCGTACTTCCATGTCGTGTCATAGGCCTTTTCTAAATCAAAGAAAACCGCTACTAAATGTTCTTTCTTAATAAATGCATCGCGAATAAATGTTTCCAGTCTAACCAGATGATCATTGGTGCTCCGGCCATATCGAAAGCCACTTTGGAAAGGAGATATTAAATTGTTAGTTTCCAAATACCAGACAAGCCGAGAATTGATCATTCGTTCCATTGTTTTGCACACACAGCTTGTGAGTGCAATTGATCGATAGCTGTTGGGGTCTTGGCTATCTTTACCGGGTTTGGGGACTGGTATTACAGTTGCTTCTTTCCAGATTTTTGGTACATTACCAGTAATCCATAAATCATTGAAGAGTTTCAAAAGAGATGTTAAAGATGATTCTGGAAGGTGTTTCAAAAAGTGGTAATGTGTTTCGTCAGGCCCAGCGGAAGTATCATGGGCCTTATCTAAAGCCTCCCTGAGCTCCGATAGTGAGAACAATTGATTATAACTTTCCGAGTTGTTGGATGTGAATTTTAAACGTGACTTTTCTTTTTGAGTTTTAAGTTTTCGGAAGGCTTCTGAATAATTAGATGATGAGGAATTTTTTGAGAAACTGTCAGCAAGAATATTTGCAATGTCATGTTTTGAACTAAAGTTGTTATTGTTCAGTGTCAGATGTCGGAAAGGGTTTTGCTTTCTCTTTCCGTTTATTTTGCGTATAGTGTCCCAAACATTCTAAACAGAGGAACGAGAGTTTAAAGAAGAAACATACTTCTTCCATGATGCTCTTTTACTTTCTTTGATTATGCGGCGAGCTTTGGCCCGGGCAATGCGATATATATTTAAGTTTTCGGGCGTCGGTTGATTATTAAATTTCCTTAATGCTTCTCGGCGTAGTTTAATGGCTTCCTTACATTCCTTAGTGACCCAAGGTTTTTGGGTTCTTTTACAATACGGCGAGGACTTGGGAACGGATTCTTCTGCAATCTCTATTAAAATAGATGTAAAATGCTGAATTGTGTCGTCAACATTGAAAACTGTATCCTCATTCAGCCTAGCTTTACGGAGTGTTTCAAACTTGGCCCAGTCGGCCTTCTTTAAATTCCATTGTGGAATTACTTCATCGACTGTAGAGTTAAGATTTACAAGAAAGATTGGGAAGTGATCGCTGCTGTGAAGGTCATCAGCGACCTTCCATTCATAGTCCAAAAGCAGCGAAGGAGAACAAATTGTCAAATCGATGCTTGTGTATGTACCCGTGCCTGGGTGTAAATATGTAGGTGTTTTGGTATTATATAGACACAGATCGTGTCTAGAAATAAAGTCTTCAACTTTGTGACCTCTGTCACTTATATGATTTGATCCCCATAAAACATTATGGGCATTAAAATCCCCGAGTAAAACAAAGGGTGCGGGAAGCTGTTGAACAAGATTGTCGAGTTCGTTTGGTACTAAGGTTAGTGTTTGGTGGTAAATAAATAGAGCAAAATGTAATCACTCGATGTAGAGTGACGCTTACAGCAATGGCTTGTAAATTGGTGTTTAAATGAATGAAGCTATGAGGAGCTCTGTTGTTCACAATAACAGAAACTCCTCCTGATGCCCTATCAACATTTGGAGAGCAGGTGTTAAACAGGGAGTAGTTTTTAAATGTGATGTTGTCCGTATCTTTCAAGAATGTTTCTTGAAGGCATAGTACCGCAGGATCATGTTCGTTTAAAAGCAGGAGAAGATCATTGTAATTTGCTTTAAGTCCTCGACAATTCCATTGTATGATAGTGTTTTTCATTATAAATTTAAATTAAAGATTGTGGAGCTAGGTTAGACCTTTCGCAGAGGGAATTTGTTTGGTTATTTCTCTGGAGGAAGTACGGGGGTGAATTTTTTGTTGTTAGGTCTGGAGCTACCTTGAGCGCAAAGAGCAGATTCTTCTGCATCCATGCTGTCAATGTCTCCAAACCTGTTATATAGTTTGATGGGGTCATCTGACCCCTTTTGTTGCCTGTTTCCGTGAGATTTTTTACTCTTTGGTGATTTTGGTGTTTGGGTATTATTATATGTAGTCTGAGTAGATGCCGTGTTTTTCTGTGCTTGGTAATGGGGGATGTTTGAATTTGGTGTTGAATCGGGTGCTTCTGTTTGTGTTTGAGCGTCCTTCGTTGTTTTAGGATTGCTCTTCACTACAGTGGAGAAGGATGGGCCAGGATGGGCTGTTTTTGCCTGTACAATTTTTCTGGCTTCTGGATAGGGAATATTATTTGTGTATTTTACCCTCTGAATTTCCTTCTCCTGTTTCCAGGTATCGCAATCCTTGGAATTTGCGTGGTGCTCTTTTCCACAGTTGACACAATGCGGAGTTGCTCTACAATCAGATCCCTGATGAGCATTGTCTCCACATCGGCCACAATTTGGCTCTTGGAGCAGCGGTCTTCGTGATGGCCGTATGTTTGACACTTATAACACCGAAGGGGGTTGGGAATGTAAATCTCTACCTTTACTTGCAAAAAGCCAACTTTTACCACTTTGGGTACAGTTGGCCTGTTGAAGGTGAGTACAATGGTGTTGGTGTCCTGCAGATTGTTATTACGTTTAATACGTATTCGTTGGACTGCAGTGACAACTTCACCTTTCATTCCTTCGATGATGTCAGCGTCGGTGACTCCAGCCAAGTCACGGCAGCGAATCACGCCTTTGGACGTATTCAGTGTGGTGTGAGCGAATGAGGTTACTGGGATATCAAAGAACGTTTTCATTTTCCTCATATTGTCTGATTGACCTCGTCGCTCACACTCAATAAGAAGACAACCCGATTTCAACTTTTTAACACTTTTAGGTGTGCCAATCGATCCTGTGATAGTCTTTTCGATGACAAATGGAGATAGTGCGGCAAGCGGTTTCGTGGCATCTTTTGACTGTATGACCATGAAGCGTGGAAATGACTCCACACTGCATGGTTCATCGTCAGACTCTGATAAGGGTTTCGATCTTTTATTTTGATTTTTTTTGGAATTATCCATGATGGCTAGATTAAAAATTCAGCACCCGTGCTCCCCACCCACCAAGGAGCCCAACAAGGGGACACTTTTAAAGTGCCAGGGATACACAAATGCCATACTCTGTTGATAAAATTACCTTTGATTGACCTTGAAGTCGCCAATTTCTAAGGTCGGTAAAATTACCCCCCGATTGACCCGTTAAGCCACCGCCTTCTAGGAAGCCTTCTAAGACTTGGAAAAGGGCAAGATAGGGGAATAGAATATAGGGGCAACGGTGGTATCAAGAGAGATACAAGGAGAAAGAGAAAGAAGGTGAGAAAGTTAATAAAGACCTCCTAGAGCTCGGCGTGACCAGCCGATTTGTCGGAACCGGGCCCATCCCGACCACCCGTCTAAGAGAAGTAGAGGCCAAAGCAGTGTATTGCAGGGAAAGCCTCTGCTCAACTACCAGGATCCTTTCCTCCCCCGACACGGGACGCAACCCACGGCAAACAGGTTGCCTCTACTTAGTCGCCTTTTACGACACGTAGCGAGGCACGTCGGGCCAATTCTACAACCCCGGACCCGCAGGGGGTTTTCATTTAGGATATGCATGCGTATATTTGGCATGTATTAAAGGAAAGTGTGTGTGTGTGTGTGTGTGTGCGAGCGCGCGTGCGTGTGCGTGTGTGTGTGTGTGTGTGTGATTTGGATTTTTAACGTAGCTTTAACAATTTTTCAGTCATATCGCAACGATGTCCGCAGTGTGACAGTTTATAGTGATGTCTAGTACTGGGGCGTCATGTCCAGTCAAATTGCAAACAACAAAGATCCTAATATGCTGTAGCATAATGCGCCTGTAGATCAAGCTCTGTATTGATTGTTCTGCTAATTAGGCCTAACAAAAACAACCCGCACAGACCCAGATCTGCCGGTGCAATGGATTATTCAACTTTGGGAACTGTACCTATGCAAATTAGAGCAATGGGCTACCCCACATCAGTCTTCATAGGACTTAACACATCACCTTAGATACTGTCAGCAATAAAGTAATACGTAAAATGGATAAGACTTCTTTGTCTTTTAATTGCCTCAAGGCCAACATGCCTTATAAACTGCCACAAAGATAATTAGGCATGAACTCTTAACGAATGTTTGCCGTTTATACATGCTACCTGTTACGGGCATATACTGAAGTAGTGGGGGATTCGTTTTGCTCGAACAATAATGAAAATAGTTATTTTTCGAAGCACGACCGTGTCAGGGGATTTGGGAGCAACAGAGTTTTAGTGTTACTCGTCGTATTATGGCCGGTATGACGTAGCTCTGAAACCATGTAACACAAACATGTTCTTTACTTTTTACATTTTGAGGTGCCTAATGCAAATAAAGGATGATTCACTTAAAGGAGTGAATAAGGTTACACACCCACACACCCACACACATACACACACACACACACACACGCATACATACATACATACATACATACATACATACATACATACATACATACATACATACATGCATGCATACATACATACATACCTATACATATATATGTAAATATATACGTATATTTAATTTGTATTATTTGCTGGCTTTTGAACTTGACTTTGTTCAGAAGTAAGGTCATAGTGTACCTGACCAGTAACATATTTTTTGTAAACAACATAACACATAGCTAAAGATTTATCATTTAGTCTGTCAAACTCTTCTTTTTTCTTTCTGATTTCTCTTTCCTTTCTTTCCTTAGACCACCCTGCTTTTATCTTCTTCACTTCTTCTTTCAACACTTTTACGGAAGTTAAATGAAGCCTCGTAACTTTTTGACTTCCTTTTCGATCATGCCCTGAACCAGATGCCCTGAACCAGATCCCTGGCTACTTTCACAAAGTTCTTGTATTACGTGTTTAGGCTCGAATAAACAGTAACACATAAAGAGTGAAAACAACAAGCTTTTAAAAATTTAACAAATAATTTATTTCCCTGGAAAAATTCTGTAAAAATAAAAATAATCTGAACTTTCGGTTTTATAGAATCAAATCCAAGAATAATCCAAGGATAATCCACGAATTAAATTGCAAAAGTCCTAGTAATAAATGTTCTAATAATTTCAAGATCGAATCCTGATGGAAAATCCAAGATGGATGACGATGACGTATGATGTATTCAGTAGTGTGCTTATCTACAGTTCCTTGTAGAAACACAAATAATGACACTCCGGTGTTGGAAATACAAATTAAATTTGTAAGCAATGTCTTTCCAAAATTTCTGTGTATGCACTTCTCAAAATATTTCAACAAAAAATAAAAAATAAAAAAAAATTAAAAAATCATCCTTTTGAAATCGAACTGATCGGAAGAAAATTATAACTCAAAATCTGGCTACAACAAAATAACTTGACATCAGTGTAAAATGTCCAAAACTAAGAAATCTCTCTCGAAGCATCTCTATTAAAACTAACAAATGCTTAGTAAAAGAAAAACCGGAATTGCGAAATCGAAAGGGGGGGGGGGGGCACGTGATCGTGTTTATGTCACGTACACAAAAAATGACCCTGAGGACAACCAATCATTTTAAAATAAAATAGAACTTGTTACGAAGGTTGCTACAAATTCTGAAACAAGGTCGGTATTTAGATCAACACCTGGTGTTTATGAAAGAATGATTCAGGTCAACTGATTTTCTGAAAAAATATCATCTCCATTGAATACATTTACATTATAATAGCATATAATAGAATACAAAAATTAAAACTGAAAAACAATGAAATTAAAAAAATAAGAATTAAATCAGATATATGTAACACGTGGTAACTGGATACCTCCATTCTTTCTCTAGCCTTTCCGCGACATAGGCGGCATTCATCATCCAGTACCAACTGTCCTTAAACTGGTTAACCAGCTCTATGGTCATCGTAGTTTATTCTGTGTAGAATGGCGCGAAGGACGAACGTGTTGACTTTATATTTATTAAGCATGGACGTGAAGGAAAGCATCCCCTACACATACTTCATATATTATCTACTATCCATACACACGAGAAGGAGAAAAAACAAACCCAAAATATACTATCAAAACCCCAATATCTACTATCCACACACGGGAAGAAGAAAAAACAAATCCTTACTATACTATCCACAAAACAATGATATACTATCCACACATGGGAAGAACAAACAAAAGAAAAACAACCTTACTATACTATCCTTAAAACCAGATTATACTATCCACACACGAGAAGGAGAAAAACATTCCCTTACTATACTATCCTCAAAACCATATTATACTATCCACCCACGAGAAGAACAAAGACAAACCCTTAATATACTATCCTCGAAACCATATTATACTATACACTCACGGGAAGGAGAAAAAAAAAACCAATTATACTCTCAATAACCACACTACTATTACCCACACAGGGGAAGGAGAAAAGAAACCCAAGTTATACCATTCACACAGAAGGTAAGGAACAAACCACACACTGTACTATCCACACAAACGTACGCGAACGCTTACAAACCCCCAAAATCTACTATCAACACAAGCGTATGCTCACTTATGCAAACACATATTCTACTATCCACACAAACGTACGTGAACTCTCTCTCTCTCTCTCTCTCTCTCTCACACACACACACACACACACATCAGTAAAGGAGTGAGTGTTTATAATCACACTACTCCACACTCACACATATTGGCAACTTGAATAGTCTTTTCTCGAGAGATTTAGTTAGTAATGAGAAGGGCTGTTTGTTTTTGAACTCCAGGTGCACCGGGTTAATGGTCTTGTGCCACAGACACAACGTCGGCTCCAGTCATTATCCCAATTGACTGTAGCTTCTGGGAAGGCGGAGGCAGCTTGAGTGGCCACAGCACCCCAATCTTCTGCCTCTGGGATAGTGAAAACTTCCGTCTGTCTTTTCCTACGCCAGACCCGAGGCTGATGTTGTTGTTGTTGACGTGGTCGCTCTCGCAACTCCTCCCAGTTTTCCATCTGTGGGATTAAGGATCTTGCTACTGGTGGTAATGGCTGTGGCAGTGGCTGTAGCTCATGTGGTTGTGGTGCTACCTGTGAAGGTATCCTCAACTCAGGCTTGACCTCACACACAAGTCTCAGCATGAGGTGAGATAGGATTCTATCTTCCTTCTCTTTCTTCTTTTTTCTCTCCTCCTCTTCTATCCTAGATTCCTCTGCAATCGCCTCCATAGCCAGATCGTCCAGGAGACGCCTGGAATATTCAAGATGTATCAGGAGATCAAGAAGCTTGGTGAGTCTGCTCATCTTCTTTCAGTTGATCAATCAACAATGGGTAGCCAGACTAACGAGCGTTTCCTTTATAATTGTCAAGCACGAACGTGAATGAAAATATCCCGTCACCAAAACTTACATTACCCCATTAAACATGAATCGCGCGGACTTAAAAGAAACAATAATTCACTTTTTACTTACAAACCCTAACTACTATCAAAACTCACTGACTGTTTGACAAGGTACGGAAACAAAGTGCTTATAGAAACACTTCTACCAAGGTTAAATAAACGAAGTGCTGATAGACACACTTCTATTTTTTCGAACTTACTAACATACCATTGGCAATTTAATTAGTATCTCTTTTCTAGAGTACTGGGTAGCCCTGAAAAGGGCTGTTTTTTGTGGACAAGGAGGTATGGCAATCTTGTTTTGTCTAAGATTGCGTCCCCGTCTGGCAGCAGGCTTTCCCAAAGGATAGGGTCTGCTTCTACGGAAAGAGAATGAGAACTCTTTGATGTCTACACGGCAGTCGACAAAACCTCTGTCAGGTTCCTGCTGCTGCTGTTGCTACTGCTGCTGTCTCTCTCTCTCTGCTGTTTCTGAAGTCTGTACTTCTCCGTCCATTCTTCTTTCTCCTTCTTGATTTCCTCTCTGAAGAGCTCTTCTTTCAGATCTTCAGTCACTTTCAACATTCTGACATTCTATATCTCTTTAGGCTTCGGTATCAGGCTTTGATAGACACTATGCAAATTCACGTAAGCTTCGTTCAACTTGGCTAGTCTAGAGCACATCTTCATAGGAGGATGAGTCAGCAATGGATGGTTAGACTAGTAAGTAAGTAAGTAAGTTGAATTAACGTCGATTGCGCCCGTTAGGGCATGTTCCATCTTTATTCCAGCACAGCTGGATGTTTAATTACTCCTGGGGGAAGGAGTTAGTGACTCATCCCCCAGGCTTTTATGTGTTCAAAGAATACTGATTAATTTGGCCATCAGATCGTGGGACTAATTAATCCCTAACGACCTGAATATAGGGCTGTCGTGAGTGGGAATGAACCCAACACGCACTCATGATTGAAAAGTTGGAATTCAGCTGTGATTGAACGCACCAGGTGTCAATCCAAGCAGTATGTAACGTCCGCTACGATTGGTCGGCAGCGATGACGTCACATTAGGACACCTGGTTTTTCGACGGGTGGAAATGGTTCCACATTCCGTCAATGGTACGATGTCCGAGTGAGGTCAGGAAGAAGGGTCTCGGGAAGCCATCCATGGATGTTGTGTACTCCCAAAAAACGCCAACCCGTACTTATTTCAAATCTAGTCCAGCTTTGCTAATGGACAATAAAAGAATGCCAGTAATGTGTTAGCCACCTGTGCAATTAGATCAAATCCAGCAAGTCTAAAAAATATTCATACTTCTTAGCAAATCTTTCTAATTCTTGTACATGGTGTACGTAATGAAAATGCCCTAATTGTACTATTTAACTAATATGTCTAAGCGACATATAAAAAGTTTAGTCACTATTAGGTCATAAAGGGTTTTAAGTTTTGATGTGGCAATAAAATGGATCAGGTTTGTGTAAATATAGTTGTAACAAGGGCTATTTTTGTAGCTAGAAGGTGCCACGGGGTCCTCTGCAATCTTGACCTTTTCCGCACTTCATCTATCTTGTCCTTTGATTTGAGGGAAGGTGTATAGGTGCAGGGTGGACACGAATTCTGCAGCGTCTACTAGTTGCCAGAGAGGATAATTGGAATAGGCGTGGTGGTAGTACTGCGTGAGTATACCGACCCCGTAACACCATTGGGCAGGATTCGGCTTGTAGGTTTCCAAAGATTGATATGCAATGTATTTCACAGCGTTAGTGAAATGTCCTGCTTTCTTTACATCTTCCATCGCTGGTACTAGGCCCATTTGTTTGTACTTACTGATTAGGGGGTCAGTTTCCTCTTCTTCTTCTGCCGCTTCTATGTCCTAGTCGCTCTCATCGTTTACGCAAGATTCTTCTGGACTTTCGTTGGAAGTTGAAGACATGTCCAGGTAAGCTGCAGCTGTGTCCTCTGTTTCGGTCGTGGTTTCTTGCTCTAGTGGAGTTGCCCGTATTAAAGGAGTATGTGCTACAATACTGGCAAAAGTCTCCTGTGATGTTTGTTGCAGTCCAGCTACGACATTAGTCCGGGCCCCATGTTGTTGTACCATTCTTTCCGGAGTAGTTATTTTAGTTGGTACTGTCGGCTGTTTATTGCTAATTGTCTGCTGAATCGACCTAGGTGGGCTGCATATTGACTGGGTCTCCACTGACTGCTCCCTCTGCTGTTGCATATTCCTTCCACCAGGGCGACTCATGGGCCTTATTCTTTTATCTTCTTTATTCTCCCAGATTAAGAGAAGCGTTGTTCTACTTTGTTGGGCTCTTAACCTCCAGCCGGAAGCAACAAATAGGCCTAAGCCTTTTATTGCGTTCAGCGCCTGGTGGGTATTAATTCCGTCACTAGCTCCATTGTATGTCTTACCTCTTGCTCTGTTCGTTGACAATGATGAACATGAATGACTGGACACTAACCCGCCTTGTATGGTTCAAGCGCGGACGTGATAGAAAACTTTCCTACACTGTTTAGAGTCGGAACACAAGCTTAGTTTAATTTGAGGGACAGAGAGAAGTCAAAGAGTATGGTTCATGATAAAAGTGGAAAACAAACGACAGACGCATTTTTTTAAAAACACAACATTTTTATTCAAATAGCTAATAATCAACAATGAACAATCAACAAATATTTAAATAAGCAATCCAATAAACTAACAAACATCTTTATTTAACAAACTATTTTGGACAAGGTTGACAACGTTGTAAAACTGAAGTTAGACTTCCATTGTTGGAAGTCATTGGGCCATTGATGAACACTACGTTTCCTAGCTAAAGACAAAAGATAACCATAATGTTCACAAAATCATCGATCTACTTTCTCATCATTTCTAGATGAGTGATGATCAAAATAAGTCACTAAATGTTCTAAAGAATATCCAAGACTGCTTTGATGAGGAAAATACACACAATATTGTCCACACACCATTGAACCTGTGCCTATAATTTCACATTATTGAATCGTGTTGTCTGAGCATTTCTTCTCATAAAGTGGTATCGGAGACTTAGCGTTCGTCCTGCTCAAAGTGTGGCTGATGTCCTTTCCCACTTTAGGTAACACTTCCACGCATCGCTCGTAGAGTCTGGCCTCTTATATGGTTTTGTACTCGTTGGCATGAGCCATCAAAGGGAAAACGGTACTGCAACGATTCAGTCTCAGGCGGATATCAACACCGTTTAGCAAATTCTTGTCTTGCATCCACATGTCCAAATGCAAACAATCCATCAGTTCTAAAATACGTCCTTGCTTGATTTTCTGTCGTCGTGCGATATATCACGTATTGTGAGGATTGTCATCTTCTGCTGAAATTGATGTGTCGTTAAACAAGAGCTCGCCTGCTGCGTCAGGTTTCCATACCACGGAAGCATCCAGATGTGTGTTCTTGGCCTCTTTTCTGTACGTCAAGAGATTTTCCAGGTACGCTAGGTAAGGGTAAGTATCCATGCTGCTGCAGACGAGTTAGTTATTCAAGTACAAATCTACTACGCTAAACAAGGAATGCATGAAATTGGTGACGGGAGCTACTCTGTCATTCTCTCCCGGATTGACATTGTCTGCCACTTTTTTCACTTGGACTTTCAAATACAAGTAACTGCTATTCAGATCGATGTAATCTTCAGGGTGTCCTTTGATGTCAAACTCATCCGTCAAAGAGGAGACG
Organism: Sinohyriopsis cumingii; assembly: GCA_028554795.2. Taxonomy (NCBI): domain Eukaryota; kingdom Metazoa; phylum Mollusca; class Bivalvia; order Unionida; family Unionidae; genus Sinohyriopsis; species Sinohyriopsis cumingii. The sequence goes on along the minus strand of CM068829.1, from coordinate 108,609,634 downwards.
AGTTGAAATTCGACCCATTTGGGATTTTTGCATCGTCATTATGGTGGGTGGCATAGCAAATAGATCCACTTCCGACTTGGAACAGGTGCAAGACTCTCGGTACAGGATTTTGTTGTCTCTATGATTTTTAATAATCAAAAACCTTCTAAGTCTCGGGCGGTTCTTCTTTTCTTATTCTTTCTAGCTTTATGAGCATGAAGACTTCTGAAGGGGTGTTTTCTTCGTCGTCTCTTTCTGCCTTGTCCTTGCTGTCGCGTCAGGGAAGGAATCAGGAATGCTTGACTCGGCAGCGTCCACTGGGTTTATAGGTGTTTCTCGTCGACTCAAAATGCTTTGCCTGTTTGCAGCAAGACATTTTTGCCTGCTCTCAAGAATGCTTCTTTAGGGTTTTGTTTGTCGATGATGACATTTTGGAGAAATTCTTTGCCTTGCGTCAATGCCGCGTCTTTCAAGGCATGCAATCCTCGTATCATCATCGGTTTCAACACTGGGGCCACCGAACGAAAGGCTGATTTGAATATATCTCCTAAACCATGTCCTCGCTGTCGAGCGATGCCTCGGTACACTGGATACATGACTTACGGGTCGTTAGAGAATCGTTTTCGAAAATGGAGTTTCACTGTGACTTTCCCTTTGGTGAATCGAATATTTTTCCCAGATCTCATGTTATAGCAATGTTGACAGTGTCAAATACGACTTGCTGACTGGTAAATAGTGAGGATGTACAAATTCGCGGTGAACGTGATAGGTGTTTCCACCTTCGTGGCAGAATCCACTTTGAAAGGAATGACACGCAGTAACGGTAGGAAGGTGTGTCCCACCACGTTATACTCCACAACATCGGAGTACACAAAGATAAAATTCAGTGCTTGGCTCATTTCTGCCAGGGAACGAAATAACTTTGTTAAAGAATCGTTGTCGGAAATGACTGGTAATTTGTTTTGCTTGATCATTGTCATCCTCATCTCCATGTCTCCACCCAAAATGTCAAACAGTTCAGGACAAAATAAAATGGACAACACTCTACCCTCCGGAAATTTCATGAGTAGGCGACGAGCTACTTTATGATACTCAATGGTTGTTGTTGTTGTTGGAGTGGAGACTAACGCTGGACACAATATTCCCGTTGTTCCCGTTCGAGGAGTATTTCAGGGAAGGATTGGGAAGAAGGTAACCAATGCAACTGCTCAGTAAAATGGTCCACAATTGTTTGTCTCCTTGTTGAAAGCTCAAACTGGGAATGACTGCACCGATGACACAGTACACCACACCAGATTTGGCAGAAAAAAGACGATTTGCTTTTTAGGCACACGTTCTCCACACACATCCATAAGGGTTGCTTTTGTAGATGTAGCAGAGAAGAACTGGGTGGAGGATTGGTCAGTGCAGTGGTAGCGGTAGCTCAGGTTGTGTGGAAGGGTATGATGGTAATTTCTTTATATAGTCGATGACTTGAAAAGTGCCAATTCAAGAATCAAAACTGGGAGGATATCCTTTCCAACGCACATTGACTTCTTTGACACGTCGTTTTCCCATTTTATGGGTTCTTCGTTCGAGAATGCTTTCGATGTCGTACACGTCTTCTTCTGTTTTGGTCACGCGCTATAACTCGGGCAAGTAAAATGTGCCTTTCAACACTCCTTAGTTCATGTCTTCCAATTTATAGACGACAGGATAACGACCATGCACTCATCCAGCGACACGGAATATTTCGGTGGTCCAATTGGGTAAGTAACCTTTGTCGAAAGTGCGTTTTGTTTTGCCTATGCGCATCCGATCTCATACTGCCAACACTCCACTTTTCTTTGAGACAGCCACTATTGGGAACGTACCAAACATGCATTCAGAAACGGTGACTTCGTTGTCGGGAGTCACTTCTTTGTGGGCACGTCCAATGCTTTGATGGTAAGATTGGTTGTATGCTTGAACCAATTGTGGTAGGATGTCAATACTCTTGAGAGTGTATTGATGTGTAAAATATTTCCACATACGTTCTTTCAAGCTACGTTGAAAACGTTCCACGATGCTGGCTATGGTTTCGCGATTCTCGGTAGTGAAAAAATGAATGTCACGTTTCTTTATTTCTTTTTGGAAAGCTTGATTCAGAAATTCGGTGCCTTTGTCCGTCTGCCATCGAAGAAGGTAACGACCACTTTGTTTCAGCACCAGTTGGAGGGCTCGCACTAATTCACTGCTCAATTTGGAAGTCAATGGCACAGATCAGGCAAATTTGGAAAAGACGTCGATGACACAAAACGAATATTTGATGCCACGATTGTAGGTGACCAAATGAGAGACATCGGCTAAATTGGCTTGCCATTGATGATGGATGCCCTCCACTCGAGTGCGACTTCTGGAAAACTTTCGTCGAAGGGGTTTGTGTAAAGTGTTCGTGGCTTGTTCTTGCACTTGAGGTAAACGGAGACTTTTCAGTCGAGTTTTGGCAGCACGATGCAATTTCTGAACTCCTCCGTAACCTGCAGGATGGGATGGACCGTAGTAAATGCTGGCTAACACCTCCTCAATTTTTTAATAAGTCACCCACTCTTCGCTGATGCTACTTTGGACGGGGCGAGATGGTGGTTTGGAAACGGTTTTACGTGTCCGATGTGCCACGGGAGTAGAAGTCGAAGGTAGTGGTGGAGGTGGTAATGAAATGTCTTTGGTCTTCTTTTCTTTTTTCACTTTTGGTTTCCTTTCTTTCTTTTTCAATTATGTCGAAGGAGGAGTGTACATCATCTTTTTAACCCAAGCTTTCAGTTCTTCTCGTTGGGGTGTGGGGAAGGGGTCAACAAGGACGTTGCAATCTTGCTAGGAATGGGAGCTGCTGACGGTGTTTGAAAGACTTCTTGTACCTCTTCAACCTCAGACATTCGTGAGACTGCATCTGTCTTGACTGTTTCGGGGTGTGGGTGGGGGTAGAGGTGGTGTGGGTGATGGACTTTTCATCAAGACCTTAAAATCTTTCAGAGTGGGCAGAGCTGTTTCGTCTAAAGCTTTCTAGTGAAATAGTTGCAATCGTTGCAAGAGTTGACGGTACTTTTGCGATTTTTCTGTTTCGGACAAATCGTTGCGATCCATCAACGATTGCAATTCGTGTTGTAACTGGGACATCTCGGTCGAATTCAGATTGGGAGGCAAATGTTGGGTCCGTTGTTCTTGCCAACGATAGTATTCCATCCATCGCTTGTAAGGCACTAAAGCTAGTTTTCATCCTTCCATTCGATTTCAAGGGTCACGTCTGAGATTTTCGGACTCCAGTGGTCCCTTTTATCTTCTTGGTCCCTTTTCGCTTGCTTCCAGGAGTTCTCCCAGTATGATTTCCAATTCTTCTTTCAGCAAGGGTCCTAAAAACAGGGGAAAAATTCCTCCGCGTTTTACCAACATCTTTTTCTTTTGACGAATGGGGATTTTCTTTTGAACCATTTGGCGAAGAACATGATGATTTTGGCTAAGCATTGTTTCTGGTGTTTAGACAAAGGTATCGTGCCTTTCAAGACGTTCAAACAAAATTCGCACACAGCATCAATGACATCTTTGGAGGTGGTTTGAATGAGTATTTTCGCATGGGTGGAGACGATTTGGACAGGACGGACAACATGTACTTATGTTTGACTAAACGAGGAGGCAGTCCTGTCCTTTTCTTTCCTTTGGGTTTAGACGAGGGATGACCTTTGGCGGGTGACATCTTTGGGTCTTCAGGAGCACAAAAACACTGATGCCCATTCTTTTCATCAGGCCTTTTTTATACTGGAACACGTCGCCACTGATTGTCTTTACGTCGTATCAACTTGATGATAAGCATCATGCGTCGTGGAAGGGTTCGCAATGGACTAAATCGGGAAAGTTCTTGCTTGGACAAATCCAGTTAACTTTGTAACATGCCCGATCTCTCTTGGACTTTGATTTTGGGAACAGGTACTTTGTGAGAAGCTGGCACTGCAGCTAAAGAGGAGGAGGCTGTCACGGCTGGGAAGGTTTTTTGAGACGAGGGTTTCTACTGTGTCGTCAAATTAAGAAGAATGGGTGTCAAATTGGGTTTGGCTGACATCACCAGCAACAGAGAAGCGGCAGATCCTGAGGCTACCGGAGACAAGGTCACCGTAGCTGCAGGTTGTGATTTGCGAATGTAAGGTTGCGTTCTGGCTGAAGTGTCTCTCTTGGGGGTAGAAGTTGTTTTCTGGTGCCTTTTCTTTTCCTGGAGACTTTTTTTCTTTTTTTTTTTTGTGGACTTTACTTTTTCTGGGGTTGTTACCTGGTCTTGACACCGTTGCTCTTTTTCTTCTTTGGGCTTTGTTTGACCTTTTCGGGAGTGGTTTCTTTCTTGGGGTGAACTTTGCGGGCATTAGGATCCCATTTTAAGAGGGAGCGAATTATGACACATCCTAGACAACCGCTATCTCCAGGTTTCAAAATGATTTTTGTCAAAATAGCGTTTGGTTTGATGAACAATGTAAATGATGCCTTGCAGTTATTGACGAGCTATTACCGTAAATCCATCGTAAGACTTCTTGAGGCTGGCTTATAAGACACGACAACGTGGATTTTTTTCGCGACTGATGCCGTACAAGGCAGGAATCAATTTGACAGGAAGATGAGACTGAAGGGATGTCATGTTGACGCTGTGTGAGACAGACCCAACGTGTCCGAGGCTTTTATAGATGAAACAGATGGGTACGAAATCGCAAATAATCGGGGTGGGTGGGTTTTAAATCCACGAGCAAATAGGCATGTGGGGTTTGAGTGGCATCGTCGTACGCATGAGTCAGCCAAGGCGTTCCTAACTGTTTGGCTAAGATTTTCACTTGCGATTTATCTCTGGGGCTTTTAAAAAAGACCACGTAATGAGCATTGAGAATGATGGTGCGATAGGCTTTACTTTCTTGAAACAGATTTTGAGTAATGTAAATGACGCTGGCATTACGTTGATGGCTTTTGCGCGTAAACAACAGTTTAATTTCTTCTTCGTCTTCTCTTAACATGTCGTCGAAAATGACAAGATGGGTTTGACTGGAGTCAGGCACGATTTCGTCGTCTTCGCTAGGAATGCCTTCCACGTACACGATGGAATCACCTTGACTTTCTCGCAAGAGCCTGGACGCTGATTGCCAGTCTGTGTAACACCACACGGTCCGTTGAGGTGGACGATCGATCAAATGATGCTTATGTTCGATCAAACGCTTGACAAATTGGTAAGTACTGTTCGTATAGAGTCCACAGGGAATCGGCTCGTAAACGAAATCCCAGAAAGCAAGTCACTAAGACACACACAACACGGTAACCCCAATTCAGTGGACACAGTTCTTGTAATAAATGTTGGTAATCTTCCACTGTTTTAATAGTCTCATTGGTTTCCTTCCACGGAATATGTTGTATCACTTCTGATAAAGGTTGTGTATCCCGTTTTATACCCTCTTTTGTCGAAGATAATAAGTGTACTTTCTGCACAGAGATGATCGTATGCTCAGAGATGATCCAGTGACGAATATAAATGGTTTCGTCACAAGTTCACCCACAAGACATTGCATAGAATTTTCCTATAAAGACAAAATTCGATAACGTAACATATTTTGGTAATCCTCTAACTCTTCCTCTTTAACTCGTTGTAGTATGACCGACATGTAACAAGTAGGATGAGTAGACACCAAAGTCTTCTGATCCTCGTCCAGTTGAACAATGTCTGACCGTTGGAAGGTTTTCAAATGAATCAGTCCTCTTATACTATTCAGCTACCAGTGGTTTAAACACCGGTCACGTAACGGATGCAATTGTTCTTTGCGTTTCACTTGTATTTTGACCAGCTCTCGGTAAATGCGTTCTCTCAACTCCACAGGCAAACCACGAATGTTCTCTTGTAAATTATCCATGATCATGTCAGTCAGTATTATTTTATTTAAAATCTTCCCCTAGAGCGAAAATAATGAACATAGTGAGTAATTTCTGCCCACTGCTATTCAGGGTAACAGTCAAGGTAGTCAGTAAAATCTTCTGATGTAAACGGCTAAAGAGGAATAATATGATGAACGCACATTTGATCCAGAGAAATCTGAAACGGTTTTTGACTTTGTTCACTTTCCTCTTGTGAATTTCTCGACACAAACGTTCAACAGTCACCCATTGAGATTTTGCTCAGGCAAGTCCCTGCCAAACTTCCTTGTAGTTCTTATCCTGCAGTTCGTTTGGTAATCGCAGAAAATTATTTTTTAAATTGGGTTTAAATACTTGTCTCTGTGTTGTCCAACGTTTGACTCCTAGCCAAACTGGTTTCTTAAACGACATGGTATGCCACTTCAATGACTCCGTCCCACTAAAGGCAGGTAGTGACAATCCGTAGACCATCAACCATGTTCCAGATAAGCCGAATCTTTCTGCTCCCACTGGTGTAGTGACACACGACAACTGAAGAACTTGACCTTATCCCCTTCTCCCAAGTAGAAAAATCCAGCTCTGGCTAATTCTTTGGGGGTAGGTCCTCCTAGATATTTAGGCCATCTTCCTTGGAAGGTTCGGAATCGCCTTTCAAAGCTGCTGTATTCAGGCAAACGCACAGGGAACGAATATTCGTCTTTCACATGTTCATTTTGATGAGGGTAGGGTGAAATCCGCAGGGGTTTGCTCAGTTTTGGATGACATCCGTAGGTGGTAACTGCATTGTGCCACGTGAAGGTTGACATCCACAATGAAAACCAGTAAAGAGTTCACGATAACGAATGGCATCGTTTTCGCATTCGTTAGGACTGACGCAAGGGAAACATCAGTTTTCCTTCGCAATGGTGAGGTAACATGGGATGGTACAAATCGGTTGGAGGCAAGACTTTGCATTTGATCAAGCTTTCATGGCAGGTATGGTAGTAATAGTAGTTATAGCAAAGTTCCCATGATGCTTTACTGCATCGCTGAGGTCACAGCGCAATCCACTTGAGAATCACCGAACTTGAATGATGGCTGTTTAAAAGGATTCATCTTTCTCGCTTGGCTCTGATAGTGACAATGAAATATAGATCTTCGACGTTGTCCCGTATTATATACTGACCAATATCGACGTAAAGTGAAGTGGTTGGGAAGTCGCACTTGCTTGTGGTACACGATTTGATACAACTTTTCCAAGGGTCGACTGACAATTTGGTGAGTGGCTAAACGTACAATCTTGTGCGGTTCGTAGGTGGTCACTTTAAAGTTTCCATCCTCTCCAGACTGCAAGGCTTCTTTCAATACGCCAAAGTTCACCACTTGACTGTTGTGATAATTGAGAGTCAGTCCTTTCACTTATCACTCAGTGTGCACTTTTCCTTGTTTGTCCCGGTATTCGAAGCCGTAGTTTTTAGGACAACCACTAGCAAAACTTAGAATCTTCTCGTCGGGGTGTTCGTCTGACCAGGCTCCTAAACGGTCTCCTTCGATGTCAGAGTGACGTTGACCCGGGAGATCGATTTAGATGCAGCTGTCCGTGTTAAAGTACAGGACGCGATCACCTACCAGTTCTAAAGCTTCGACCAATTTTAAGCGAGCATGGGCTGTCACGTAAGCCGCAATGATGACATTTCCAAATTCGTCGGCTTGTACAAAGTCCAGTTCTTCTTCATAATTAACTAAGATCAAATCCTCTCGAACGACGTCCACCTGTTTCATGTATTTGGTTTTGTCGTGAATCATCTGGAAGTACCTGGAAGGTTCTGTCAAATACTCCGTCTTAGGTAAACACGGTCGTTGTGTCATTTTGCCCCACAAGCAATTTAACATCACTTTGGCAAATGATCGCCTACCTTCGTTTTTCTCGATGTTGTCTAAAGGGATGCCTTCCTGCTCCAAGTATTTCTCTTTGAATTTCGTTTGGTCTTTCGGAGAGTGACATCAGGAACGATATCTGCCGGCTTCTTGTTTCAGTTTCAAAAAGGCATCCACGTAGTCTGCGAAAATGCCTTTCTGAGTTTCGTCGCCTGTGTGGTATTTTTGTGTCTTGGGAAAGTGGTAATTTTTCTACACTTCTAACAGTTGGTAGCCCAGGTCAAGAGCTTTGAACAATTCCACGCTGGCCAACGTTCCCGTGAAGGAGCGTTCTTCCTTGGTGTGAAGACAAGGTTGGTCTTGGTTAGACGTTTCGGCACAAGTACGGCACAAGGGAAACATCAGTTTTCCTTCGCAATGGTGGGGTAACATGGGATGGTACAAATGGGTTGGAGGCAAGACTTTGCATTTGATCAAGCACTCGTTTTGTCGAATGTTGTCCTGATCGATGTGTTCGGTCAACAATTACGGGTGCATTGCGGGAAAGTGACAATATATGAACACGTAAGGATACAGCGAACACAAGTTCAAGTATTTGATTTCTTCTCCATTCTCTTCGTCGGCTTGGCACAGCAAACAGGTCGCATTTGTCTTTTCTCCGTACAAACTGTCTCGGGTGTTCAGCGGGTCTACCAGCTTGCAACTTTCCTCGATGCGTTTAAACTCGGGATCGGTTTTCAAACGGTTATCACATTTCCACCACTTGGTATCCTTGCTGTTCTAACTTCAAGCGCCGCTGACATGTGGCCTGGTACAAGTCTTCCATGGTCCGTTGTAAAAACTGATGTTTAGTGTCACGTTCAGGGTAACAGAGGGGGCATCCGTGAAATAAGCAACTGTTAAACTCGTATACGATCTTGGGGTTTTGTAAGTCCCACCGAACCACCGTTCCGATGGCTTTTCGCCTCCTCCGTTGAGGTCATGTTGGATCCATTTGTCTTCCTTGTCGCACAAGTAATGTAGGCAGCGCAGGGCTTTGACTGAGTAGTGACGTTTGACAAAGTTCGTCGTTTGAGGGCTGATGACAGCCACGGTGTTTTCAGGCATGAATCCTTGACTGTATACTAAAGAAGACTCTTTGGTAATGGAGCAGGATTCTTTCAAAGGATCGATCCCTCCGTGTTCCATGAACAGTTCTCGTAGTTTTCCACAGCAACGTCGTAAAATGTCCACGTCGGAACGACAATACATTAACATTTCTTCCTGAAAGTCGAAGGGGTCCGAGGCGTGAGCCTGATACCAAGCGTAGAAATCTTCTCGTTGTTTGATACGCATGTTGTCTGGGTCGTAGGCGTGAGCCCCAGGCACATGGGGTAGAACGGCATTGAAAAAGTGAGGAAAGTAACTTTTGACCATTTCTGTAATTCCAAGTAGCTCATCAAATCTTTAAACTGTACTTGACCTACTTGCATGAAAATGATTTTGGCTCCATTCAAAGTCACTCTATACGTTCGGTACTTTGTTCCGTATAGTATCTCAAAAGAAACTGCCCATCGTATCCCGAGAAATTGTGAGCCATCACCGTGGCATGGCGATGACAATCTCCGTAACGTTCGATGTCCTCTTGGCTCCACGTCTCGTCGATGGGGTCTAAGATCCATTAAGCGAAATCGGCCACCGTGTTTGATCTCCGAAAGATTTTTTCACGTCCTTGCACGCTGAATGAGCCACGCATAAGTTAGGAATGTGAATGCCAGTCTCCTGCATGCATTCGAAATCTAAAATGATTAAATTGCCTTTCTTCTGGTCGTCTTCCTCCTCTTGATGTTTGGAATGGTATTTTGGAATGTAGCATTAGTGTTCCAAGTCCACGATTTGGCGACTAATGTGACATCGTTTCTTTTCTGAACATACTAGTGCTTTGACATTATTGGTACGTATGCCTTGTCCACAAGTAGGGCACAATCTCAGGAGTTGACATTTACTTTTCTGCTGTGAACCTTGCGTCTTCAGATGTTGTTGGTAACATACAGAGGTGACAAAAGTGCATTTACAAGCTGGGAAATGCACTTGTTCTTGCCCTTCGTCCAGACAGGATTAAGAGGCCAAACAACCTGAACATCTCGATCCACAATGCTTGTGTTGCTCTCGGTTGTTATAGCCATAGTCACATTTCTCATAGTAATAACTGCATCCCAAGAATGCGGTGATACTGGTGATGACATATAAATGTTCATCGCGATAATAGACTCAAATGTATTTTCCGTCATGGAAATCTTTCCATCGAAACAACAGAGGACCGCGCAATTCTTGCTGGTGTTCTTTTCTAGTCGTAGCGTGGAGCCAAAACGTCTTGCAATTTTTGCATTTCATGAATGCCACAAGGTGTGTCTTTGGATAGCCCTGCTTGTTGTAACAGGAGTTCTGCTTCACTTCGTTGCTTGGCTCGGTCTGATCGTTGAATAGTTTTCCAGGCTCTTTTCCATTCTACCGTATCGTTATTGTCGGCACGCGCTAAACACTAATGGTCTTGAGGGTTGTTAATTTGGACGAGGCTACGCTTGATGCTACGATGGTCGTCCACCAATAACACTTTTCCGCGTTGTCCGTTCTCTTGGTGAGAGAGACGTGGGTTATGAACAGTGTGGCTTTTCCATCGATGAAATTTGTCGTTGGATTGCTGCACGTGTTGAATCTTGTCGACGACTTTGTAAGGTGTCAATTCTGTTGGGCTGCTAAACTCAATCCAAACGGGGGACTTCAGACCGCCGTGATGAATGGAAAATCTCAAGCGATCGTCTTCTTTGGCTCGACATTGCCGTTTCAAAGTGGTTAACAAAGAATCACAAACCTCGGTGATGAAGCCCATTGCTTTTTTCAGTGGTACGTTGGACTTGAAATATTTAAACTTCACCGTGTACGTGTAAGCCGTAGTTCTAAATTTTCTAGAGGAGCGCTTTACCGTCTCTCGAATGTGATAGTACTTTTTCAGGGTTTACTAATGGTGGTGAACATTGGCTGGGTGTAGACTCTCTGGGTCTGGATTCTGGCTCACTCATGTCATCTTCAAAATCACTGGCATGAATTTGTGCCAAGAATGAAGCTACTGTACGAGGCTATAAATCACGTTTCTGCCTCTTACTTTCTTCTCCTTTCTCCACGAAATGATGCGATCGTTTCATCTTGACTGTGAAAAGTCAAATGACTACATTTTAAACGCCATGGGTCACTTTATATCCATGTCAAACCAGCGTATATATAAAGGGTGCGCAACTTGCCTTCCAATATTTATTTCACTCTCAAACCGAGCAGAACGATGGAAGAGCCCACACAGATCGAACTTTTGATCAGTGCATTGCGAGGTGTCATAAGAACATTTCCTTCAGACATGCTCACCCTCCTTTCCAGATAAAAGTCAAGATACTTGCTATATCTGTAAGAAGAAAGGGCATTGGACCACAGAGTGTCCAGACCGTCAAAAAAGCAAGAGAGGTGCTAGAAGAGACAAAAGTCAAGACACCTGTTATCATTGTCAAGAAAAAGGACATTGGTCTTCAGAATGCCCCATGAAGCAACATGAGCAAGAAGAAGTGAGGGGTTCCGAGTGGGAAGAAGTAGAGGTACCCTCCTCAAAGGAAGAACCCAGACACGTGCAGAGAGAAAAATAAAACGAGAAGAAAAGACGACGAGGAGAAAGTGAGGAAAAATAGGAGGAAAAGCATGTTAAAGTGAAGAAATTCAACCCAAAAATGAGAGAGTGAACAAAGAATCTATGAACTTTTTAAAGTGTTGTGTTGTGCTGTGAATTGGATTGTAAAATTTGTACCAGAATAGACCAGACAGAAAATTTTATTGTCTCTTGGTTTTGATTTTTAGAATAAGAACCTACACTCACGCACCCACTCAAACATTCACCCACGAATATAAAGGCTATAAAAGAGCTTTTAGAGTTTTAATTGATTTTGGCAATTGAAATACTATCTCTTTTCGAGAGAAGTGGGTGGCCCTAAAAAGGACCGTTGGGTATTTGTTTCTTTAAAAAACAAACCCCAAAACGGGTCGCAATCATCGTTAACTGCTTTAAGCTTTTGTCACGGCCAAGGCCTACTTTTGGACTGGCTCCTGTTGATGATGATTTGGTAGAAATCACTAGGGGTGGTATCTCAGGCGTATTAACATGGTTGGGTTGTTTGGTTCGGGAAGGTCTTTTTCTCTTGGCTCGTAATAAAGAAGTCTGACATATTTGTTTCAGACTCCTTAACTCTGCTAACATGTCTAAAGGTACAGTCACCGTTTGGCTTTCAGTATTCTCCTTCTCTCCTAGACCTTGTTTCTTCTCTGCTGCTTCTTCCTGTTGTTTCCTTCTTGCCTCTTCTTCTTCTCGCTGTTGCTGTTGAAAGAGATAAGCTTGTTCTGCTTTTTCTTTCTGCTGTTGTAAAAATTTCTCCAATTCTTCTTTCTGTCTCTGTTTAAAATCCTCGACGTGTGGTAAAGAAGTAGAAGGTGGCGAAGGTACTGGTACCGGAACAAATTATTGCGAAGAAGAAAGAAAATCGACTAAATCCCAATTAAAATCGACCTGTTCTGGAAGTAAGCCTGTGTTGACTTTGGTAGCCGTTGATATTCCATCGCTTCCCGTCTCCACGGCCGGTGCACCCCAAGTCACCGTCTTCATAGTTTCCGTCATGTTTGAAAACTGCGTAGCATGGATTGACTGCGCACAGGCGCTAGCGCATCTATATAGTGAATGTGACGTCACAGACCGCTCTCTTCGGATTGGAAGACAGACTCTTTGTTGTGACTGAATTTTGTAACGCGTGTTTGGATTGGTGAATAAACTCAATCCGTTTCGATCCGCTCTTCGACTATAAATAACCGCGTTCAATTAATTCCCTTCACTTGTTCCCGTAGCAATATGTGGACAAACGTAGAATCATCTACTCTCGTTTCGTCGATGCTGTTCCGTACGGACTTACCCATGTATGTGAAATCATAATGGACAATTATCAGGATACGAGTGTTTGGAAGAGAAGAATTTATGTGGAGAGACAAGGCTGTTTGAAGAGAGTCCTTATCTACGGACCAGAAGTCAGAAGAAGTTTGAGGAAGAGAAGAAGACCTATGTGATGCCCTCTGTGTTAAAGGAATGATGTTAACATAAATCCAAAGGCCCTTTTCAGGGCCACTCATATGCCTCGAAGAGATTTGCTTTCTTGCCTAATTCTTTTTAGTGTGTTGTATAGTTGTTAAATAATTTTTTCTGTTGTAGATATGCCTCGAAAACATTTGCTTTCTCGCCTAATTTTTTTAGTTGTATAGTTGTTTGTATAATGTCTGTGTTATATCTGTCTCTGTCCCGCCTGTCGCGTTCCCGCCAAGCGTTCTACGTTTACCTCTCTCCGCTGTTTCGTCCGATTGAGGTCAGCCTTTGCTACATTGCTGCCAATCTCCAGTACCGTGACGTCACTTTACCTGTTCCATTCATATTGTCCCTATATTAATGGTAAGTCCCATTGTCACTATACAGGCCCACGACCTTTTTGACTGGATTCTCCCTTGTCGCTATAAATCTTGTCGCTATACAGGCCCAGGACCTTTTTGCCTGGATTTTCCATTGTCGCTATATCGCCCCACTATACTACTTGTATTAGCTTTTATACAATGTTGTTTACTTGAAACATTAGTAATTCGTACCTTAACGTCTGAAGCAGAATCAGTCTTATTGATGTGTTCACTTTTTACTCTGGGTGGATTTAATGATTTAAATTATTATTCACTGGAATTACAAAGTCTTCAATACTATTCGTAAACTGGGCCATTAATTTGGAATTAAAGTGAATTCAGACAATGACACGTTGGATTATATTATTGTGAATTATCAAAGACGTAGCTCATCGTCACACTCCAGGCCATTGGCACGTTCGAGACTACAGGCACATCAACACATTAAATATCGGAATTTATTTGAAATACCACTGGAAGTCAACTGGAGCTTTATACATTTAGATTTGTGATAGAACTTTTAGGGATATTTGGGATTTCATTCACAATACATTACGTTTTTTTTTTAAATTTTGACATTGAATTGTGGGGAATAAATTATTTGTAGAATTTTACAAAACTTGTTGGTTTTCGGTCTTTACTGTTACTTAGATGAAGATCATAGATTTGTCATTATATATATATATATATATATATATATATATATATAGAGAGAGAGAGAGAGAGAGAGAGAGAGAGAGAGAGAGAGAGAAGTCCTGTATGAGATGAAGGTAGGTCAGCCATATCAGGGAACTAACTGCAGTATTGATAAGTCGATATTTAAAAGTGCAAATGTGTGTTTGAGCTTCCCGATTGTGATATTGAATTTCTAATAATGCATTGATGGAGTACTACGGAGTTGAAATTGAACGTAGAAAGGACGAAAGTAGGTCACTTCATATCCAGGAAAGGTAACTGTATTACTGAGAAATCGAAATCTGAAACGCCATGTGTTATTTGTTATTGTGTTGAGAATATTTAACATCCTGTTTCGAAATCACCGAGTTTCCGCCAATTCCTGCCATTTGTAGGCAGGACAAGAGAGACCTCGTGTAATCTTTGTTTCAACAGGGAACTTCCTGATCTGACGACACTTTTGTTTGCGTTAGCAATACTCTCAAAATGGCACAGGCAAGAAAGACGGTGAGTTCTTATATAATACAGGACACTAGGTCTAACGGTGAAGGGAATCAATCCACTTGGGATATATTTAGTTGTTTAACTTTAATGTGACCTTTTTTTCCTATTGTATGGGTACAGGGCAACATCTTATACAGGCGAAAATGAGTGCATACAGATTGGCAGAACAAACACTGTAATGTATGGAGGTGTAATATCGCCATAATTATATGCATGCATTATTGTAAGTGACTGCTTGCAAGTGCTACTTTCATAATTCTGTCCATGTATAATATATTGCAACGACGTGACGTCATTTCAACTTTTTTTTTTTTTGGGGGGGGGGCAAAACTTGACGGGCTTGTTCATTTTCGTATATAGGCGACATCAATTTTAGTGCACATGCAAATTCAGCCCCACCCCCATGATGTCCCTGGTATATTGTATTCTTCATTGATGCAAATTGTACGTGGCAGTTTGCAAGTTTTAATTTTCTTCTGCATTAATGTCAATGGCTGCTTGCAAGTGCTACATTCATAATGCTAGTCATGAATTTTCTATTCTTTATTAATGCAAGCTGTAAATGGCTGCTTGCAAGCGCTTAGATATATTTTTCTTCTGCGTCATTCTATCTTGCATTTTTCCAAATGCTGAATTCATTCCGTAGTTTGTCGTATGGGAAATTCTATATCAGTTATTACAAGTTTTTAATATTCTAATTATAAACTTGCTATATCACAAGTTACATAGATCACACCTTCTAAAATCATGATTATAATGTCGCATCAAGCACGTTGCAAGTTAGCATCACGGAAGTTAGGATAAATTAATGCCTCATTATAACAATAAATGGCGCTGTGACACGTCAATTTCTTACAATACGAAAACTCCCCTGACCCTAGCAACAAGAGGTTATACCACTTTACGGCATGTTTTGGCGTCTTATCTAAAATATCATTCGAATTATATTACCGTATTACAGTCAGCTGATTTCCCAGAGTATTAACATTCGGAAGAGAGGTGGCTTACAAGAAGCACAAAACGAATTAAATGTATCAAATTGTATACAATTATATGTATTTACACAATGCTATATTTCCGCTGACCCTTACCACCCCATTTTTATTTGGACATCTGGGTGTAATTTACCGCTATCGCACGGTGGCAGAATAGCGTAGCCGCTTACAAACAAGGTTTATGGTCCTAATTTGTTAATATGTTCTTATTTACAGTTATACCAGTTTAGAGCATATTTTTTTTAGAGTGCAGTGCAAATTCTGCTTTTTTATCAGTAAAGACTTCAAAAGGTTTGAGCAAATTGCAGATAACTGCACCTCAAGGACATACTTCCTCTTTCTTGTTCATTCGCTCGCAGGAGAGAGAGAGAGAGAGAGAGAGAGAGAGATTACATTACAGAGATGAAGATTCTGTTTATTCTCTCATCCCTATAAAATACATTTTTACTGTTAATCTGTAGTTTACAGTGGTAGTTTAATTCGATATATAAGGTAATATTCAAGTTATACAAAATTCTTATATATGTATGGCATCGATGATTACGCAATAGCCAGCAAGTATTGTCGCTAGTTGTCTGTGACAAATATGTCATTTCTCCAATTTCATTTTAAATCTCCAATTTGATGTAAACCGGCATTAATAAAAACAATATTGTTAGAGAAATTAGTCTAAAACAAAACTATATCATTCAGGTAGGCAATCATAAGGAACAAATACCTGGACTGACTTGTCTTGAAGCCACACAAGTACCAGTTTTTTACTTTGGGGAGACCACCTGATGTACCTGCTGTTGACGTGTGGTCAGTGAGCAATCAAATTGTTGTTCCTAAGTTGTATAAAAAGGAAATTCATAGTCTAGCTGATCAGTTTGGTGTCAGTAAGACTGATCTCAAGATCCTGAATCATTTTATTTGCCGAAAATGAAAAATTATGTTTATAAGTACCAAAGATTTTGTCACACTTGTCAAATGATACGAAATCCCAGCCAGAAGATATCTAAGGCTAATCTGCAACCTATTCCTGCATTTGACCATTTGACAAGCCATTTAGCAGAACTATGGTAGACTGTTGGTTCCTTACCTAATATCAAGTCAAGCAACCAATACTTGTTGACCATAATGTGTGCGTCCTCAATATTTATATAGGCTATTCCTTTTTGAATATTAAAGCAAAGACTTCTAAAAGTTTAGGCGATGTTTCTTAACACTTGTTTGCCTCCCCAAGTATGTCCAGTATTTTTATGCTTGATTATTTCCAACAAGTTATGCATGGATTAGACATCCAACAGTTTAATTTTTCTGTCTATCACTCTGAAAGTCATGGGGCTAGCACAAGACTGTTCGAAAACGCTCTCACCTACCCAGGATACATGTATACAGTTATATTGAATCAAACCTTAAAAAGGACAGTGATCAGTAAAATCCTGCCTTGCATAATTATCGATTAAGATCAGGAGAGTTTTTCCCCATGTTATTAATTATCACCATATGAAAGACTCCATGATTACCCTAAAACAGCAAAGACTGTCCAAAAACACCCTCAACTACCCAGGATACATGTAGGCAATTAAATACAATCAAACCAAATAAAAAGACAGTGATCATTAAAATTTTACCCAGTATAATTATCAAGTGATATGAGTAGAGTTTCTTCTCTTGTTGATACTTGCTGAAGGAAAGACCATAAGACTGTCCCAAAACAAGCTCATCGACCCAGGATACATATATACAATTACAATAACTTAATGAAATATGCAGTTTTTGATGCATTCTCCATCTCTCTCTCTCTTTCTCTCTCTCTCTCTCTCTCTCTCTCTCTCTCTCTATCATCATCATCATCATCATCATCATCATCATCATCGATAATTCACTAAACTATTTTTATATTGCAAAGTCGGAATCATGCATCGCTACATTTATATTTCAAAAGTTCTTTTAAAGTGTTTTTTTTTAAATAATAATCTTCAATGTGACAAAGAGCAGCTGAATAATTAGAGACTTAGGGTGCTATATTTATATTTTTAACATTCTTGAACCAATTTATTAATTTTAATTGGTTTTATGATGGTAAGAATTACAATAAATAAAAGTAAGATTTCCTGTAACATGATGTATTTTGTCTCTATTTACTTCCACTTTTAGAGACACAAGATTTAAAGGATGCAAACCGGTTTTAAGGATGTTTTTATATTTAAAAAATACATTCAGTGTTTAAAGGTCGAGGTTCTGTACATTAACAATGCAAATAAAGTATTCAAAAATAACAGTACACTAAATTTAATACTTCTAATCGTAAGTATACACTGTTATCACGATACGAACATGAGTTTCATCAATTAGATTATTTCGGCATTTGCGGCAAAATATCTTGCAAAATGAAGATTGCGATAAGAAAAAGAAAACCTTTGGAATTCTTAATTTCTTTTAAATGTAATTTTACCTATGAACTTCTTTTATGTGCTATTGATGTTGTTATGAAGTATATTATTTTCGCCTGGCTTATGTACAACAGTATCACAGGAAATGATGGACGTCTGTGAGATGCGTCAAAATTGGTGACGTACAATTGGATCAGTACAACCAGGGGTCGTCTGATGAAAGCTCGTTAAGAAGAGAACGAGGGAATATATCATTGTCGTTTCTGATCCTTACTTTGCTAAAATTACTAATGTTTTCAAATGTAATGAGAGATATCAGTAAGAAGTAGATTTCTTAAACGGTGAAAATAAATACTTAAGTGCGTCAAAACTGGGGTTGAAGAAGATGGACCACACTGCTGTAATAGTATGCGTTTTTGTTTTGGTATGGTGCTATAAATCACTTAGATCTTCGAGAACGTACATGGTTTTAGAGAACGGTTAAAACTTCGTTGCTAGCGTACATCTTAAAAAAGAAGCTGAAAGGAGTACAATGTTTATCGACACAAAATGAATGCCGTAAAGATCCATGGGGAGCATTAATTATTTCTGGTGAAGGAAAAACTTCAGAAATTTAGAGCGCCGTCTGTTGTCATAATGCCATGCTGATCTCTAGTATGCCATTATGACAACAGATGGCGACACGAGTTGGACAACAAAGATGATACTGATAAAAGTTAGCATTTATATTGTTTTAAGGCCAAATCTGTATGGAAATAACAGTTTGAATGATGTAATTGTAATATGCCAAGTTTATAAACAGAATATAAAAAACTTGTATAAACTGAGATAGCATTTACCATACGACAAACTACAGAACCAATTCAGTAGTTGGCAAACTGCAAGATACAATGACGCAGAAGGAAAGTAGATCTAATCACTTGCAAGCAGCCATTTACAGCTTGCATCAATGAAGAATAGAAAATTCATGTCTAGAATTATGAATGTAGCACTTGCAAGCAGCCATTGACAATAATGCAGAAGGAAAGTAGCACTTGCAAACTCCCACGTACGATTTGCATCTTTGAAGAAGACAATATACATGGATAGAATTATGAAAGTAGCACTTGCAAGCAGCCATTTACAGTAATCCATCAAGCAAGATTAGAAAACACACGCATAGAATTATGGCGGTAATCCCCCCTCCATAGTAATGAGTATGTTGGTATTGACGTCATAAACAAACAATTTTATGTAGCCCTGCTCAACTGCATTCACTGGAAGACCTTTAACACTTGAGTAACTTTCTTTCTGACATCTGGTAGTATTTTTGTTTATATGATCTGCATAAGCTGAAAATAAGAAATATGAAATCATTTGATTTCAATGTACCACCCAGTTTGCGCTTCCTTCGGTATCTTTTTATTTTTATTTCGGTATCGTTTAGTTGATTTTTTATTACTTTTTTATATTTTGTTTCTATTTCTTATCCAGTGTGATTGCCATGTGTTAAAATGATTCTTACATCGTGGCAAGCATTTTTTCAACTCGATTAGGTTCCCAACTAGAAGCCAGATGTAAACTGTTCTTCGATAGATGAACCCCACGTGACCTATTCAACCGTATGGAACGATTTGGCAATTAGATGAATTTACTGGTACCACTTTATGTGGTTGCATTGATATTGATCATTGTATTATTATTTATCTTATCCACCTTTGCATAAAATAAACTAAAATAAGGGGTCAGTGGGTGGGATAATTAGGAAGGTAGGGTAGGACTTATTCAGTCAAACGAATCATGTTATGGAGAAAATTAAGTATACATTGTTTTTGAGTTCTATCTCACTGTAGATTTCGGATCTAGGTTATCAATTAATGTAATAAATTGTTTTTGAGTTCTATCTCACTGTAGATTTCGGATCTAGGTTATCAATTAATGTAATAAATAACTGTAGGACAACTTTACTGTAATTGCATATTTTACCCGAAGTCTGACAGTATCGACGTTTTGATGCTGCTGAGGTCACTCTAGCAATACATGTACAATATGTAGTTTTAAAAACATTATTTTATTTTGCAAGTATTTATCTCTGAAAATAACGCTAAAGAAGAAATTATAAAGCAACACATTCATTTGAATCCAAGAATTACGCAAATTTAATGGCATCTCGTTTAAAAAAAACAACAAAAAAAACAAACAAAACAATTGTGGCCCGTTCTCCACTCCTTTTTGACCAGCTATAGTTTGTTGCGGTATGAGTATGTAAGATCATGTGACAAATTATGTCGTTGAAAAAACTTACATGTACATATGACAAAACACTGTTGCAGTGTTTCTCACCTAGGCCCATTCTACAAGCAAGATCACCCCTGCATATTTGTTAACACGTTAGCAACATTTTAATAATAGAATTAGATGAACATGCTGTCATTTGGCATTACCACCACTCTATCCGCTGGTCTGGGACACCCCAAAACTTTCCATTTACGTCTATAGAGTAATTGCATATTACACATGCTTACCTGCACAGACATTCTACACTCAGACAACCAAACGTATCTTAGCTGGTTCATATAGTAACTGTCAACATAAATATTCACAGAAAGGGCGAAGATGATTTACTAAATTCTCTTACGCTGAGTGTTAACAGCATTATGATAATTAAAAATCTAATCATAAACATTTTCATAAATATAAAAATGGACATATTAATAAAATTTAAAGAGATCAGGATAATCTGCGGTGTGATTAATGATGTCCTTGTGACGGACTCCTTCTCTCAAAAGTGGCAACTGGCCATTGAAAAAAAACAAATAGGATATGTGGTGTAGTTGGTAATGGTGAATTATGTTATATTCCGGCATCCTAGTCATCTGCTCCTAAAATCATTCTTATTCTTTACATTCCAGAAACATAGAGATGCAGCAGATGCGAAAGGTAAAATGTTTATGTCATAAATAAGCAGGACCGCGGACAGCTAGGACCAAATTCCCGGGCCACAACGGTCATGGGGTTCACCGCCGTAATTCAAAGGGGCTACTGGAGAATTTTTCCTCGAGTCCAAAAAATCCTGTCCACTGCCCTGTTAATAAATATGTAATAACACGTTATCCCAGTGATTTCATTGCATTTGCTCTGTTTTATGCGTTTGCTTATGTGTTAAAGCGGCAAATGTGTTTAGTTGTATTATTAGACCTAACAGAAAACATACGCTGTGATTGAGTGGCCATGTTTTTAAATGTCGCTTTTAAATATCGGCCAACAACATTTGTTGGTTTATTTTCCCCCTAAAATTGATGATGTACAATTATTTGTTATTTTTCCAAATGTTTTATGAGCATTTGACACATTTTAAATTTATTTGTGGATTCCTCTCCGTTCTCCAGATATGTTTAACTGAAGAGCGTTGAGGAAAGCTCCATTTTGATTGCAAAATTGTCAAAGGATTGTATGTCTGTTTGATCTCCCACTTCGTCTCTTGTTGCACGCACATGTAAAAAAATACAACAAAGTTTTGACTGGGAATTTTTTTTAAATTTTTGAATGCGGTTTATTTTTTATTTTATTTATTTTTCATCTTCTTCAACCCAAGTTTTGACGCAATAGAGTAATTGCGTACTCATTTGGAGTCCTTTCTCAAGGTCACCTTTCTTTCCGCACCCTGGGCAAAATTTATTTACGGCTTTTGCTTCACTCCTTAAAGCATTAGCGTTTCGGCTGGTTTCCTTGATGTGTTTGTTTAATAATTGTGATCCTTGTGAGGGATCTTCTTGTAGTCCAGTATATGCTGTATGTGTTTCAAGCTATAATGTACTGTTGTGCTATTTCCCGTGTATTTGCATGGACTGGCGTATAATAAGTCACATTCGTTTTAGTTGTATTCCTAATTAGACTGGCTTTACGTAAAAAATAAAAGATTACGAGCTACGGGTGTCTGATTTTGACATGTGGCTGTGACAGATGGTTACCCTCTAGCTACCGCTCCCTTAAAAGGTCCGTTTTCCCCATCTGTTTCTATCTCAGGGGCCTTATTCTTATTCCCCATGCACTTCTCCCCCCCCCCATCTAAACTTACATTGTTATATATACCGAAAGGAAAATTTTAAACAAACACAAAACCGAACCAGAAGAAAAATATATTTGTGTATTTGTTGCTTGTTCGCCTGTTGCATTTTTTTGCAGACGTTAGTAAGTCTTTTTTGTTCCCAATTGTATTTTTGTTGTGTTATGTTTTTGCTTTGTTGTGCCCTCTTTTGGGGAGAAGGTATGACCTGTATTACCTCGTGTTAGTCACGGTAGCTTTGGCATAGCACCTGCATTTGTGCCTTACTATGATGAGCATCAAGCCCATTTTTTGTGTTAGTGTACCTATTTGGTTAGATTCTTAGCGAACTCATTTGTTAGCGTGTGGGGAAACAAGACTCTTCTAGGCAGACAGTTTCACCATGTTAGTTGTACAATTTTTGTTTGTTTGTTTGTTTCTTTCTTTCTTTTGTGTTTCCGTTTTCTGTCAGTGGTATTGCCAGTTTTTGTCTTTTGGTTACATAATTTCATTGCGTATAAAATGTATCATATTAATTCCTCATATACACTCTTATATTGTATCTCACTTGTTTATAAAAGTTGTTTATTGGTTTCAGCTCCCTGTTTCGTTATAACTGTGTTTACCACTTTGTATTGTTGTTTCCTTGCATTCTAACATAATGTTCTGTTATTTTGTATGACCGCTCCGATGGCCTAGTGGTTAGAGCGTCCGCCTCGGATGCGGGAGGTTGTGGGTTCGATCCCCGGCCGAGTCATACCAAAGACTTACAAAAATGGTACTAACAGCTGCTTCGCTTGGCGCTCAGCATTAAGTGGTTAGTGTTAGGACTGGTCGGCCCGGTGTCAGGATAATGTGACTGGGTGGGACATCATTCTACATGTCTGCGGCATGATGCCCCAGTGCTAGACATCACTATAAACTGCCACATTGCAGACATCGTAGCGATATGACTGGAAAATTGTTAAAGCTACGTTAAAAATCCAAATCACATCACATCACATTATTTTGTATGCATTTTTTTTTGGGACTATGCAGTTTTAGTAGAGTGGGCATGCTGGTACTTGTCTTACATATATATATATATATATATATATATATATATATATATATATATATATATATATATAGGCATTTTCCCCTCGTAAACCTATACATCATGAAAGTATATGCATATCTATATGTAAGTCTGGTTTAAAGTTCTGAACTTAAACTGATTACAAAGAACAGCAAAATCTAAAATCTACTGGATGAAATGATTAGAGTCAGAATTGGCTGTGGGACCAGTTGTGAAAACGTAAAGGTAAGACTCTTACGAGACCACCAGCTGACACTACAAAAAGCATTGACTACGTGCAGAGCAAAAAAAGAATCTAAAAAGCAGATTCAAAACAAAGCTATATCTGAAGTTTATGGTGTGAACATCAAGAAAATAGAAAGGGAAGGGGCACAACCAAGAAAGTTGAAAAGACAAGCATGAAATCAAACTTCAGATTATTCAACTGTGGTAAATGTGGCAAATTAAATGCAAAAGGGTGTCTAGCCTATGGAAAATGCAAAAGGGTGTCTAGCCCACGGAAAATGCAAAAGGGTGTTTAGCCCATGGAAAATGCAAAAGGATGTCTAGCCCCTGGAAAATGCAAAAGGGTGTCTAGCCTATGGAAAATGCTGCTAAAGGTGTAGAAAATAGCATCATTTTCTGAAATGCTGTAAGACAAAGCGGGTTCACGTTGTGCAAGAATACTTAGGTGCAGATTAAGAAACATATTTTGTAGGAACTATGACAAAGGCAAACACTAACATCAGTGATATAGAATATATGTCACTGATTCTTCATGCTACTGACGTCAAATTTAAAATTTATACCGGTTCGCAAGTATACATCATTCCAATACACATTTTTGAGACAATAAATGTTGCCAATGTTGAGGTTAAACCAAATCAAAGTCAAGCTACTCGGATGACAAACTAATTGTCAAAGGCAAATGCAAATTAAATTGTATTAATCAAGAACTTGAATATTTTAACACACAGACAAACGAACCGCCTATTCTTGGGATCCAGGCTTCTCAAGATTTGCACTTAATACAAGTAGATTGCGACGTGCACAGGAATAAGGACAATCATATCCTGAAAGAATTTCCAAGTGTATTAAAAGGTCTAGGATGCCTAAAACAAAAATATAAAATAGCAATTGACAAAAGTGTGAAATCTGTTATTAATTCACCAAGAAATTTGGAAGAGATGGTACTGAAAAATGTAATACGGAAATTAACTGAACCGGCAGAATGGTTAGTAATTGTTGGAAAACCCAAGTCGTTAAAAGAAAGAAATTTGTCTAGATCCAATAAATTTGAATCAAACTATCAAACAGGGGCATTTTCTAATTCCTACAATTGAAGATATAGTCACACGGATGACTGGAACTAAAGTTTTCTCCACACTAGAGGCCAATCTCGGTTACTGGAAAATACCACTGGATATGACAGCCAGTTATTGATAGCACTCAACATTCCGTTTGGTAGATATTGCTACCTAGGAGTGCCTTTTGTTACAAACTCCGCTCAAGAAGTGATCCGAAAATATATAGCATAGTGTGTTGAAGATCTGCCTGGGGTGGAGAATGATGTAGATGACATAACTGTTTGGGGAACATCAAAGGAAGATCACGATGGAAAACTGAAAATAAAAGGTTTTAAAGAGATGTCAGGGAATACACCTGATACTGATTTTGAAAAAATGCCAGTTTTTGGCCTTATAAAAGTATACCTACCTACCTACCTACCTACCTACATACATACATACATTGATGAACATCAGTATATCACACCTAAAATATAAAATCGACTAAAAAAATGTAGGCAAAATAATAAATGCTTTTGGAGGCAAATATAAAATATAAAATCGACTAAAAGAAATTTGTAGACAAGAGAGCAATTCTTTTCGAGACAGTGGAGTGGCCCAGAACAGGATTGTTTTTTGTTTTTTCTTTAAACATCATTCCGTAAATATAGAGTGCATCGCATACGTCTTCTTCTCTTCAACAAACTTCTTGTGGCTTCTGGATCATTAATGAGGACTCTCTTCAGACAGCCTTGTATCTCCACATAGATCCTTTTTTTTTTCAAACGCTCGTATCGGTGATCCGGATGATTATTCATGATGATCTGACAAATTAGGGTAAGTCCGCACGGAACAGCATCGACGATGCGAGAGTAGATAATTTAACGTTTGTCCACCTCTTGTGACGAGAACAGGTGAAGAGAATGAAATGAACCGCTGTTACTTCTAGTGGAAGAGCGGATCGAAACGGATTGAGATTTTTAACCAATCCCAATACGCGTTACAAACTTCAGTTACAGTGTGGAGTCTGTCTTCCAATCCGAATAGAGATGACTTTGGCGTCACATGCTCTATATAGATGCGGTAGCCTCTGTGCGCAGTGAATCAATGCGATAGAGTTTTCGAACATGACGGAAACTAATAAGACGATGAATTGGGGTGCACCGGCCGTGGAGACGAGAAACGACGGCATAGCAGCGGCTACCAAAGTCAACACAGTCCTGCTTCCAGAAGAGACAGATTTTAATTGGGATCTAGTGGATTTTCTCTCTTCACAAGAATTTGTTTCGATACAAGCACCCTCGCCACCTTCTCCTCCCTTACCGCACGTCGATAATTTTAAAAAGAGACAGAAAGAAGAATTTGAGAAATTTTTACAGCAGCAAAAAGATGCAGAACAAGCTTTTCTTCTTCAACAGCAACAGCAAAAAGAATAAGAGGCAAGAAGAAGGAAATGACAGGAAGAAGAAAAAGCAGCGGAGAAGAAACAAGGTCTAGGAGAGAAGGAGGACAGTGAAAGTCAAACAGTGATTGTACTCTTAGACATTTTGGCAGAGTTAAGGAGTCTGAAACAAATGTATCAGACATCATTAATACGACCCAAGAGAAAAAGACCTTCCCGAGACAAACAGCCCAATCCTGCCACTACACCTGAGATAGCAGCCCTAGTAATTTCTGCCAAATCATCATCGACAGGAGCAAGTCCAGAAGTAGGCCTTGGCCGTGGCAAAGGCTTGAAGCAGTTAAAGCTGATTGCTACCTGTTCCTGAGTTTATTTGTAATTAAAAAAAACACCCAACAGATGGATACTTTACAAGAGAAAATTCGTTGTTTCCCTGTGGAGTTTAGAGAACGCATTTCTCGAGAGTTGGTCAAAATACAAGTTCGACGCAAAGAACAATTGCATCCATTACGTCACCAATGTTGGAACCACTGGTTCCTGAATGGTATAAGAGGACTGATTCATTTAAAAACGTTCCAGCGCTCTGACATTGTTGAAGTGGACGAGGACCAGAGGACTTCGGTTGATACCGTTCATAAATACTTACAATGTGACCATACTACATCGAATTCCAGCGGAACAGTTAAATGATTACCCAAAATTATCAAATTTTGTCTGTTGAGGAAAATTATGTGAGGTGTTTGACGTGCGAACCAGTGACTAAACGATTTGATTACGACGACGGAGTAGGATCAGTTTTGTGCGAAAAGTACACTCATTACTTCAAACGAAAAGAGGTATAAAAACGGACTACCATGCCACGACCATTATTAGTCATGATAGAACGATTGCCGTGGAAGGAAATCAGTGACAGTATTTAAACTGTGGAGGATTACCAACACTGTATCCCATGAATTTGGTGTCGTCGTGTAGTTTGTATCTTAGTGACTTGCTTTCTGGGATTTCGTCTGCCAGCCTATTCCGTGTGGGATCTGTAGAGTGATGTACCGTCAAATAAACATGAAAGTGGTACCTTTAAATGTCCACGAAAGACACATTCTGTTAAAAGCCTTACGCGTTCATCTGCATACTTCTCGACCTCTACGGGGAAGAAAGATTCGTCAACGTTTCGGTACTAAGAGGTGTACGATGATGTGTGTGTAGCTTGTGACTCACTGGACAGATATAAAGCGAAAGCGTTCGTCAGTCTGGTTACCCAGCACTGACTAGTCAACATAAAAATTAGTGGCAGAATTGCGAAACTGTTGGAACTCCAATTGCATCTGGAGTATGCCAGGCGCACTTTAGATGAGCTGGCCATGGATTTCTTAGTAGGTTTATATCCTTGTTGCAACTTTGTATACGCTGGTCTATGTGGTGGTTCCATGTTAAGTGGTTGTCAAAAGACATTCCTAGGAACCTTGCCACCTTAACATATTTAATTAAATGGTCTGTGTTGATAATAGATAATATGTGAAGTTATTGTAAGGGATGTTTTCCTTTTAACTTTGAACTTTTTAACCCCCTCTCTTGCTCATCAACCAATATTTATTTCATTAAATAATCTTAAAACTAACCAATCTCGAATAATCTAGTAATCATACTAATTTAAGTAGACCACAATACAGACAAATAACATAAATGTCCCAACCACACACCAACAAAATAGCCAATAAAGCCAGAAGCAATAGGAAGAGACAAAAAAGTAAACAAGCAGCTTTAAAAAAAAATAATGGCAGCTTGCAATGCAAACACACAAGTTCAGAAAACACCAACCATTACCAATATTGGACATCTTGATCTCATACCTAAACCAGACTGTAGGGAGATATGCGCCAAAAGTATTTTTTAACTACACATCTACACCAGAAAGGAACAATCTCACTCAATCGCAAGCCAGCATATTAAATAAATCATCCCCTGTGGAATTTAGAGACATAACCAAATCATTAGAAATTGAGGATTTGGATTCAACCATTCCTATGCTGGACCTAGAAATACAATCCCCCAACCCAGCAAGCAAAGTAATTCAGGACGAACCACCTACCCCCACCTATATGCAGTTAACACAATCCCCAACTAGAAAACCTATTGGAATCACAGTTGAGCTATCCAACAAGCCATTTAAAACAAAAACAACCTGAACCACAAACTGTACCAACCTAAGTGACCAAACAACCAACAATAAGTAAGGGGGGTTAACATCAACAACAACAACAAAAACACCAGCAGCGCCACCTACCAAGCAAACTCACAACCCCCCCAAAGATAAAACAAGCTACAGCCCCCAGGGACATAAAAATATCATCCCCAGCAATTGACAGTAAACAAGGGAAAACAACACCAAAAACAGTAGTGTCAAGTAACACTCAAACCCCACCCTGCAAAAATCCAGTAAAACCTAACAAAGGTAGATACCATAACAGCCAAACCCCAGGACCCTGCAGAATAATAACCGAAAGGGATATTCTTCACAACTCCCAGGAAATATTTATAACTAGGGAAAACAACACGCGAAACAGGGAAACCACCCCACCCCTATTAACAGTAATCAAGCCAATGGTAAAGGGAAGCAACCCATGAAAAGCAAAAATGTTAAATGACTCAAAACAACAAACCAAACAACAACTGAAATAAGGAACCAGTCACCAAAAAATAAACAACCAAACCCATGTAAACAAAGTAATTCCAAACAAACCAAGTTCCCCTACCACTCAATAGAGCACACATTATACATAAGTAGCACTTCTACCAAATTAATCAATCTAAGCATAAACAGAGGACCTACAAAGGGTACACAAGGGCCAATTTACAGTATTTCGACCCAACACCAGCTACATAATTGTGCACTGCAGCACAATAAACCATGTAGCTAAATTCTTTGGAATTGAATCAGTTAACAACATTAAGATAAAAGTGCAAAGACACCACAATATAGGAAAAACACCAAAACATCCCAAACCCCAACACAGGACCAACACCCCACCTGTCCATAACAACCAACCAGTAACTGTCAAACCACCCCACCCCCCAAGTAGGGAACACCAAATTTAAAGCAGTACTTAAATTAAAAGGCCCAAATCAAAGGATGGACAACAAAACTCTAACCCAAAAACTAAAATGGGGCGCCAATTGAAAGGTCGTACAGACTACAGAATTATAAAGGGCAGTTAAGCAATACAGTAGTCATTGAGTCCATAACACCCCTTACGTCCATGGGAAAATTAGCACCATATGGAGTTCGCCATCGCCTGGAACCATACGTAAATAAAGCCAGGTTCTGTAGCATCTGCCAGCACTGGGGGCACTATGCGGCCAATTGCAAATTCAACACCCAATGCAATCAATGTGGGGGCCAACATAAGGGACCTTCAAGAAGGACGGCACCTAAATGCACTAACTGCAGGGGAGAACACATACCTCAATCCCCTGAATGCCCTTATACAGATAGAGAAACTAGAACAATAGACCGCATGAACAGCAAGCAAATGTCTTATTATGCAGCCAAAAATATCACACATTTAATTAACACCAACCTAGAGAAAGCAAGAAACACACCACTCAAATCAAAACAGTAAGTCGAAATTCAAACCAAAATAAACCAACTATACAAGCAAATAAAAAACCAAGGGAAAAAATAACAGAACCACCCAATCAGGAAAAGTATAAACACCCACCCCACCAGCAGCAGTTAAAGAAAATCAAACACAAATAAGGAAAACCGCAGCTCCCCCAATTGAACAGGTTATTCATGAAATAATGACATTAGTCATGAATGGCCTAACTCCATGTAAAATCAACATATAGCAATATATAGGCAAACTCATACTAATATTAGCCATGCTATCATAAGTCCCCTCCCCCTAAATATATAACCAAATTAAATGACCACACACGACTATGAATAACAACACAATCAAGAATAAATTAATAATATGGCAATGAAACTGTAGGGGTATAACAAGTAATATCAATGAATTAAAAATCAAATTGCAAGACCAAGTTCCTAAGCCAGACATTATTTGTATAGAAGAAAGTAAGATCTCAGAAAAAACTAATCAACTACCCAAACTCCCTGGCTACTCCCCAGGACACTTTAAAAATCGTAACATAGGACAGGGAGGGGGTCTAGTCATTTTTATGCTAGAAAACCTACCTAATATCACACCAATTATTATAAATCACACCCCAGGTAGTACTGAAAACTTTGAAATACAACTGAAAACTTTGAAATACAATCCCTAATAATCTATTCAGGGAGGGGAATCCTTCAAATTTTCAACATATACTACCCGGGCGGAAACACCAACGCCTCTAAGTTGGCAACCCTTAGGCAAATAACGAAAAATAAAGTCGAAAATAACATCATCTGCGGAGATTTCAATGCACACAACGAGCTGTGGGGGAGGGGGATAGAACGGACAAGAGAGGCAGGTTGTTTGAGACATAGGCTGCCGAATCCAACCTGACCATCCTTAATGATGGGACAAAAACTCGCTTAAACCCGGAGGATGGATCTCTGTCTGCTATCGACCTAACCATATGCTCACCCAAACTAGCACGGATGACAGACTGGAGAGTGGAACAAACCGACTCGCTAGGAAGTGACCACTTTCCAATCATCATCACTCTGCAGATGGCGGTTCAAAATAACCCCGCCAACAAACACCCTGGATGGAAATATGACCAAGCTGATTGAGAAACCTTTACAATACAAATAACCAAAATTAACATAAAAAACCTAGAAAATGAGGACGTAGATACATTTTATGAAAATTTAATTAACACAATCCAAGCAGCTGCCACATCCAACATCCCTAAAACCAGTGGTACTCAAGCCAAACAAACTGTATCATGGTTGAATCACTACGCAAGCTGGCGAATAAGTAAAAACGAAAGACCCTTAAAAATTCAAACGATCAGGAAACTCTTTAGATTTCTCAACATATAAAGATAGGGGAAAAAAACCTAAAACAAATAATCAGGAAAAGGAAAGATCTTGGCAAAATTTCTGCTCTAAAATTAATATCAAAAATATCAAAAACTAGCTCCAAGCAAGTATGGGACAAAATAAAATCGATTAAAGGAAAAACAGTAAACACCTCCCCCAAAATAGCAGGTACCACCACAAACAAGGAAAAGGCAGACAAACTCGCCAACCACTTTACTGCAATGAGTAGTAACCTTAACCACACCCCAGCCTTTCAACAAAATTAAACCACTCACACCTCTTTAAAGACGTAGGTACAAAGGAATCCAACCTAAATTGTGAAATATCCTTATATGAGTGGGAAA
Organism: Sinohyriopsis cumingii; assembly: GCA_028554795.2. Lineage (NCBI taxonomy): Eukaryota > Metazoa > Mollusca > Bivalvia > Unionida > Unionidae > Sinohyriopsis > Sinohyriopsis cumingii. The sequence continues at coordinate 108,578,752 of CM068829.1, read as the reverse complement.
TAGCCTTAGGATCTAAAAAGGAAACATCGCCAGGGGAAGATCAAATAGGTTATATTATATACAAACACCTGCCTGAAAATATTACCAACTCTATACTAAAGCTATTTAATAAAATTTGGGCTGTAGGCAAACTACCTGATAAATGGAAACGCGCCATAGTAATCTCAATCCCAAAACACGGAAAAGACCCAAATGATATTAATTCTTATAGATCCATTTCCCTAACTAGCAACATCTGTAAAATTATGGAGACAATTAAAACAAATCGCCTTAAATACCACTTGGAAAGTAACAATCTACTCTCTGAAAATCAATGTTTTTTTAGAAATAGAAAGTCCACTACGGATCAACTCATAAGATTAGAAGCGGCAATCAAAGTAGCACTAACCTCCCACCGCAAAGCAGACAGAAATTTAATAGCAGTATTCCTAGATCTTGAAAAAGCTTTTGACCTCGTCTGGACTAAAGGATTGATAGCCAGACTAAATCATTTTGGAATCACCGGACGAATGTTCAACTTTATCGAAAACTTTCTAACCAACCGCAAAAATAATAACTAGAGTGGGGGACACTTGTTCTGAACTATGTTCACTAGAAAATGGCATTCCGCAAGGGAACGTACTCAGCCCTACACTCTTCAACATCATGATAAATGACCTCGACCTAAATCGAACTTCTAACCGAATTGAAATGTCACAATTTGCGTACGATTGTGGACTCTGGCGATCAGGAAACCCTGAAAGTCACACAGTTATCAGTGAAATCCAAAATAGTCTAAACAAAATACGGAAATGGGCAGATAAATGGGGGTTCAAACTATCTCACGAAAACACCATTGCAGTCCTATTCTCCCCCAAACGTCAAATCGAATTAAAATACCCTAAACTTACCATACAAAATAAAACCATTCAATTTGTTAAAGTTGCTAGATTTCTGGGTATGTACTATGACAAACATCTAAACTGGGGACATCATATAGACCAACGAGTTAACAGTTATAATAAGGATCTAAACTTACTTAAAAACCTTAAAGTAACCACATGGGGATCCAACCAGATAACCACATAAACAGCTTAAGCAAAATTAGGCTCGATTCAAAGAAAAGCACTAATAATATGCACCGGCACTCTACCGTCTGTAGCTGAGCTCCAAATTCTAACTGGAGAATTACCACTGCATTTAAGAAGGCATCAGTTAACCTTAAGATACGCAGCTAGATTATCAACCCACCCCAATTCACACCCCACCAGGGTAGCCATCAATAATTGTAATAAACCATTCAGTACAAAATTAGTACCCAACGTACCTGCAGGGAAACACGTACATCAACTAACTAATCAACAGTGGTACATGCACGACTGTGCGAAAACCACTTAAATCTAAATTAACTAAATTAGCGCCATTCAACATTGATAGTCAGCCGTGGCGACTAACAAACATTTGCAGCAAATGATGAAGTTGCAGGAGGTATTAGATACCCTAGGTATGGTGGACGAGATGTTGGTGGCAATGCAGTTTAGGTATTTTCGCCCGCACAGATTAGTTATGGAGACCAGCAATGTAAAGAAAGGGAAAGGCATATTGAACGAAATGATAAAGGAGGAAAAGGTGGAGAAAGGAAAAAGAGAAACATGAGGAGGAGGAAAAGAATGAGAAGAAGAAGACAAAAAGTGTAGGACAGAAAATAAGAAGCTGCTGGAGGAAAAGAAGGAATTAGAAGACAAAGAAGAAAACAAAAGGCCCGTTTCAAGGCCACTCCACTGTCTCCAAAAGATTTGTTCTCTTGCCTAAATTTTTTTTTAGTCGATTTTATATTTTAGGTGAGATAGATTGATGTTCATCAATGTATGTATGTATGTATGTATGTATGTATGTATGTATGTATGTATGTATGTATGTATGTATGTATGTATGTGCCTATCTCTATGTCTCTACTGTATTTGTCTTTACCTAAAGTAGCGTTTATTCAGGTCAATCCCTTGCCACTTTGTCGCCCGACTCCAGTACCGTGACGTCACCCTACCTGTTCCATTCATATTGTCCGTATACAGTTCCAACCTTTTGTTCGTATGTAGTCCCAACCTTGTGTCCGTGTAGTGTCCCGGAGGCGGGGGGGGGGTCTGAAAAATCTTGTCCGTATAGTGTCGGGGTGTGTGTGTTATGTAATGTATTTTCCCATTGTCCGTATTGTATCCCCCTACACTACTCACATTACACTGGTCAACAGTGAAATCATTACTGACTTGAAAAGGCCCTAATCTGTAGTATTTTGGTGTGCCGAACACGAATATAACCGTGAAAAATTTGTATTGGCTCTCGTTTTGAAGATATTCATATACCTCATTTTCTATGTTTCACTGTGTAAATTTCTCCAGTAGGACTGCAGCAACATCCGGAATAATGATGTAACATTGCATAATACCATCATGCTCACATCATCCACAGTTGATTGCATCATTTTCTGATGCAATGCAATACTAATGCCATGCGGCTGCTGAAGTAAGTTGACGTCAGCAGTGTACTATACATGTGTAGGCCTATTATACTAATGCCAGGCGGCTGCTGAAGCTGACGTAAGCAGTGTACTATATAAAGCCCAATCAGATAGGTTCAGCATTTAAAATATTTTAGACGTTGTGCGAGACAGTTCAAGCTACTGTTACATAAAACTTATTATTTTATCCATTTACGTACAATAAAGAACAGTAATGCCTCGAAAGTGTGTTAATACCGCGGACAATTTTTGCTATATTTGTGGGGAAGTGACATTTGCCAACCAGAAGAAAAGTATCAATTCTCAAGTGAAGAAGGCATATCATCTTTACTTCGGATGCAAGGTTGGTGACCAAGACAAGCCTTGGGCTCCGCATATATGCTGTGCTACATGTACAACACAGCTTTCACAGTGGTTGAATTGCAAAAGGTCATCAATGCCGTTTGCAGTCCCAATGGTGTGGGGAGAGCCAAGCAACCACCTAAATGACTGTTACTTCTGCTTGGTTCCTCCTCTTTCCGGCGGAATAACGAAGCGAAAGAAGTCGAGAATAGTCTACCCAAACATTCCGTCTGCATTGAGACCAGTTCCACATGGTGAGGGACTTCCTATTCCAGAACCTCCAGCAGAATATTCTCTTGATTCATCTGACGAAGACAAAGGTGAGTCGACCTGTTCTTCTCCTGGTCCATCAGCATGCAGTGATCCAGATTTTCACTGTGGTGCATCATCAACCCCACACAGAATAACACAGGAAGAACTAAATGACCTGATTCGTGATTTGGACTTATCAAAGAACAAGGCAGAATTGCTAGGATCAAGACTCCAACAATGGAATCTTCTAGAAGAAGATGTCACAATTACTGCATATCGAAAACGCCACCAGCAATTGGAGCCTTTCTTCAGAAAGGAAAGTAATCTGATATTCTGTTCCGATATTGAGGGCCTCATGAATGCTTTAAAAATCACTCATGACCCACAAGAATGGAGACTATTTGTGGACTCTTCGAAACTGAGTCTCAAGGCTGTGCTTTTGCACAATGGAAACATTCTTCCATCTATTCCAGTAGCGTATGCTGTCCACATGAAAGAGACATACGATGACTTAAGGCAGCTACTGAATTCCATTGAGTATAACAAGTAGAGCTGGCACCTCTGTGGTGATTTGAAGGTAGTTGCCCTTTTAATGGGACTGCAGCAAGGATATACAAAATACATGTGTTTCTTATGCGAGTGGGATAGCCGAGCAAGGGAAATGCACTACATGAGGAAGGAATGGACTCACAGGCAGAATGTAGCCATTGGAGAGAAGAATATCCAACACCCAGCTCTGGTTGAGGCTCAGAAAATCTTGCTACCACCCCTTCACATCAAACTAGGTTTGATGAAGAACTTCGTGAAAGCCATTGACCGGACTTTGCCAGCATTCCGATACCTGCATGAAAAATTCCCTCGACTCAGCGAAGCAAAGATTAAAGAGGGAGTTTTTGTGGGTCCTCAGATTCGAGAGCTTTTCAAAGATGACCGGTTCAACAACTTGCTGGAAGGTGACGCGAAACAAGCATGGAATGCTTTTCGCCTAGTTTCTACAAACTTCCTCGGAAATGTTAGGGCAGAAAACTATAAGGAACTAGTAGAAGACATGTTGATGAAGTATAAGAAACTTGGCTGCAATATGTCTCTAAAGATTCACTTCCTTCATTCCCATTTGGATTTCTTTCCTAGCAACTGTGGTATTGTTAGTGATGAACACAGCGAACGTTTTCATCAAGATATCGCAACAATGGAACAAAGATACCAGGGAAAATGGTCCACTACAATGCTGGCTGACTACTGCTGGACACTCCTCAGAGATGCTCCCGAACAGCTGTACAAGAGACAGGCGAAGAAATCTAAGATGTAGTCAATGACTTGATTTTTTATAGGTAGGCTATTACAGTTGACCTTTTACTATTGGAATGCATTTCGTTATGTAAACATTAATTTCTTGCAGATTACAAAAAAACTAGAGCCAATTTTGCAATTTGACTGTCATATTCGTGTTCAGCACATAAAAATTGATAAGAATTGACTAATTTTATTTCAGTAACATGACTTTTGTAAAAATTTGTTGTCCAGTGTTATCGAACCGTCATACTTACCAGGTATACAAAAAGTCAACAAAAAAGAGCCATTGTTGTCCACACAACTACTACATCGTGGGAGATGGTTGGAACAGGTTTTTTATGTGTAATAATTACAGCTATGTTAATTGATAATAGACAATTACTCAAGATACTTTCAAGTTTTTTAGTTATAAAATAAAAGAACAAGCACACCGTAATCACACACTCAAAGTAAGTTTTCGCAAGACATGGAATACCACAAGAAGTAAGCAGCGATAATGACCCACAGTTCTCCTCAAATGAATATGGCCAGTGTATAAAACCCAGGGAATCAAACACACTACGACAAGTCCCAAGGATCCACATTCTAATGAAGAACCATTCAAACTATCAAAGTAATTCTCATTAAGACAAATAGAGATGGAAAAGAACCATATTGATTTATATTGGAGTATCGAAATACAAAAATTGATGATCTAGGATCTCCGGCACAAATACTGATGAGTCGACGACTTCCATCGACTTCGGTTACTACCAACTTACAGCTGCGTCCCCGAGTTATTTAATCAAGAAACCTAAATAGGAAACTGGATGAAAAGAAATATGAGCGAAGGAAACAATATGACAGAGCAGCCAAAGGGTTTCCAAACCTAACTTCTGGAGACGAAGTAAGAACCATAAGACAAGATCTTTAGGAACGAGCTGCAATCGTTAGATAAAGTAGTACTCCAGGTCGCATGATGTGCAAACTCAGAGCGGTACTACATACAGGAAAAAACCGACATTTGTTACTTCAAAAGAGACGTTACCAGATATGTATGATACATACGAAAATACTAACAAGAAAGTCATATATCTGAATGACAAGACACCATTAGTTGTGAATTAGCCAAACCAGACAGGGGTGATTCGAATAGGAAGAGGGCATCTAATAAAAAAGCGTGCAAGATACAGAGTATTTGGTACGTGAACTTAGATAATATTCCTGAATTACGTTGTGTTTTGTGAATATTAGAAGCTGGAAGTGGTAAATAGCATGATACTATCTCTGTTATATCAAATTAGCTTATTTGCAGTGATAACATCTGGATTTTGAAGAGAAAGAAAAACAAACTTGGACTTCAGATTTTAGTGACAATGCCAATCTATCACCATGTGTTTGTTTTCATGAGTGTAATGATGATTGTGAATACTATAGGTCTAGACCTTATATATTAACGACATTTAGTAGAACTTTTTCAACTCAAACTACTTAAAATGCATATTCAAATGTGAAATAGAAATTTGTCAAGCTTGAATATGTTTACAAAATTCATAAGAGAAACAAGAAAGAGAAATGTCTATGTAAAAAAAATTTATAATTAAAAACACCACAAAGCTCATTTGTGTGGGCAGTTATGGTATTATATTTTTGTAACATTCTGTTGTTACAAATGATCTGACAGTTACATGTCACATAAGATCAGCTTTAGGCTCCACACTCAGTTGTAACCTACTTAGTGCTGTGAGTGGTCGGCCGGGTGCCAGGATAATGTGATTGGGACGGACACGTAGACCAACAAGTTGTTCACCACCTTTTATTTGTTGTTGTTTGACTGGCGGCAGAGACAACGGTGTTGTGCACTAATTGTGCTGAAGCGTCCGCCGGTGTTTTGGCGGATGATCGGACTTCACGCTATTAATTAATGAATTTATTTGACTAACCTTTGTATCCAGACGGTAAGTAAAATCCCCTCTTCTAATGATCCACTGCGTTAAATCCTTTAGAACACTCACTTTTTTAGTATAAATCCCTGTCAGAACAGAACACCTGTGTATTCATCGGCTGTTGACCTTAGATTTGAATTACCCACCCATGCGTGTAAAGCAGCATCACCACATGGTAAAGGTAACGCGTGGAAATCGTCAAGCGAGGCATATATCACTGGGAACTGACTAACACTTGGGTGGGAGCTGTGCCGTTACGGCAGAAATTTAGGAGAGTTGTTGTTGTTGTTGTAGGGTTTAACGCCATTTTTCAGCACAAGATAGGCTATACATGGCGGCCAGTATTAATGGTGGAGGAAGAACCCGGGAAAACCCCGCAAAGAACCACCGACCCACAAGAAGCTACTGGCAAGCTTTCTCACATACCTACATTAGCCGAATCCGAGACTCGAACCCACGCAGACAGAGGTGAGATGGCAGTGATCCGTAACGGAGAGCGCTTTAGACCACTCGGCCACTCAGGGCCCCGAAATTTAGGAGAGAGAGAGACGTCATGTCAGAAATGTGAGATAGAGTGAATGATAAATACATTGTACAAAGTCCACAAACTGTATTCAGATGTGAAAATATGCTACACAATAATAATAATAATAATAATAATAATAATAATAATAGTAATAATAATAATAATAATAATAATAATAATTTACTATTATTACTAGTGGTAGTATTTTCAATCATATTTAATAACATTTACAATGGTTCAAATGGAAAGTTCACATACATACAAATCTACATATTAATACTTTACATTACTTATAAGAAGAACATGATTATAATGATGAACATTAATAATAACATTTGCAATGGTATTTATGAATACATACATACATACATGTTAATACTTAACATTACTTATGATGAGTATGATGAACTTTATTAATAACATTTACAATGGTATTTATGAATACATACATACATACGTCTATTATAGTTTTACACCATAACTTATAACATATGAATAATGTTATATTTTAATCAAAAGCAATATTTTCTTCTTCCCACTGCATTGACAAGTTTTACAACAATTTACACAACAATTACATTTGCCGCAAAAGCATATATTACAGCTTCCCACGGAACATTCTTTTAGGCCAGCGGGAAGTTTATCCATTTCGGAGATCCACACTGCCTCAATAATTTTTCTTCTTAAACAGACTTAACGATTTTTGGCAACTTATATCATGTTTTCGTCTGTTGTCGTCTTCATCATGCTTGTCCTGTAAGGTAGGAGACAAGCATAACCTTTACTCCCATCTGTGGTACATCTTCCAATCTCTTGCCAATAGCTCAGAATGCTCTTTGGGCATCCCCAGTGAATAACAATATCTACATCGCTGATTTGGATCCCCATTCCGAATGCTACCATAGCAACGAGATAACGAATTATGCTTTCGGGTTTTCGAAATTCAACACCAATAAAAATCGAGGTTGGTGAAGAGCAGAGTATATAACTATAACGATTAGAAACATGCAGCCAGTCCAAACAAAAATACAAAAGGTTTATAGTAAATACAGAACAGTATACCAACACACACCTATAGCACACATTATACAATAGATCCATGGCAAGGATCACTAGAAATATTACTTTCAAACATGGCAAGGAAACTAGCCGAAAGGTGTAATGCCTAAGGAGGGGAGTACTAGGGCCTCTGTTGTTTCGAGGCCAAGACTATAAAGATGGAAAATACATTCACCTGTATCATCACGATGACCATTTCGATACCATTACCAGTATTACCGCATTACTGGAAAAATGGGGGTTTTGAGGCATGGACCCAAGAAGTGGCCCAGTATGCACAAGAGTTGTTCAAGGAAAAAAGTTACTTTTCAACCTGTGTTAGTGACAGTGCCAAAAGAACCCGTTACCCAGGACAGGACTGTCGTGGACATGCCTGAAAGACCCTTTCGGGAGGACACTTGTGTGACCTTACCCCCTATAGAACTGGTCAGAACCTTACCCAAAACATGTTGTACAGACACTTGTTTTTATTCCACGTTAATGGTTTTCATGTACCTTTTATCGTTGTACTTAAGCCTTTGGCTTTTATGTATTTTTGTCTTTCGTATTCATGTTTAAAACATTCAATAAACGTGTTCTGAAAAAGTATATAAACTCTTGTCTTGTTTGTTTTCGTGTCACAAGTGACATTCCTGACACTATGGCTACCTCTGCTGTCTCTGCTCCCTCTTCCTCCACTGTCAAAGTCATCGACGAACACTTAGATCGTGCCAGTTGGGAGGCTTTGTATCTTCGCCATCCCTTTAACATGCTCATTGCTGGACCTAGCGGTTCAGGCAAAACCGAATTCGTCAAACGTTTGATCGAACATAAACATCATTTGATCGATCGACCACCTCAACGCATCGTGTGGTGTTACAAAGAGTGGCAATCGGCGTGCAGCCTCTTGCGAGAAAGTCAAGGCGATTCCATCGTGTTTGTGGAAGGCATTCCTAAAGAAGACGATGACATCGTCTCTGACTCCCGTCAAACCCATTTGGTCATTTTCGACGACATGTTAGGAGAAGACGAAGAAGAAATTAAACTGTGGTTCACGCGCAAAGGACATCATCGTAATGCCAGTGTCATTTACATCACTCAAAATTTGTTTCAACAAAGTAAAGCCCATCGCACCATCAGTCTCAATGCGCATTACGTGGTCTTGTTTAAAAGCCCTCGAGATAAATCGCAAGTGCAAGTCTTAGCTAGACAATTAGGAACGCCTTGGCTGACTCAGGCGTACGACGATGCCACTCAAACTCCACACGCTTATTTACTCGTCGATTTGAAACCTACGACCCCCGATGATTTGCGATTTCGTACCCAATTGTTTCACCACTGGGGCCAAGACGGAGGGCCTGTCCTGTACACGTCTCCGTCCTCTACTTAACCGCACCAAAAAAATCTATAAAAACCTCAAAACACTTTTCGTCTGTCTCACACAACGTCAACATGACGTCCCTTCAATCACATCTCCCCGTTAAATTGATTCGTGCCTTGTATGGTATCAGTCGAGAAAAAAATCCACAAATACGGGCTCGTGTCTTAGAAGCTAGTCCCAAAGAAGTCTTACGATGGTTCACGGTGACAGCAAGGGATCATTCAGATTCCTCATCAAACCAAACGCTTTTCTGATCGAAACAAAGTCGCTTTGACCCAACTGGCCGATCCCCGCATCGACACTCAAACCAAAAAACAAATCATTTTGAAACCTGGATGGAGTGGTACTCTAGGAGGGGTCATCATTCGCCCTCTCTTAAGATGGGATCCTAATGCCCCCAAAGTTCTCCCCAAGAAAAAAGTCAAACGAAGCTCCAAGAAGAAGAAAAAGACCAGGTCCCCAAGGAGACCCGTGTCTCCAAGAATTTCTCCAGTGGCGGGACCCTCCTCTTACCAGACACCACCCCGGAAAAAGAAAAGAAGCCCCCAGAAAAAGAAACAGAGAAAAAGTCCCCAGAAAAGAAAAGTCCACAGAAGAAAACTAGTCGCAAGAGAGGCACTTCGGCCAGGACGCAACCTTACACTCGCAAACCACGACCTGCCACGACGGTGACCGCGTCTCCGGTAGCCTCAGGTTCAGTCACTTCTCCGTTGATGACACCAAGAACTGAAAAGTACTTGGAGACATTGATCACACCAAGAACTTCTCCGTTGATGACACCAAGAACTTCCCCAGTGGCAGGACCCTCCAATTTAGTGGCAGTGGCCTCTGCTCACAAAGTACCTGCTCCCAAAATGAAAGTTCAAGAAAGATCGGGCATGTTACAGAGTTTACTGGATTTGTCCAAGCAAGAACTGGCTCGATTTAATCCGTTGCGTACCCCTGCACGACGTGTCATGCCTGTCCTCAAGTTGATACGACGTAAAGACAATCAGTGGCGACGCGTTCCAGTATTAAAAAAGGCCTGCGACCAAGTAGGGGTATCAGTGAACTTCCAAAAGATGTCACCTTCAAGAAGTCAAAAAAGAAAGAGACAAAGGCAGACTCGTCATCGGACAAAGCGCTTAGCAAAGCATCGACGTTACCCTAAGAAAAGATACAGTCGTTCCAAGAAAATGAGGCGTCAACAAAGGGGAGGATTCATTGGCGATTTTGGAAAAAACGTTGTCACCTTTATGACAAAGCGATAGTCCCAAAAAAAAAGATAAAAGGGCGTGTGTTAAGTCATCGACGTTAGTGTCTGTTTGGTGAATGTCCCGGAACCCACAAGCAAAGATGTCCCCCTCCAGAAAACATTCCTCTTCTAAACCCCAAGGAAAGAAAAGGAAAGGACTGCCTCCACGTTTAGTCAAACATGGGGACATGTTATCTGTCCTGTCCAAAGCTTCTCCATCCGTGCGAAAAAAAACTCATTCAATCACCCTCCAAAGAGGTCATCGATACCGTGTGCGAATGTTATTTGAACGTCTTGAAAGGCACGATCCCTTTCTCCAAACACCAGAAACAATACTTAGGCAAACATCGTCACGTTCTTCGCCAAATGGTTCAAAAGAAAATCCCCCTTCGCCAAAAGAAGAAGATGTTGGTCCAACGTGGAGGAATTTTACCCCTCTTGTTAGGCCCATTACTGAAAGGAATCTTGTTAACCGTGTTGGGAGGACTGGTGGGAGCAAGGTAAAAAGGTCCTCTGAAGTCCCAAGATCTCAGAATTGACTCCTGACATCCCATGGAAGGACGAAAACTAGCTTTAGTGCCTTACAAACGATGGATGGAATACCATCGTTGGCCAGAACAATGCACCCCGCATTTACCTCCCAATCCCCATTTGAGCGAGATGTCCCAGTTACAACACGAATTGCAGTCCTTGATGGATCGCCAAGATTTGTCCGAAACAGAAAAATCGCAAAAGTACGGTCAACTCTTGCAACGACTGCAACTCTTTCACCAGAAAGCCTCAGACGAAACAGCTCTTCCCACTCTGAAAGATTTTAAGACCTTGATGAAAAGTCCAGCACCATCACCACTACCACCACTACTACCAGTGATGAAGACAGAAAAAGGAGAAGAAGAAGAAGGGTTTGAAACTCCACCAGAAAAAGTACGCAAACTAACAACACCACCTACCTCCAGAATTGGATGGATTAAAAAGATGATGACCACCCCTTCTTCATCACAAGAGAAAAAGAAGGTGAAGACAGAAGTGAAACAAGAACCGATATCCCCTGTTCAAACATCCTCCTCCTCGACACCTATTGCCGGTCGCACACAAACAAAAAAAAATGGAAAAAGTATTAGCCAGCATTTACTACGATCCCTCCCATCCCGCAGGTTACACAGGAGTTCAAAAATTGTATCGTGCTGCCAAAACGCGACTGAAAAGTCTCTGTTTACCTCAAGTGCAACGATGGTTACAAGAACAAGCTACCTACACTTTACACAAACCCATTCGACGCAAGTTTGCCAGAAATCGCACCCTAGTGGAAGGCATCGATCATCAATGGCCAGCCGATTAATCCGATGTCTCTCATTTGGCCAGCTACAATCGTGGCTACAAATATTTGTTTTGTGTCATAGACGTCTTTTCCAAATTTGCTTGGGTCGTACCCTTGACTTCCAAATCGAGCAGTGAGTTAGTTCGAGCCCAGCAACGAGTGTTGAAACAAAGCGGTCGTCACCCTCTTCGATGGCAAACGGACAAAGGCACCTAATTTCTGAACCAAGCTTTCCAAAAAGAATTAAAGAAACGTGACATTCATTTTTTTATCACCGAGAATCCCGAAACCAAAGCCAGCATCGCGGAACGTTTTCAACGCACTTTGAAAGAACGCATGTGGAAATATTTTACGCATCACCACACTCTGAAGTACATTGACATCTTACCGCGCCTGGTGCAAGCGTACAACCAATCTTACCATCGAAGCATTGGACGTGCCTCGCAAGAAGTGACTCCCGACAACGAAGTGCTGGTGTTTGAGCGCCTGTTTGGTACGTCCCCGACGAGGGCTGTCCCCAAGAAAAGTGGAGTGTTTGCCATAGGAGATTGGGTGCGCATTGGCAAAACCAAACCCACTTTCGACAAAGGTTACTTACCTAACTGGACTACCGAATTGTTTCGTGTCACTGGACGAGTGCATGGTCGTGATCCTGTCGTCTATAAATTAGAAGACATGAACGGAGAAGTGCTCAAAGGAACGTTATATTTTCGCGAGTTACAACGTGTCACCAAAAAAGAAGACCTGTACGACATCGAAAGCATTCTCGAACGCGGAACCCGTAAAGTAGGCAAACGACGTGTGAAAGAAGTCAAAGTACGTTGGAAAGGATATCCACCTAGTTTTGATTCTTGGATCGACGCTTCGCAAGTCATCGACTATAAAAAGAAGTGACCATCATGCCCTTTCACACAGACGCAGCTACGTCGACCACTCCTTCACCCAGTTCTTCTCTGCAAGATTTACAACCCTTGTGGATGTGGTGTGGAGAACGTGTGCCTAAAACGCAAATCGTCTTTTTCTGTCAAATCTTCGTGATGTATTGTGTCATCGGGGCAGCCATTGCCAATTTGAGTTTGCAACAAGGAGACAAACAATTGTGGACCATTTTATTGAGCAGTTGCATCGGTTATCTGCTTCCCAATCCCTCCCTGAAATTCTCCTCGAACGGGAAGAACGGGAACCTTGTGTCCAGTGCCAGTGTCAGTCACCAGTCCAATAACAATAACAACCCCATTTTGGGCGGAGACACTCCTCTGACGTCCAGTAACCCCTCGGACAGCCACAGAACTCTAGAAGTATGAGTCACACTAACAACCAATTTTACTTAACCTTACCCAGTGACAGTTCCATGGAGGTGTTTCCCCACAACACGTTGTGCTGTTACACGGCCAAATTACCTCAGGCCATCCCATTAGATCACGAAGCCCATTGGGAAGTGGCTTTAGTAGAAATGATTCACCCGACCCAAGTCCTTACTGTCCTTCCTAGTCGAAATATTTTTACGGTGGAAGTTCATGACGAGTCATTGCAACTTTACTTGGATGCCCATGTCAAATATGACAAGAAAGCCCCAACACAAAAAATCAAAAGTGGATTGACTATCACTTGTCCATTCCCCCAGGCTATTATTTTAGTGGTCAACATTTGGTCAGCACCATAGCTTCCAGGTTTAACTTCATGTTTGGGAAAGCTTTGGAGAGTGTCAAAAAAAGTATCACCCCGGAGTACCACAAAGTAGCTCGTCGCTTCCTGATGAAATTTCCTGAGGGGGGTAAAATCATGTCTTTCTTATTTTGTCCTGAATTGTTTGCCATGTTAGGCGGGGACATGGAGATGAAGAAGAAAGTAGAACAATAAAAAGGCGAATTAGTAGTCATTTCCGACAACGATACGTTTGCCAAGTATTTTCGTACCCCAGTAGAACTGAACCAAGGACTGAATTTGATCTTTGTGTACTCCGATGTGGTGGAGTACAACGTGGTGGGACACACCTCCGTACCGTTACTGCGTGTCATTCCTTTCAAAGTGGATTCTGCCACGGCCGCTGACGAGGAAGGTGGAAACACTTATCACGTCCATCGCGAATTTGTACATCCTCATTATTTGCCTGTCAGCAAGTCGTATTTGGACACGGTTAACATTGCTATAAAAGGAGATCTGGGACAAAATATTCCATTCACCAAAGGAAAAGTCACGGTGAAACTCCATTTTCGAAAACGGTTCTCTCACGACTCGTAAGTCATGTATCCAGTGTACCGAGGGGTTGCTCGACAGCGATGACACGGTTTAGGAGATATGCTAAAATCGGCTTTTCGTTCAGTGGTCCCGGTGTTGAAACCGATGGTGACACGCGGATTGCACGCCTTGAAAGATGCGGCACTGACACACGGTAAAGAATTTCTCCAAAATGTCATCATCGACAAACAAAACCCCAAAGAAGCTTTCTTAAGGGCAGGCAAAAATGTCTTGTTGCAAACGGGTAAAGACCTTTTAGGCCGACGAGAAACTCCTATAAATGCCCTGCACGCTACCGAGTCAGGCATTTAGCAAGGACAAGGCAGAAAGAGACGACGAAGAAAACACCCTTTCACCAGACTTCACACTTCTAAAGCTAGAAAGACAAAGAAAAGAAGAACCGTTCGAGACTTAGACGTTTTCGATTATTGAGAAACAGAAAAAATGATGCACCGAGAATCTTGCGCATGTTCCAAGTCGGAACTGGATCTGTTTGCCATGCCCCCCCCCCATGATGACGATGCAAGAATCCCAATGGGTGGAATTTCATCCCGTCTCCTCTTTGACGGATTCCGCTCCCATCGAGTTTGAAATCAAAGGACAGCCCGAAGATTACATCGATCTGAATAGCAGTTACCTGTACTTGAAAGTGAAAGTGATCGAACCACCCAACACTAACCTAGACGCTGATGAAGCAGTAGCTCCCGTCGACAATTTCATGCATTCCTTGTTCAGCGAAGTGGACTTGTGCTTGAATAACAAATTGGTCAGCAGCAGCATGGATACTTACCCTTATCGAGCCTACCTGGAAAATCTCTTGACGTACGAAAAAGAGGCCAAGAACACACATCTGGTTGCTTGCGTGGTATGGAAACCTGACGAAGCGACTAAGTTCGAGAGCATTGAACTTGCTGCGAACGATACAAAGTATCCGATACGTTGCGTGGAAGTGAAAACGTTCACTATTCCTGCTGGACAGCGATCTATGATCCAAGATCATCTGTTCCAAGGACAGCTACCCAAACGTTTAATCCTTGGTATCGTCAAGAATTCAGCCTTTAACGGAGCCTACAACGAAAATCCTTTCCAGTTTCAACATTACGACGTGTCCAAAATCGAAGTCAGTCGCGATGGCAAGACCTTGTGTACTCGACCCTTTGAACCTAAGTTTGGTAAAGACGTGAATAAGATGAATTACTTGAGGTTGTACTTGTCGCTGTACGAAGCCACGGGACAGTTAGGAACCAACACTAGTCACGGTATTTCGTACGACGATTACGTAGGAGGCTACGCTTTGTGGGCTTTTGATTTCACTCCAGACCAAGGCGGCGACGAAGGACATTTCCACCCTATAAAATCCGGTGAGATTCGTGTGGAAATTCAGTTTGCGAGTGCACTGGACGCAGGGAACACAGTGAACGTCCTCCTGTATGCAGAATTTGATAATATGATAGAAATCAACTGTTTGAGAGAAGTCATTCTAGACTATTAGAAACCATGGAAGACTGTTATCCCTCTTTACCTAGTGGAAAAACTTTGGACATGAAATGTGAGGAGAAGAAGTTATCATGATGAAGTCGAGATGGCCAGAACAAGAAGCCCATTTAGTCTCCTGTTGTGCCAAACACTTGGTCGAAAAAATTACGGAATTGATCAAAAAAGATTGCTATGGATGTCAAAACGATCATCCCAGTCAAATTCAACACGATAAATGCCTGATGCTGAGTCAAGAAGAAAAACTGGACGAGTATCTTGACGAAGCTTGGAGTCTGATCTCGGACGAAGTCGTGTTACATCAGTGGTATAAAGATTTGCGTGAACATTCTTGTCCACCATTAACCATTCAAGAGATTCATCGTATCGAAGCTGTCCTGAATCAGAGTGGGGAGACGAAGCTAAATGCCTTTTACTTGTTAGACATTTTCAAGCAAAAAGTCAGGATCGAATTGATCACTTATTATTACCTGTGAAGAAGAAAAAAACCACACAAATCAATGGATACCTGGGAACTTTATTACCTTTTGAACCACAGTTCTTACACGGCTTCTTGGAATCCTGTCGTCTGTGCTAAAGATGAACTCCCTCATCGCAAACCTCAAGACCATCTAGCTTATGTGATCAACACGGACGACAGTCATCTCCCAGAACCCACTGGGTAGCCGTCTACTTTTCTCAAGAAGGATGTGTGGAATATTTTGATTCCTATGGATTGCCTCCTTTGGAAAACGATATCATTGACTTTATGAGAAGAAATGCTCAGACCACCCGATTCAATAATGTGAAATTACAAGGCACAGATTCCTTAGTGTGTGGACAATATTGTGTGTATTTTCTGCATCATCGCAGCCTGGGCTAATCCTTAGAACATTTAGTCACTCATTTTGATCCTCGTTCTTCTTCAAGAAACGATGTGAAAGTAGATCGATGGTTTTGTGACCATTATGCTTATCTTTTGTCTCAAGCTAGGAAACGTAGTGTCCATCAATGGCCTAATGACTTCCAACAGTGGAAATCACAATTTCATTCACAACGTTGTCAGCCCTGTCCAAAATAAAGTGTTAGTTAAAAAATGTTTGTCATTTGAAAAAAAATGTTTGATGTTATATTGTTGGGTTATTGTTTAAAATGTTAGAGTTGTTTGTTAGTGTTAAGTGATTTTGAATAAAAAATGTTGTGTTTTGAGGAAAAAAATGCCTTTGTGGTTTGTTTGGCTATATGTATCTTGATTCATGCTCTTTGACTTCTTACTATCCCTCTCATGACACTCATTAAACGTTCCGACTCGAAAACCGTGTGGGGATGTTTTCCTTCACGTCCGCGCTTTGACTTTAAAAACCGGGGTAGTTTCCAGTCTAACCATCCATTGTCGAGTCATCCTCCTACGAAGATGTGCTCCAGACTAGCTAAGCTAAACGAAGCCTACGTGAATTTGCACAGGGTCAGACACAGTCTGATACCGAAGCCAGAAGAGATAGAGAATGTGAGAATGTTAAAAGTCACTGAAGACATGATAGAAGAGCACTTTAGAGAAGAAATGAACAGGGAGAAAGAAGAATGGACAGATAACTACAGACTTCGGAAACAGCAGAGAGAGCAGCAACAGCAAGAACAGCAGCAGCAACAGAAACCTGAACCTGACAGAGGCTTTGTCGACTCTCGTATCGACACGACACCAATCAGTTCTTCTTCTCTTTCCGAAGAAGCAGACCTATCGTCAGAAAGTCTATCCTCAGAGGACGTCGCATTCTTAGAAACTAAAAGATCGCCCTAGCTTCAACTTCGAACACAAAAAAAAACAGCCCTTTTCAAGGATACCCAATACTCTAGAAAAGAAATAACAATCGATTTGCCAATGTATGTATGTAGAGTAGTGTGAATATAAACACTGACTCTTTTGTGGTGTGAGTGTTTGTGTTTGTGTGGATAGTAGATAATGATAATGGTTTTTGCTGTTTGACGTGCGTGGAGAGTAGATTTGGGGTTTGATTTGATTGCTTTGCGTATGTGAATAGTATATTGAAGTGATTAATAAAAATTTTTAAATTAGTAATGGGTAGTAAAAAAAGTGAGTGAGTGTTTCTTTTAGGTCCGCGCGTTTTTTGGTCATGATCTAGGTAATATAACGTTTGTCTTAGGGGTATGTTTTCCTTCACGTCGCGCTTTAACTACAAATTGAAAATCGCTCGGAAGTCTAGCTACAGTCTGCAGCGAACACAGAAGGAGTAACACCTAACAATGGAGCTAGCGACGGAGATACTAATCCCACAACAGGCGTTGAGCGCAATCCACGGACTATGTCTGAAGATAGCCTCCGGCTGGAGCTTACGAGCTCAACATAAGAGAACAACACTCTTACTGATATGGGAAGAAAAAGAAATAAATAGAAGAACGAAGAATTAGGCCCAGGTCTTGACGTGGAGGGAAAAAACAGCAGCAACAACAGAGGGAGTACAAATTGCAGACCCAGTATGTTAGCAGCCCTACCACAACGAGTACCACAACCAACACAAGACAGCAGCCGACAGTCCTGAATGTACAACCTACGGTCAACATTAATAGGGCCCAGGACTCTGACCCAGCTGCAAGCTCAACTATAACCTTGTCGGATATGTTGGCAAGGCTTAACAATTTGTTAGGCCCATCAACCCCGACCCCCCAGGCAACAATACCTGAAGAAACCACTACAACGGCCGACGAAATTGCAGCCGACCTAGAGGTATCAACATCGACCGAAGATGAACAAAGCTCACCGATCGAAGAATGGGCAGCGGAGGTAGCAGAAACAAAGGAAGACGATATCGACCCCCTAGTTGAAAAGTATACTGAAATGGGGCTTGATCTACCGCTACATAGTACGAAAATTGCCGGACAGTTTGTCAGAGCAGTCCAATATGTAGCGTTTCGATCCCTGGACTCTTTTCAACCCAGACCATCACAATGGGGCTTCGGAATCAGAGTACTCCCTCAGCACTACAGACGAGCCTATACCGGATACCCACTCGGCCAACTGACTGAAGCCGCTGCATACATCGCCTCCCACCACGGATACCTGTTTCCGGATATCATCAAACATGAAAAGAGAACAGCGGAACAAATCGTACGATGGGAAGAGCGGCGTGGCACCTTCCGGGAGTAAAAAAACAAAGCCCTTCTAAGGGCTCCAAAGATTGCCTATAATTAATACATAGGGACCCATTTTGACTAGGGTCCCTTTTTGGTTAACTCTTTCAACAAACAAATTGATTACATTGGTACCGCCGTCAAAACGCAAGACTAAAATTTTTACCTATGCGTGAAGAAACTGATACAATAAGTCACACTGACTTACCGATTGGTATTTTATTCTATTTTTTACAAGTATGTACACTACGTACACAAAATTCAAACTGTTCGATCAAAAGTTATACAAAATTGACAACTCTCAAAATTCGATTAATTACAGAGGTGGCTTACACATTATTGGTATTATCTTTGTCCATTAGTACAACTGGACTTAATTTGAAATAAGTACGGGCTGGCGTTTCGGGAAGTACACAACATCCAGGCTGGCTTGCTGAGCACCTTACCTCCTTTACCACGCTCGGATTTCGTACAAAAGTGGCAAGATGTGGAACGATCTCCACTTGCCACAAGCCCAGGTGTCCTAATGTGACGTCAAAAGCTGGCCAATGGCAGCTGACGTTACATACTGCTTGGGTTGACACCTGGGGCACTTTAATAGCTAACTGAATACATGAGTGTGGGTTTGCACTATTCCTACTCATATCATATCATTTAATTTAGGCCTTACATTTAGTATCGTTTCTACGAACTAACGGCCCAATCAATTAGTACTCTGTGAGTACATAAATGCCTGAGGGGTGTGGCACCATTCCTAACCTCAAGGAGTAATCAACTAGTGCACCGTGTGCACATAAACCAGAGGTACATGTCTATTGCAGACGAACACCTCTATAATTCAACTAAACAAACAAACAAACAAAGTCTAGCTACCCTTGTTGATTGATCAACACTAGATAATGAGCAGAAGGCTAGCGAAACTGTTGGAACTTCATGTGCACCTGGAATATGCCAGGCTCATACTAAATGAACTGGCCGCGGAGGCCATCGTTGAAGAGGGAAGAATGAAAGAGGATGAGAGAAGAAAGAAAGAAAGAAGAGGAGGAGAGAAGAAAAAAAGAAGAGGAGGAAAAGGAGAGAGGAATGGCTGTAACACAGACACAAGAAGGAAATTTCAGAATCCCAGAGACAGAAGATTGGGATTCTGAAGCCACTCATTCCGCCTCTGCTCTCCCCTAAAAAAGAGTGAAAGGAGATTGGAGTAGGAGATGTGTGTGTGGTGCCAGGCCTGGAAGGTGCAACCATTAACCAGGTGCCCTCGAGTTCAAAGCAAACAGCCCTTTTCAGGGCTACCCAAACCTTTAGAAAAGAAATAACAATCGATTTGCCAATGTGTGTATGTAGAGTAGTGTGAATATAAACACTCACTCTTTTCTGGTGTGATTGTATGTGTTTTGATTGTAAGCGCTCAAGTACATTTGTGTGGATAGTAGATTATTGGGTTTTGTAAGCGCTTAAGTTGGTTTGTGTGAATAGTAGATTTGGGTTTCATTTTAATGCTTTGCGTGTGTGAATACTAGATTTTGGGTTTGTTTATTGCTGCTTCACGTATGTGGATAGTAGATAATATGAAATGAGAAAAGTAGGGGATGTTTTCCTTCACGTCCGCGCTTTTCGCATAAGAATCCACACTATTCGTCGTTCAAACCATTCTACAAAGAATAAAAAAGAAGATGGCTTCGAACCAACTTGATAAAATGAAAAAATGGCAAGACGTCCTGGACAATTTGGGTATGATGGAGCAAATGTTAGTTAACCTAAACGAGGATCACTATTCTTATAACTCCCATCTAATGAAGATGGAGATCAATAATTTAAGAAAAGTAAAGGAAATTATTAGTGATCTGTTGAAAGAAATAAAGGAGGAGAAGGAGGATGAAGAGGAAAGGATAAGGATGAGAGTATGGAACGAACAAATTGGAAAGGAAGAAGAAAATGAGAAGAGGAAGAAAGATAAAAAGGAGAAGCAGAAAGAAGAGAAAAAGAAGAAAAAGGAGGAAGAAAAGAAAGAAAAGAATAGAAAAAGTGTAGGACAGAAAATAAGAAGCTGGTGGAGAAATAGAAGAAATTAGAAGAAGAAAACCAAAGGCCCTTTTCAGGGCCACTCCAATATCTCGAAAAGACCTTGACTTTCATTGTCTACCCCTTTTTTTTTTTTTTTTTATAAAATAGAGACCCTCCCTGTTTCAATTTTACATAGACCCTATCCAGTCCCAGGGGTTTTTGTCCATGTTAAATTTACATAGACCCTATACAGTTCCAGGGTGGTTAATGTTAAATTTACATAGATCCTATACAGTCCCAGGGTTTTTGTCCATGTTAATTCCCATAGACCCTATATTGTCCCAGGGGTTTTGTCCATGTTAAATTTACATAGACCCTATATCGTCCCAGGGGTGTTTTTAATGGTAAGTCCCATAGACCCTATAGTATCCCACTTCACTACTTATGCAATACTCACAACAACAGGCGATGGGGAAAAAGTTACAGATGTAAAATCCTTTATAAAATTTTAGAACAGAGGGGGTTGGCTCAAAGGCGTCTTAGCTTAACGTAGCTAGAAGTCCCCGAGACGACCACAGATAAAGGGGGGGGGGGGGTAAATACCTATCTGGTAAGACTGCGATTGTGATTGTTCTCCTTGGGTCAAACAAAAGATACTTAAATATATCTTCTTTCACTTTTGAGGTAGCTGTAGCTGTGAGTGCAATCCAAGAACAATCAAAGTTCTCAGGACTGAAATCTCTCGAAATTCTGGTCTGAAATTTTCACCCCTACAATGATGACATGTGTTTTTAGCCGCGAAATGATAAGATATGAATTTACGTACTATGTGTATGTGTGTGTGTGTCTGTGAGAGAGAGAGAGAGAGAGAGAGAGAGAGAAAAAAAATTGGTGATATAACGAATACGTACAATAATTGAAGACCGGTTGAAAACACTAGCAAAATACAAAACAAAAAGAAACAACAACAACAACAGCAACACCACTCAACATGAACAGCAACAATACAAAAAAGCATAATTCTTTGTCTCGTTGCTACGGTAGCATTCGGAATGGGGATCCAAATCAGCGATGTAGATATTGTTATTCACTGGGGATGCCCAAAGAGCATTATGTGCTATTGGGAAGAGATTGGGAGATGTGCCACAGATGGGAGAAAAGGTTATGCTTGTCTCCTAAATTACAGGACAAGCATGATGAAGACGACAACAGACGAAAACATGATAGAAGTTGCCAAAAATCGTCAACTCTGTTTAAGAAGAAAAATTCTTGAGGCATTGTGGATCCCCGAAATGGATAAACTTCCCGCTGGCCTAAAAGAACGTTCCGCGGGAAGTTGCAATATATGCTCTTGAGGCAAATTTAATTGTTGTGTAAATTGTTCTAAAACTTGTCAATGCAGTGGGAAGAAGAAAATATTGTTTTTGATCAAAATATAACATTATCCATATGTCATAAGTTATGGTGTAAAATTATAACAGACGTATGTGTGTATTTATGCATGTATTCATAAATACCATTGTAAATGTTATTAATAATGTTCATCATAATAATCATGTTCTTCTTATAAGTAACGTAATTATTAATATGTAGATATGTCCATTTTTACCATTGTAAATGTTATTGAATATGACTGAAAATACTACCACTAGTAATAACAATAAATTAATGGTAATATTATTATTATTATTGTGTAGCATATTTTCACATCTGAATACAGTTTGTGGCCTTTTAACAATTTGTTTATCAGTAGTTAAGTGGGCCACCATAGGGACAATGGGACTTAGCATTAAAAACACCCCTGGGCAACTCTAGGGACAATGGAAATTTAACATGGAGAAAAACGCTGGGCCACTTTAGGGACAATGGGAATTTAACATAGAGTTTGGGTCTGTCTAGGGACCAGGGAAATTAACATGGGAATAGAGTTTGGGTTTGTCTAGGGACAAGGGGAATTGAATATGGGATTTTTTTTTTTAAAGTTTTTTTAAATTTAAATTTAAATTTAAATTTAGAAAAGGGGTAGGCAATGGAAAGGCTATCTCTTTTCGAGAAATATGGCTGGCCCTGAAAAGGGCCTTTGGGTTTATGTTAATATTAATATTAACATAGATGGCATCTGTCACATCTTCTTCTTCTTCTTCTTAAACTCCTTCTAACTACCGGTCCATACACAAGTACCCTCTTGAGACATCCTTGTCTTTCTATGTAAACTCTCCTCATCCATTGACTAGTATCTGTCCTATCAACAACAGTCCACTTGGACCTGACATACATGAGCATGTCCGTCCTAAACATCATGGAAGACACAAGGGTGGATGACTCAATGAGCGGGTACAAACACAAACACACAAACACAAACACACAAACACAAATACACAAACACATACGCTAAGAAACAATAAACAAATCCATAATCTACTATCCACACAATCGTACGTGAGCGGGTACAAACACAAACACACAAACACAAACACACAAACACAAACACACAAACACAAATACACACACACATACGCTAAGAAACAATAAACAAATCCATAATCTACTATCCACACAATCGTACGTGAGCGGGTACAAACACAAACACACAAACACAAACACACAAACACATACGCTAAGAAACAATAAACAAATCCATAATCTACTATCCACACAATCGTACGTGAGCGGGTACAAACACAAACACACAAACACAAACACACAAACACATACGCTAAGAAACAATAAACAAATCCATAATCTACTATCCACACAATCTTACGTGAGCGGGTACAAACACAAACACACAAACACAAACACACAAACACATACGCTAAGAAACGATAAACAAATCCATAATCTACTATCCACACAATCGTACGTGAGCGGCTACAAACACAAATACACAAACACAAACACACAAACACATACCCTCACACTATCTTAAAAAAGAGTTAGTGTTTATATTCACACTACTCTACCTACACATTGGCAAATTGATGGTTATTTCTTTTCTAGAGTATTGGGTAGCCCTGAAAAGGGCTGTTTTTTTGGAACTTCATGGACACCTGGTTAATGGTGGCACCTTCCAGGCCTGGCGCCACATACACATCTTATCCCCCAGTTACTTTTTACTTTTTTGGGGGAGAGAGCAGAGGCAGGATATGTCGCTTCAGAATCCCAATTTTCGCTCTCTGGGATTCTGAAATTTATTCTTCTTCTCTTCTTTTCCTTCTCCTCCTCCTCTTCTTTGTTTCTTCTCTCCTCCTCTTTGTATCTTCTTTCCTCTTCTTCTTCTTCTTTATATCTTCTCTCCTCCTCTTCTTTTTTTCTTCTTTCCACCTCCTCTCTTATCCTTCCCTCCTCCACAATGGCTTCCGCGGCCAGTTCATTCAACAGGCGCCTGGCATATTCCAGATGCACATGAAGTTCCAACAGTTTAGACAGTCTCGTGTTCATTTTTGGTGTTGATCAATCAACAAGGGTAGCTAGACTGCCCAGCTAGTTTCAATTTATAGTGAAAGCGCGGACGTGAAGGAAAACCTTCCCCTATAAAAACACAAAATTGATGTTACCTACATCATGACCAAAAACAACAACGCGCGGACCTAAAAGAAACACTCACTCACTTTTTTATGCTACCCATCACTATTTTAAAATTTTTTATAAATCACTTCAATAGACTATCCACATACGCAAAGCAATCCAATCTAACTCCAAATATACACCTCAAACACCAAAAAAAAAACATGATTTTAATCTACTATTCATACCAACTTACTTAAGCACTTACTAACACACAAACACATACCCTCACATTTTTTAAAAAAGAGTTAGTGTTTATTTTCACACTACTCTACCTACACACATTGGCAAATCGATCGTTATTTCTTTTCTAGAGTATTGGGGTAGCCCTGAAAAGGGCTGTTTTTTTTTTTTTGTTTGCTATGGCATTCTTTTTTAGTTTCTAAGAATGCGATGTCCTCTGAGGATTGACTTTCTGGCGATAGGTCTGCTTCTTCGGAAAGAAAAGAAGAACTCTTTGGTGTCGATACGGCAATCGACAAAGCCTCTGTCAGGTTCAGGTTGCTGCTGCTGCTGATGTTGTTGCTGCTGTTGCTGCTGTCTCTGAAGTCTGTACTTCTCTGTCCATTCTTCTTTCTCCCTGTTCATTTCTTCTCTGAAGAGCTCTTCTATCAGGTCTTCAGTGATTTTTAACATTCTCACATTCTCTATTTCTTCTGGCTTCGGTATCAGACTGTGTCTGACCCTATGCAAATTCACGTAGGCTTCGTTGAGTTTAGCCAGTTTGGAGCACATCTTCTTAGGAGGATGAGTCGACAATGGATGGTTAGACTGGAAACAACCCGGTTCTTAAAGTCAAAGCACGGACGTGAAGGAAAACATCCCCCACACGGTTTTTGAGTCGCAACGTTTAGTGAGTGTCATGAGAGGGATAGTAAGAAATGAAAGAGCATCAATCCAACATTCTTATAGCTAAACAAAAGACAAAGGCATTTTTTTTCAAAACACAACATTTTTTATTCAAAAATCACTTAACACTAAACAACAACTCTAACATTTTTAACAATAATCCAACATCATAACATCAAACAATTTTTTTCAAAACACAACATTTTTTCCACAGTCTCATCACATTCCATCTTTAAAGTTTCTCCACTAGGTAAAGAGGGATAACAGTCTTCCATGGTTTCTAGTAATCTAGGATGACTTCTCTCAAACTGTTGATTTCTATGGTATTATCGAATTCTGCATACAGGATGACGCTCACCGTTTCATCAGGGTCTCGGTCTTTAAACTGAATTTCCACACGAATCTGGCCGGATTTTATAGGGTGGAAATGTCCCTCGTCGCTGCCTTGGTCTGGAGTGAAATCGAAAGCCCACAAAGCGTAGCCTCCTGCATAATCCTCGTACGTAATGCCGTGACTGGTATTGGTTCCTAACTGTCCGGTGGCTTCGTACAGGGACAAGTACGATCTCAAGTAATTCTTCTTGGTAAAGTCAGGTTCGAAAGGTCGGGTACACAAGGTCTTGCCATCGCGACTGACTTCGATTTTGGACACGCCAAAGTGTTGAAAGTAGAAAGGATTTTTTTTGGCAGCTCCGTTGAAGGCTGTATTCTCGACGATACCAACGATCAAACGTTTGGGTAACTGTCCTTGGAACAGATGATCTTCGATCATGGATCGCTGTCCCTTGGGAATGGTGAAGGTTTTCACTTCCACGCGTCGTATGGGATACTTGGCGGTCGTTCTGCTCAACGTCTGACTGACCCACTTTAGGTAACACTTCCACACGGCGTACGTAGAGTCTGGCTTCTAGGATTTTGGTTTTGTAACCGTCACTATCAGCCATCAAATGGAAAGCGGCACTGCTACGATTCAGTCTCAGGCGGACATCCACCCCGTTCAGCAAATACTTTTCTTGCAACCACATGTCCAAATGCAAACGATCCATCAGTTCTAAACTTGTGTCGGCTCCCGTGATTCTCTTTCTTCGTTCTACAAATCCATCATTGTTGTCTTTCTTTTCATCAGTTTCCAATATTTCAAACTTGGTAGGTTCGTCAGCTTCCCATACCACACAGGCATTGAGATGAGTGTTCTTGGCATCTATTCCGTACGTCAAGAGATTTTCCAGGTAGGCACGATAAGGGTAAGTATCCATGCTGCTACTGACCAGTTTGTTATTCAAGTACAAGTCCACTCCACTGAACAAGGAATGCATGAAATTGTTGACGGGAGCTACTGCTTCATCGTCTATAGCACCTCCAGTCTTATCTAGAATTTTGACTTTCAGGTACAAGTAACTGCTATTCAGATCGATGTAATCTTCGGGCTGTCCTTTGATTTCAAACTCGATGGGACCGGAATCGGTCAGTGAGGAGACGGGGTGAAATTCCACCCACTGGGATTCTTGCATCGTCATCATCGTGGGGAGCATGGCAAACAGATCCAGTTCCGTCTT
The DNA here is from genome assembly GCA_028554795.2 of Sinohyriopsis cumingii. Lineage (NCBI taxonomy): Eukaryota > Metazoa > Mollusca > Bivalvia > Unionida > Unionidae > Sinohyriopsis > Sinohyriopsis cumingii. The sequence continues at coordinate 108,552,115 of CM068829.1, read as the reverse complement.
GGAACAAGCGCAAGATTCTCGGTGCATCATTTTTTTGTCTATTTTCTCAATAATCGAAAACGTCTAAGTCTCGAACGGTTCTTCTTTTCTTGGCCTTTCTACCTTGAAGTCTGGTGAAAGGGTGTTTTCTTCGTCGTCTCTTTGTGCCTTGTCCTTGCTGAATGCCTGACTCGGTAGCGTGCAGGGCATTTATAGGTGTTTCTCGGTGACCCAAAATGTCTTTGCCCGTTTGCAGCAAGACATTTTTGCCTGCCCTCATGAAGGCTTCTTTAGGGTTTTGTTTGTCGATGATGACATTTTGGAGAAATTCTTTGCCTTGCGTCAGTGCCGCATCTTTCAAGGCGTGCAATCCGCGTGTCACCATCGGTTTCAACACCGGGGCCACCGAACGAAAGGCCGATTTTAACATATCTCCTAAACCGTGTCCTCGCTGTCGAGCAACCCCTCGGTACACTGGATACATGACTTACGAATCGTGAGAAAACCGTTTTCGAAAATGGAGTTTCACCGTGACTTTTCCTTTGGTGAATGGAATATTTTGTCCCAAATCTCCTTTTATAGTAATGTTGACCGTGTCCAAATACGACTTACTGACAGGCAAATAGTGAGGATGTACAAATTCGCGGTGGACGTGGTAAGTGTTTCCACCTTCCTCGTCAGTGTTCGTGGCAGAATCCACTTTGAAAGGAATGACACGCAGTAACGGTACGGAGGTGTGTCCCACCACGTTATACTCCACCACATCGGAGTACACAAACATCAAATTCAGTCCTTGGTTCAGTTCTACCGGGGCACGAAATAACTTGCTAAGAGACTCGTTGTCGTAAACGATGGGTAATTCGCTTTTCTTCATCATGCTCATTCTCAGGTTCATGTCTCCGCCCAACATGTCATACAATTCAGGACAAAATAAAATGGACAGGATTTTACTCCGTTCAAATTTCATCAAGAAGCGACGAGCTGTTTTGTGTACTCCAAGGTGACACTTTTGTTAACATGCTCCAAAGCTTTCAGAAACACGGCATTAAACCTGGAGGCTATGGTGCTGACCAAATGTTGACCACTAAAATAATAGCCTGGGGAAATGAACAAGTGATAGGTGGTGTACTTTTGTGTACGGGTTTTCTTGTCATATTTGACATTGCTATCCATCCACTGTTGCAATTGTTCGTCATGAACTTCCACATCAAAAAACTTTTGATTGGGAAGGACATTGAGGACTTGGGTCGGGTGAATCATTTCTACTAAAGCCACTTCCCAATGGGCTTCGTGATCTAAGGGGATGGCTTGAGGTAATTTGGCCGTGTAACAGCACAACGTGTTCTTGGGAAACACCTCCATGGAACTGTCACTGGGTAAGGTTAAGTAAAATTGGTTTTGGTGACTCATAATTCCAGAGTTCTGTGGCTGTCCGAGGGGTTAGTGGACGTCAGAGGCGTGTCTCCGCCCAAAATGGGGTTCTGGTTGTGGTTGGAGTGGTGACTGGCACTGGCACTGGACACAAGGTTCCCGTGGTTCCCGTTCGAGGTGAATTTCAGGGAGGGATTAGGAAGCAGGTAACCGATGCAACTGCTCAATAAAATGGTCCACAATTGTTTGTCTCCTTGTTGCAAACTCAAATTGGCGATGGCTGCCCCGATGACACAATACACCACGAAGATTTGGCAGAAAAAGACGATTTGCGTTTTAGGCACACGTTCTCCACACCACACCCACAAGGGTTGTTTTTGTAAATCTTGCACAGAAGAACTGGGTGAAGGAGGAGTGGTCGACGTAGCTGCGTCTGTGTGAAAAGGCATGATGGTCACTTCTTTTTATAGTTGATGACTTGCGAAGCGTCGATCCAAGAATCAAAACTGGGCGGATATCCTTTCCAACGTACTTTGACTTCTTTGACACGTCGTTTGCCCACTTTACGGGTTCTGCGTTCGAGAATGCTTTCGGTGTCGTACACGTCGTCTTCTTTTTTGGTGACACGTTGTAACTCGGGCAAATAAAACGTTCCTTTGAGCACTTCTCCGTTCATGTCTTCCAATTTATAGACGGCAGGATGACGGCCATGCACTCGTCCAGTGACGCGAAACAGTTCGGTCGTCCAGTTAGGTAAGTAACCTTTGTCAAAAGTGCGTTTGGTTTTGCCAATGTGCACCCAATCTCCTACGGCCAACTCTCCACTTTTCTTGGGGACAGCCCTCGTCGGGACGTACCAAACAGACGCTCAAACACAAGCACTTCGTTGTCGGGAGTCACGTCTTGCGGGGCACGTCCAATGCTTCGATGGTAAGATTGGTTGTACGCTTGCACCAGGTGCGGTAAGATGTCGATGTACTTCAGAGTGTGGTGATGCGTAAAATATTTCCACATGCGTTCTTTCAAAGTGCGTTGAAAACGTTCCACGATGCTGGCTTTGGTTTCGGGATTCTCGGTGGTAAAAAAATGAATGTCACGTTTCTTTAATTCTTTTTGGAAAGCTTGGTTCAGAAATTCGGTACCTTTGTCCGTTTGCCATCGAAGAGGGTGACGACCGCTTTGTTTCAACACCCGTTGCAGGGCTCGCACTAACTCGCTGCTCGATTTGGAAGTCAAGGGTACGACCCAAGCAAATTTGGAAAAGACGTCTATGACACAAAACAAATATTTGTAGCCACGATTGTAGCTGGCCAAATGAGAGACATCGGCTAAATCGGCTTGCCATTGATGATCGATGCCTTCCACTCGGGTGCGACTTCTGGCAAACTTGCGTCGAATGGGTTTGTGTAAAGTGTAGGTAGCTTGTTCTTGTAACCATCGTTGCACTTGAGGTAAACGGAGACTTTTCAGTCGCGTTTTGGCAGCACGATACAATTTTTGAACTCCTGCGTAACCTGCAGGATGGGAGGGATCGTAGTAAATGCTGGCTAAGACTTTTTCCATTTTTTTGTGTTGGTTGGTGTGTTAATAAGGCACCCACTCTTGGAGGAGGCTACTCTTTTTCTCTTGGGGTATTTTCTTGGATTGCAATGCTTTGCGTGTGCGACCGGCAATATTTGTTGAAGAGGAGGAGGATGTCTGAGCGGGGGATATCGGTTCTTGTTTCACTTCTGTCTTCACTTCTGTCTTCACTTTCTTTTTCTCTTGTGATGAAGAAGGGGTGGCCATCATCTTTTTAATCCATCCAATTCTGGAGGTAGGTGGTGTTGTTAACTTGCGTACTTTTTCTGGTGGAGTTTGAAACCCTTCTTCTTCTTCTTCTTTTCCTTTTTCTGTCTTGGTCACTGGTACTGGTGGTACTGGTACTGGTACTGGTGATGGTGCTGGACTTTTTCATCAAGGTCTTAAAATCTTTCAGAGTGGGTAGAGCTGTTTCGTCTATAGCTTTCTGGTGAAAGAGTTGCAGTCGTTGCAAGAGTTGACCGTACTTTTGCGATTTTTCTGTTTCGGACAAATCTTGGCGATCCATCAAGGACTGCAATTCGTGTTGTAACTGGGACATCTCGCTCAAATGGGGATTGGGAGGTAAATGCGGGGTGTGTTGTTCTTGCCACCGATGGTATTCCATCCATCGTTTGTAAGGCACTAAAGGTAGTTTTCGTCCTTCCATGGGGTTGTCAGGGGTCGATTCTGAGATCTTGGAACTTCCGAGGCCTTTTTATCTTGCTCCCACCAGTCCTCCCAACATGGTTCCCAAGACTCCTTTCAGTATGGGGCCTAACAAGAGAGGTAAAATACCTCCACGTTGCACTAACATCTTCTTTTTTTGACGAATGGGAATTTTCTTTTGAACCATTTGGCGAAGAACGTGACGATGTTTGCCTAAGCATTGTTTCTGGTGTTTGGACAAAGGGATCGTGCCTTTCAAAACGTTCAAACAACATTCGCACACGGTATCGATGACCTCTTTGGAGGCCGTTTGAATGAGTTTTTTTCGTAGGGGTGGAGAAGCTTTGGACAGGACAGATAACATGTCCCCATGTTTGGCTAAACGTGGTGGCAGTCCTTTCCTTTTCTTTCCTTGGGGTTTTCTGGAGGGTGACATCTTTGAGTCTTCAGGAGCACCAAAAAACACTGATACCCGACTTGGTCACAGGCCTTTTTTATACTGGAACGCGTCGCCACTGATTGTCTTGACGTCGTATTAGTTTGAGGACAGGCATGACACGTCGTGCAGGGGTACGTAACGGACTAAATCGAGCCAGTTCTTGCTTGGACAAATCCAGTAGACCTTGTAACATGCCCGATCTTTCTTGGACTTTGATTTTGGGAGAAGGTACTTTGTGAGCAGCAGCCACTGCCACTAAATTGGAAGGTCCTGCCACTGGGGAAGTTCTTTTGGGGGTCATCAACGGAGAAGTTCTTGGTGTGATCAACGTCTCCAAGTACTCTTCAGTTCTGGGTGTCATTAACGGAGAAGTGGACAAACGTGAGGCTGCCGGAGACGCAGTCACCGCCGTGGCAGGTCGTGGTTTGCGAGTGTAAGGTTGCGTCCTGGCCGAAGTGCCTCTCTTGCGACTAGTTTTCTGTGGACTTTTCTTTTTCTGGGGACTTTTTCTCTGTTTCTTTTTCTGGGGGCTTCTTTTCTTTTTCCGGGGTGGTGGTGGTGGTGTCTGGTCAGAGGAGGGCCCTGCCACTGGAGAAGTTCTCCTTGGGGACCTGGTCTTTTTCTTCTTGGGGCTTCGTTGGACTTTTGTCTTGGGTATAACTTTGGGGGCATTAGGATCCCATCTTAAGAGTGAGCGAATGATGACCCCTCCTAGAGTACCGCTCCCTCCAGGTTTCAAAATGATTTGTTTTTTGGTTTGAGTGTCGATGCGGGGATCGGCCAGTTGGACCAAAGCGACTTTGTTTCGATCAAAAAAGCGTTTGGTTTGATGAGGAATCTGAATGATTCCTTGGAGTAATTGACGTGCCGTCACCGTGAACCATCGTAAGACTTCTTTGAGACTAGCTTCTAAGACACGAGCTCGTGTTTGTGGATCTTTTTCTCGACTGATGCCATACAAGGCACGAATCAATTTGACGGGAAGATGCGACTGAAGGGACGTCATGTTCACACTGTGTGAGACAGACGAAAAAGGGTCTGAGGTTTTTATAGATTTTTTATGGGGAGTGAAATGAAGTCGAGGACGGAGACGTGTACAGGACAGGCCCTCCGTCTTGGCACCAGTGGTGAAACAAGTGGGTACGAAATCGCAAATCCTCGGGAGTCGTAGGTTTCAAATCGACGAGTAAATAGGCGTGTGGCGTTTGAGTGGCATCGTCGTACGCCTGAGTCAGCCAAGGCGTTCCTAACTGTTTGGCTAAGACTTGCACTTGCGATTTATCTCGAGTGCTTTTAAACAAGACCACGTAATGCGCATTGAGACTGATGGTGCTATGGGCTTTACTTTGTTGAAACAAATTTTGAGTGATGTAAACGACACTGGCATTACGGTGATGCCCTTTGCGCGTGAACCACAGTTTAATTTCTTCTTCGTCTTCTCCTAACAGGTCGTCGAAAATGACCAAATGGGTTTGACGGGAGTCAGAGACGATGCCGTCGTCTTCTTTAGGAATGCCTTCCACAAACACGATGGAATCGCCTTGACTTTCTCGCAAGAGGCTGTAAGCCGATTGCCACTCTTTGTAACACCACACGATTCGTTGAGGGGGTCGATCGATCAAATGATGTTTATGTTCGATCAAACGTTTGACGAATTCGGTTTTGCCAGAACCGCTAGGTCCAGCAATGAGCATGTTAAAGGGATGGCGAAGATACAAAGCCTCCCAACTGGCACGATCTAAGTGTTCGTCGATGACTTTGACAGTAGAGGAAGAGGGAGCAGAGACAGCAGAGGTAGCCATGGTGTGAGAAATGTCACTTGTGACACGAAAAACAAACAAGACAAGAGTTTATATACTTTTTCAGAACACGTTTATTGAATGTTTCAAACATGAATACGAAAGACAAAAATGCATAAAAGCCAAAGGCTTAAGTACAAGAATAAAAGGCACATGATAACCATGAACGTGGAATAAAGACAAGTGTCTGTACAACATGTTTTGGGTAAAGTTCTAACCAGTTCTATAGTAGGGGTAAGGTCACACAAGTGTCCTCCCGAAAGGGTCTTTCAGGCCTGTCCACGACAGTCCTGTCCTGGGTGACGGGTTCTTCTGGCACCGTCACTAACACAGGTTGAAAAGTAACTTTTTTCCTTGAATAACTCTCGTGCATACTGGGCCACCTCTTGTGTCCAAGCCTCAAAACCCTGGTCTCGGTGATGTCCAACATTTGACTCCTAACCAATCTGGTTTCTTCTTCGTCAACGACATGGTAAGTTACTTCAATGAACAATGAACTATCGATCTTGCCTAGGGTTCCTTTTCATATACAGACCAATACCGACGTGACCGTACGGTAAGGTGAAGTGATTGGGAAGTCGCACTCGCTTCTGGTATACAATTTGATAGACTTTTTCCAAGGGTCGACTGACGATGTGGTGAGTGGGTAAACGTACAATCTTGTTCGGTTGATAAGTGGTCACTTTAAAGTTTCCATCCTCTCCCGATTGCAAGGCTTCTTTCAATACCCCAAAGTTGACCACTCGACTGGTACGATGATTCAGAGTCAGTCCTTTCACTTTGCACGTCGTGTGCACCTCTCCTTGTTTGTCCCGGTATTCGTAGCCGTAATTTTTGGGACCACCACTGACGAAACTTAGAATCTTGTCGTCGGGATGCTCGTCTGTCCAGGCTCCTAAACGGTCTCCTTCGATGTCAGGGTGCTGTTGAATCGGGTGATGGATGTAAATGCAACTGTCCGTGTCAAAGTACAGGACGCGTTCTTCTAACAGTTCTAAAGCTTCGTACAATTTTAAGCGAGCATGAGCTGTCACGTAAGCCGCAATGATGACGTTTCCAAAAGGGTCGTCTTGTACAAAGTCCAGATCTTCTTCGTAATTGACCAAGATCAAATCCTCGCGAACGACGTCCACGTGTTTCATGTATTTGGTTTTGTCGTGAATCATCTGGAAGTAGCGGGAAGGTTCTGTCAAATATTCCGTCTTGGGTAAACACGGTCGTTGTGCCATTTTACCCCACAAGCAATTTAACATCACTTTGGCAAACGATCGCCTGCCTTCGTTTTTTTCGATGTGGTCTAAAGAGATGCCTTCTTGTGCGTAGTATTTCTCTTTGAATTGTATTTGGTCTTCGGGAGTGTGACACCAGGAAGGATAGCCGCTGGCTTCTTGTTTCAGTTTCAAAAAGGCATCCACGTAGTCGGCGAAAATGCCTTTCTGAGTAGGGTCACCCTTGTGGTACTGTTGTGTCTTGGGAGAGTGGCAAATTTCGTACACTTCTAACAGTTGGTATCCCATGTCCAGAGCTTTGAACAATTCCACGCTGACCCAGGTTCCCGTCAAGGCACGTTCTTCCTGGCTGTGATGGCAAGGTTGGTCCTGGTTGCACGTTTCGGCACAAGTACGGCACAAGGGAAACATCAGTTTGCCTTGACAATGGTGAGGTAAGACGGGATGGTATAGGTTCGTGGGAGGCAAAACTTTACACTTGATCAAGCCTTCGTATTGTCGAATGTTTTTCAGGTCGATGTGTTCCGTGAACAATTGCGGGTGCCCTACAGGAAAGCGACAATATTTGCACACGTAGGGATACAGCGAACACACGTCCAAGTATTTGATTTCTTCTCCTTTCTCTTCGTCGGCTTGGTACAGCAAACAGGTGGCATTGGTCCTTCCTCCGTACAAACTATCCCTCGGGTTCAGCGGGTCCATGAACTGGTAACTTTCCACGAGGCGTTTAAACTCGGGATCGGTTTTCATACGGTGATCGTACTCGTGTTCCCACATTTCCACCACTTGGTATCCTTGCTGTTCTAACTTTAGGCGTCGCTGACAAGTGTCCTGGTACAAGTCTTCCATGGTTCGTTGCAAAAACTGATTTTTAGTGCCACATCCGTGAAATAAGCAACCGTTAAACTCGTACACGATCTTGGGGTTTTCTAAGTCCCAGCCATCTACCGAATACGTTCCGATGGTCTTTTCGCCTCCTCCGTTGCGGGCATGCTGAATCCATTTGTCTTCCTTGTCGCACAAGTAATGTAACCAACGTAGGGCTTTGACCGAGTATTGACGCTTGACATAGTGGGTCGTTTGAGGACTGATGACAGCCACGGTGTTTTCAGGCATGAATCGTTGGCGGTACACTAAGGAACACGCTTTGGCAATGGTGCAAGCTTCTTTCAAAGGATCGACCCCTCCGTGTTCCATGAACAGTTCTCGAAATTTTCCACAGCAACGCCGTAAAATGTCCACGTCGGAACGACAATACTTTAACATTTCTTCCTGAAAGTCGAAAGGGTCCGAGGCGTGAGCTTGGTACCAAGCGTAGAAAGCTTCTCGTTGTTCGGTACGCGTGTTGTCGGGGTCGTAATAGTGAGCCTCAGGCAAATGGGGTAGAACAGCATGTTGATTGGCTTCCGTATTGAAAAAGTGTGGAAAGTACCCTTTAGCCATTTCTGTCATTCCAAACGTTTTAGGCATTCGGCTCAAAGGCATGGCCAAGTAACTCATCGAATCTTTAAACTGTACTTGTCCCACTTGCATGAAAATGATTTTGGCTCCGTTCAAAATCACTTTAGGACGTTCGGTGCCATGTTCCGTATAGTACCTCAAAAGAAACTATCCATCGTATCCGGAGAAATTGTGCGCCATCACCGTGGCATGACGATGACAATCTCCGTAACGTTCGATGTCCTCTTGGCTCCACGTCTTGTCGATGGGGTCTAAGACCCATTGGGCAAAATCGGCTAACGTGTTTGGTCCCCGAAAGATTTTTTCACGTCCTCCAGGAATCTTGCTGCAGTGAGGGCAATGACTGAAGATAGGTTCTTGAATGCACTTCTCGCACGCTCGATGAGCCACGCAGAAATTAGGGATGTGAATGCCAGTCTCTTGCATGCATTCGAAATCGAAAAAGATGAAATTGCCTTTCTTCTTGTGACCGTCCTCTTTCTCTGGTGGGGGTTGGTATTTTTGCACGTAACATTCGTGTTCCAAGTCCACGATGTGGTGACAAATGTGACATTTTTTCTTTCCTCGACATACGTGTGCCTTGGCATTGTTGGTACGTATGCCTTGTCTACACGTAGGGCACAATCTCAGGAGTTGACAAGCACATTTCTTCTGTGAACCTTGTGTTTTCAAATGTTGTTGGTAACAGGTAGGGCTGACAAACGTGCGCAGACAAGTCGAACAAGGCACTGGTTCTTCGCTCAGACAGGGTGGAGAGGCCAAACATCCTGGGCATTTCCATCCACAATGCTTGTGTTGCTCTCGATTATTATAACCATAGTCACATTTCTCACAGTAATATCTGTATCCCAGGAATCCAGTGATACTGGTAATGGTATCGAAATGGTCATCGTGATGATAAACATGAATGTATTTTCCGTCCTTAAAGTCTTGGCCTCGAAACAACAGAGGTCCGCGCATTTCTTGAGGGTGCACTTTCAAGGTGTAGCGTGGAGCTAGGGCATCTTGCAATTTTTGCATCTCAGGAATGCCACAGGGTGTGTCTTTGGACAGGCCAGCTTGTTGCAACAGGAGTTCTGCTTCGTTTCGTTGTTTGGTTCGGTTCGATTTTCGAATGTTCTCCCAGGTTCTTTTCCATTCTGTCGTGTCGTTCTTGTTGGCATAGGTTCGTCCCACCACGATGGCACGGGCTAAGCACATCTGGTCATGAGGATTGTGAATTTGGACAAGACTACGCTTAATGCTGCGAAGCTCGTTCACCAATGACATCTTTTTGCGTCCTGTCCCTTGAGGAAGAGAGACGTGGGCCATTTTCAGTGTGGCTTTACCATCGGTGATGTCAAACTGGTAATTAGATTGTTGTACGTGTTGAATCTTGTCCATGATTTTGGAAGGGGTTAGTTCTGCAGGTCTGCTAAACTCGATCCAAACAGGGGATTTCAAACCGTCGTGATCTATGGATAGTGTCAAGCGATCGTCTTCTTTGGGTTGACATTGTCGCTTGAGTGCGGTGAGCAAAGAATCCCACATCTCGGTGATGAACCCTTCTGCTTTCTCCAAGGGTACGTCGGCCTTGAAATCTTTAAACTTCACCGTGTAGGTGTAAGCCGTGGTTCTAAATTTTCTAGAGGAGCGCTTTTCCGTCTCTCGAATGGAATAGTATTTTTCAGGGTTGACTAAGGGTGACGAACTTGGTTTAGAGGTTTCAAATTCTGGTTCACTCATGTCCTCTTCAAAATCACTGGCATGAATCTGTGCCAAGATTTCAGCCCTGGTACGAGGCGATAGATCACGTTTCTGCCTCTTACTTTCTTCTTCTTCTTTCTTCTCGAATGAATGGGATCGTTTCATCTTGAGTGCAAAACGTCAAATGACTCAAGTTTAAGCACCATAGACTAATTTATAGTCTTGGCAAACCAGCGTATATAAAAAGGGTGTGTGTCTTGTCCTTTCACTATTCATTTCACTCTCAAGCTGAGCACAACGATGGAAGAGACTACCCAGATGGAACGTTTCGTCAGAGCTTTGCGAGGGGTCATTAGAAAATTCTCTTCAGACCAGCCGACGGACTACTCTCCTTCCTTTCGAGATAAAAGTCAAGATACTTGCTATATCTGTCAGAAGAAAGGGCATTGGTCTTCAGAGTGTCCAGACCGTCAAAAAAGAACAAAAACAGGGGCTAAAAAAGACAAAAGTCAAGATACCTGTTATTATTGTAAAGAAAAAGGACATTGGTCTCCAGATTGCCCAAAAAAGAAACAAGAGGAGTCAGAAGAAAAGAAGGATTCTTCAAAAGAAGAGAGGGATTCTTCGGAAGAAGAGAGGGATTCTTCAGAGGAAGAAGAGGAAGAAAGAAGACAATTCTATTTAAAAGAGGCAAAGAAACAGGAGAAGAAAAGAAAAAGGGAAGAAAATGAGGAAAAAACGGTGAAGAAATTCAAAAAACAGAGAGACTAAATAATGAAAAAGAAGAAGTGTACGAACTTTTTAAAGTGTTCTGTGGTGAATTGTGAATTGGATTGTAAAAAAATGGATAAAAGAATACATGAATGATATAAGGTAAGTGTCTTTGAGTTTTGATTTTAAAATAAGAAGCTACACTCACGCACTCATACACAGACACGTACTATAAGGGTAAAATGGGTGGGTTTATTTTTGAGTTATTGGCAAATTGAAATTGTATTTCTTTTCGAGAAATGTGGGTGGCCCTGAAAAGGGCCTTTTTTCTTTATGGTGTAGGAGTGAGTTTAACCAATCAACTTTAACTGCCTTAAGCCTTTGCCACGGCCAAGGCCTACTTCTGATGATTGGGTTGAAATCACTAAGGGTGGTACGACAGGCTTAGTCACAGGGTTGGCGTGTTTAGCTCGGGAAGGTCGTATTCTCTTCGGTCGTGATAAAGAAGTCTGATACATTTGTTTCAGACTTCTTAACTCCGCTAAAATGTCCAACAGTACCGTAGCCGTTTGATTTTCACCCTCTTGTTTCTTTGCTGCTACTTCTTCTTGCTGTTGTTGCTGTTGTTTTTTTTCTTACCTCTTCTTGTTGCTGTTGCTGTTGCTGTAGGAGAAAAGCTTGTTCCGCTTCCTTTTGTCGTTGCATAAATTTCTCCAATTCTTCTTTCTGTCTCTGTCTAAAATTCTCCACTTGCGGTAATGAAGAAGGTAACGAAGGTTCCGGAACAAATTCTTGCGAGGTAAGAAAATCCACAAAATCCCAATGTACCTCTTCTGAAAGTAAGTCCGGGTTCCCTTGGGCAGTCTCCCCTGCTGGTGCACCCCAATGGATCGTTTTCTGAGTTTCCGTCATGCTGAATCACTGTCGCATAGATTGACTGCACACAAGCGCTAGCGAATCTATATAGACCAACTGACGTCACAGACTACTCTCTTCGGATTGGATGCGGGCTGACTGAATTTTGTAACGCGTGTTTGGATTGGTGAATGAACTCAATCCGTTTCAATCCTGCCTCTACCTATAAATAAGCGCAGTTCAGTGCATTGATTCACCTGTTCTCGTCGCTTCAAGATGTGGACCGATGTGCAATCTTCTACGCTTGTGTCTTCCATGATGTTCCGGACGGACATACCCATGTATGTCCGATCCAAGTGGGCCGTTGTCCACAGGACAAACACCAGCCTGTGGATACGTAGGATCTACGTAGAAAGACAAGGATGCCTGAAAAAAGTGCTGATTTACGGACCAACAGTGAGACGTAGCCTAAGGACAAGAAGAAGACCAATGCGGTACCATTTATGTTAATGAATACATTAACATAAACCCAAAGGCCCTTTTCAGGGCCAGCCATATTTCTCGAAAAGAGATAGCCTTTCCATTGCCTACCCCTTTTCTAAATTTAAATTTAAATTTAAATTTAAAAAAACTTTTAAAAAAAAAAAATCCCATATTCAATTCCCCTTGTCCCTAGACAAACCCAAACTATATTCCGATGTTAATTTCCCTTGTCCCTAGACAGACCCAAACTCTATGTTAAATTCCCATTGTCCCTAAAGTGGCCCAGCGTTTTTCTCCATGTTAAATTTCCATTGTCCCTAGAGTTGCCCAGGGGTGTTTTTAATGCTAAGTCCCATTGTCCCTATGGTGGCCCACTTAACTACTTTTATCATTCACTCTATCTCACATTTCTGACATCTCTCTCTCTCCTAAATTTCTGCCGTAACTGCACAGCTCCAGCCCAAACATTAGTCAGTACTCAGTGATATATGCCTCGCTAGACGGTTTCCACGCGTTACTATTACCATGTGGTGATGCTGCTTTACACGCATGCGTAGGCAGTTCAAATCTGAGGTCAACAGCTGAATGAATACACAGGTGTTCTGTTCTGACAGGGATTTATGCTAAAAAAATTGAGTGTTCTAAAGGATTTAACGCAGTGGATCATTAGAAGAGTGATTATTCTTACCGTCTGGATACAAAGGTTAGTCTAAATAAATTTATTAATTAATAGCGCGCGGTCCGATCATCCGCCGATACACCGGCGGAGGCTTCAGCACAATTAGTGCATAACACCGTTAGTCTCCGCCGACAGTGGAAAAAAAAAAAAAAAAAAAAAAAAAACCAAAGAAAAAAGGTGGAAAACAATTTGTTGGTCTAGTGGGACACGATGCTAGACGTCTGCAGCATGATGCCCTTTGCAAGACACCACTATCATCAGTCACTGCAAATATCGGAGCGATATGACTGAACAATTGTTAAATCTACCTTAAAAATCCAAATCACACACACACACACACACACACACACACATAGTTGGAACCCTATATATCTTATGATAACATTAGAGTGAGAAACCAGTGTGCATGTGTTTTCTTTGTATTAGGCAGTTGTAATCTAGCCGTTAAAGTAGTTAGACCAAACCTGTGTTTTGTGTTATTTAGCAAAACATAACATTCACAATATCTGCGTGAGTAATGGCAAATTCTGAATTTACAAGTCGCCAGGTTCGCTTAATTGTCAGATAACGTCATAGGTACCGCACAATATGTTTAACCTGCATTGCATTACTATCTCAGGGTGAACAAGTACTTATTACTAATCGGACTGCACAAACAAGTGCCAGCACTGTGTAATCAATGAACTACGGAAAACAGAAATAGTACCGTTCCCCATTCGTATGTCACGTGCTTCGCTTTGTACCTTTTGATATAATTAAGCAGACGATGTTTATAATATGGAGTGATTTACAGCTGGGGGTCCAGCTGGGAGTTTAGTATGAACAAGTTATCAATATATTTCGCAAACGTCAAAATCAAACAACAGCGTATCGTATTGGAAAAGGTCAAGGTTTCTTTGTGGCAAATAAGATTACACTTTTTAACAGGCCAGATCGGCAACTCACTCATAATACGAGAGTTGCCTGAGTTTGACTGAGATGGTCCACAAAGGTTGTACGATCGAAGTATGCAATCCGTGACGACCAATAGGCTACATTTTAACGTCATTGCGGGTAATATTTCTCCAGCGCATTATATATATATATATATATATATATATATATATATATATATATATATATATATATATATATATATATATATATATGACATTTAATTCTCATTTTAAATCGCGTTCATTGCTATGCCAGGTGAATTAATGAATATATAGCATTGTACTAGGTCTACCATAAGTGTTCTTTACAGAATATGCGAGAATGACTCCAAAAATTTCAGATTTCTACAGGAATTACCATGTTTACTGCTGTCTACTATAAACTATATCTCTAGCTGAAATCATATTCTGTATCAAAAATAAGTTAACTCGTTTGTTATGAACGTTTGCAGTTCCCATTTTTTTTAAAAATATCTTTTGAAGCGTTTTTCTTTTTTGTTTCATAGTCAGAAAACTAGTACGGCATACTTATTTGAATATGTTCAAATCGACTATAGTAGATGGCACATATTTATTCTTACTTACAGAACAGCATGCTAGAGAAGCCGATGATAGACAGAAAGATTTGGAGAATAATGTTAACATTTTGCAGGACGAAATTAAACGACTTCATGGTATTTATACATATTTTGGATACCATTTTAGAAGTAGATTACCATAAGGCAAAATGATCTTATCGTATGACTCTGCACCAGGCATGTGTTGTTTAACATATGTCAACTGGCACCTGTCAACATTTGATATTTAAAACTTCTAAAATGCACTAAACAAGATTCATCCGAAATCAGCAGGGAGCATACTGGCATTAAAGACTTTCAATTTGGTACAAAGTATACTCAGGGCCGGCGCCAGATCCGGCCAGACTATCTGGCGCCCTAGGCAAGGTTAGATTCTGGCGCCCCCCCCCCCCCCCCCCGCCCCGGAAAATATCAATTTCCAAATTTATAAACAATAAAAAAAAAAAAAATTAAAAATGCGCCCCCTGAAATCAGCGCCCTAGGCGGCTGCCTAGTTTGCCTATATGGTAGCGCCGGCCCTGAGCATACTGTTCCACTGTAAATTATAGCCACCACTACTTAAATTAGGAAAAAAGAAAAATATTTAAATGGCCACTCATTAACTTCAGAACAATTCGACTACCTTTGACAGAAGCCATTTGGATACACTTTAAACGAATTCTTCTCACAAACTGCTGGACTCAACCAAATGGAAGAGAGCATCATGATCTGAAGGGCTGACAGTAAATTTTACATAGTGTAAAAAATATGCTATCGAGAAATACAATAAAATTCCTACTGCTTCAAAACTGCTCAGAGAGCTGAACCAAATTTGATAGAAAGCATTCAGACACGAAGCGCATTCAAGATTGTGCAACATTATACAAACTATCAATGAAATATGAAAACCATTGTAACGAATCTAGACAACCAATCAAGATAATTTAACTAATTATGACCAAAATCATTATGTGGTGAAGAAATTTCAGTTGTTTGTAAATTTTTCATGATACGCTATTACGTATGTATTATTAATAATAGAAAGAAGTAAAAACTAACATTGATTCAAGCAGCCTTATTTCCAAACTCGACATATTTGGACAATTTTGACAAAAGGAGTATCCTGATATAAATGTTTTTAAATCTTAGAAAAATAAAATATCTCTGGGTGACATCAACTTTTGAACGAAGATGCAAAAGATGAATAAATCTTAAAATAATATTTTTTTATCATATGCCAACAATAGCATGAAAAAAATTATACAAAAGCCTCATACTGGTCACGAACTGCTCCTGCATTTGGTATATCAAATTGTGATCCGCCCATGGCGTAATAATCAGCATGTGTAAACATTCTAAGGGACGTCTGCAGTTGATTCTAGATCAATGATGAATTTTCACACATTGATCATTAGTGACGTATGAAAATAACGATAAAAAGTATTAATAATCCTCGTTTTCTAAATTAATTTATTGTGGTACACATTTTCATCACAATCCTTTCTGATTTCTGTTCCCCCTCTCCTCTCATCATAACGGAGAAACTACGCAGAAATGTGGAGTGAGAGACAAAAGAAATTTGGGCTGGATTTAAACCTTGAAATAGAAATTACACCAAGTAGCCTACAAGAATATATGGTTCGTCGTAACGATACGTGTGCACTTTCCTTGGGATTTATCTACAGTGTTTATCAATGATACGAAGTTGCAAACCACGTCGACATTATACAGTAAATTCCTCGGTTACGCTGTACACAGACTGCCATGTGTTTAATGTTTTGCTTTTGTTGCTGTTTCTTAAACATACTATAATGCTCTAAAAATCGAGTATTATTAATTAAATATGAAAATGTCCAAAGCTCAAGCTCTCTCTCTCTCTCTCTCTCTCTCTCTCTCTCTCTCTCTCTCATCGTAGCCCCAGGGGCTCGTTACAAAGAAAATTTGGAGTATCCGTCCATGATTCAAGGGATGGGGGGCGGGGGTCTAGCCTGTACCAATACAGCACAAGGGAAGACACCGATCCGCACCCATCGGTAGTTCCAACACTGCTAGTTTACCCTAATTGCGTCTTCTAATTTCCAACTTAAGCCAGTCGTAATCAAGAATAGTTCAGTTTTCAAAACAGCTCGACACACTTCGTTCAGTTTGTGACATAATGGAGAAAATGCAATAATTGTTCGCCGATTTGGACGTTTGGACAAATGCCGGCTAGATGTGCCGTTTTGCATTCGGATAGTCGCGGATTTCAACATTGACCGAAAGGTAAGATCCGAACAACATAGAGTCCGCATTATATATCGTTATTGTACACTGTGATGGGTTTTAATTTTGGTGACAAAATCAAATATTGATTTTGGTAAATTTGGTGCTGATTGCTGCTTACATTGTTGCGCAGTGCGTTGCTAACTCCTGAAACATTCTTATTGTTTGAAAATAATGTCAATACTTATATACTGCCGACTCTAGGTGTATCATTGATATGGCGTACATTCCATACATATATTTTATTTATATCACATACAAATACACATATTTGCACTTTGAATGGAGTTACGAAGTGCTCCTGGCAACTGTGTATTGACCGAGTTATTCACAATCACATATGCAAATTGATGAGTTGATTGTTTTCTTTTTCAGTTTCTAATTTTATTCACATTTATTAAATCAATATACGATACACCAATGATTTAAACCTGAAATATGTTGGGTTTTTTTAATGAAGAAAATAGTGCACTGTAAACACTGTTAGATTCTTATACACTAAATTGTACTGTAAGGCACTCGCGTACTGGCGTATGAAAATTAGCGTGGAATAGAAACGAAGTGAAATGACGAACCAATAAGAGGTTATTAAAATATTTTAATATATTGACAGTTCATCTAAGTCATTTTTCTGCTTTAATTAACATTTCTAACGACTATACAATTCTCTCTCTCTCTCTCTCTCTCTCTCTCTCTCTCTCTCTCTATATATATATATATATATATATATATATATATATATATATATATATATATGAAAAATCTATGATCTTCAGCTAAATAACAGTAAAGACCGAAAACCAACAAGTTTTGTAAAATTCTACAGATAAGTTATTCCCCACAATTCAATGTGAAAATTTAAAAAGAACGTACAGTATTGTGAATGAAATCCCACATATCCCTATTCATAGGGCCAGATACACAAGCGAAAATCCCCACCTCGTATTTTCATGGATTTTATCTAGCTACGATAATCCAGAGAGAGAGAGAGAGAGACCATTTGGCCATTTTTATATTTAATAATTAATAATCGATATTTAGAACATTATTATAGGTTTAAGAAACAACAACAAATGATTAAAACACAATACAGTATGTGCGCCTCGTAACCGACAAATTTAACATGAGGCCCAGTGTGTATCGACTGGCGGTTGCAACTATGTATCATTTATATTATGAACACTGTAGATAGATCCCAAGGAAAGCATAAACATACCGTTACCACGTACCAGATTAATGTAGGTTACTTGGTACAAGTTCAGTTTTAATGTTTTCGTCCAGCACAATATATTTTTCTCTCTCACTCCAGATTTCTGCTTATTACATAAGAGGGAAATGGAAAAAAGAAAGGATTCCGATGAAATTGTGTACTATTTTAATATCATTTAGAAACAGGGACTATTAATACTTTTTATCGTTATTTTGATATGTCATTTATGATTAATGAATGAGTAGAAATTCGTCATTGATCTATAGGCCTGCGGTTGAAGGAATCTTTATATATTCGTATTATTGCGCCATGGGCGAATCACATTGGTATATCAATTTGCTTTATACCAACACTTTAAATGTCATGTAATTTTTAATGTATATATATATATATATATATATATATATATATATGGGGTAGGTGTGTTTGTGTGTAAAGTATGAAAAAAATAATAATTTTAAAATGCACATCATCTATATATGTTCAAATATATTACACTAACAATGATACATTATTCACATACGGTAATTCTTAACTGTATAATTTCCATTTGTAAGGAGAGAATTTAAATTTTGTCATATCTGGAATTCATCAAATAAAAAGGTAATGATTTTTGCAATGTTTTACACTTATTTCACAATATGTAGGACTTGCTTCAAACTAACATATATTAAAGAATATTTGAATAATTTCTTCTTACTTCAACTCAGATGACATGTTCTCGAAAGAACGGTGTTTCAAGAAAGAAAAAAGCGATTTGAGCCAGAAACTTTCAAGTGCACAAGCAGAGATCAGAAAGAAAGATCAACTCTTGAAAGAGACAAAGAATAAATTAGGTAATTGGTTTGAATCCTGGAAATTTAGATGTTGCTTACAATGTTCATTATTTTTATAAATACCGTAAAAAGAGTTTAGCATAGCCGTCATCTTGGTACTCAAAGTGAGGCGAAATTCTAGATAAAAGACAGCTTTAACAAACGCTGTAGGATAATTTTAATGGAATTCATATTTTCCTTTATACATATTTATGTAGTTAACGCAACATTAAGTTGAATATCGTACAAGATATTACAAGTACAGGAATATGAATAGGATTACATCTTAATTACGAGTTGCTTTGTATGGAATATACGCATGCGCTGACACTTTTACTTTGATATCATGCCGGGAATTTTCTCTTTCTCTCCACTAATGTAGAAGCGGCATAGAGTGTCACTGTTGTTAGTAAAACTAAATTGCGTGGTGTTAATGTTCCATGAATATATTTTTAACTTTACCTAGTCCATGTTAGCTGGAACTGAAAATTTGCAATCACTTCTCAGCCGTCAGCAGTAGCGACGGCGCAGACAATGTATTCCTAAAGTTTCGGATTTTGCGAAGTTTTGTTTTATCCATTTTTCTTGTGCTTATATGTCACAAACACCATGTTGGAATTTGTTTATACTTCGGATAAATCGGTATAAAAGTTAGAGAAATCATATTATGACATGCTCCCTCAGGTTTTTAACATGTGTTCAAAGCCGCCGTTGAACACATATGTTATGTATATTTATATTTTTTGTAACTCAAAGTACATGAATTTTATTTCGTTTTCGTAATTTTTATTCATAGTTGTAAACTGTATAGAATATATGTTATTAATTGTACTTGACATGACTTTGCTAAGAACGCAAATTGCGTAGAATTTATAAATAGATGTTTACGTACGTGTTGACATATTTCATCATGTGATCTAGTGTGATCTAGTGACTGATCAAGCTCAAATTGCCGGCAAGTCCGCATCATCTGGTGCTTTCCAAATCGTTCTTAATAATTAATGATTGGTCGGCGTTTCAGTAGTTTCTTCCTTCTCTCTCTCTTCCTAGCCTGTTCGGTTCATCAACCTCTTGGTTGCAGACTGCTCTTTTCACACAGAGCAGTACAGTATGAAGTTATTTTCCATTAAAAACTAAAAAGATAGGACCCAGCCTAAATACGTGTTAGTTTTTTTTCCTCCTGGGTTCAAACAATATTCCCACTCACTGTTGTCCAGATATCGTCTTTCCAACTTCAGCAGAACTAGCTATGGTCATTCGCAGAATAATACACACCATAATAACATGAATGTATGTCGTGTCGCATTCTAATTGAGACCATGTCATAATTAACCCTCACCGATGCTATTACTGCCCCGATGTAGCTATAAATTACCAGCTGAGCTATTCCAGTCGGCACACATTGCTCAGTTGTCTGTTCAAGAGAATTCACAACTTAGTTACGCTCGAATTAATGGACCTCGCTCCTATCCTAACTAAATTATTTTGCTAATTAGCGATTCATTGACATAAATTTCCAGTCGTAGAAAAATATATTCTTTTTATGCCTTAATGAAAAGCATGAACTATTTATGATACAATATATTTAAGACAGATAATTTACTCCTCACAATTCGTGTCAAAAGAAATGCATGAAATCTTACACTACATGATTTTTATTACATACAGAATAATTGAATCCGAACTCATTCATCAAATACATGAATCATGTAATATTTGAGACAAGATGCATGCAAGAAATATGAACTCAGGGAAAAATTGAAGTGTATTTCAAATAAATAAACTCAGCGATTAATTACAAACGTACATCATAGAACGTACATTGTATGCAACCGAGAAAATACCTTTGCGGTCTTCCGAGCTCTCGCTCGCTTCTTATCAGAGGATTCCCTTAGGCTCTTCTCTCGCTCCGAGTCTTCCAAATTTTCAGAGCCCTTTTCCATTGAACGAGTTATATAACGCGAAAAGGGAACTTTCTTCTAATCTCGTAGCCAGCTTATCTTTCCTGCAGAAAAATTCTGGCTGACTAATATCGTGAGGGAGATTATTTCAAGCCTGAATTCAGTCTGAAATCACCATACTCGTCGTTTAGATTAGCCAACCAAGATTACTACTTTAACCGCTAAATGGCCCACGACTATCTAAAAATTTCCCTTGTTCGTCTCAGCTCTTAATATTTACCGTTATTGACCTTGAGTTAATATGGCACTTTAATCTGGCTCTAACCGTTAATCGAGCGAGTCCTAATTAAAGTCAGCTCATGCTTCCAAACAAGGAAGTTTAATTATTACAAGTTGCCAAACTATAGAGAGCTTTGCCAATACATCATTCTTAATGGTTACCTGTAACGCTGACCACGACAGAATGCAAACGTTTGCACTATCACAACCTGTAACACCTAGGCCGGGAAATGATGGATTGATTGTACTTGTAATGCCTAGCTTGGACTTGATGTAGTATTGATTGCACGTTTGATACCATTGCTAAGACATGATGTACTTCTTGTACCTGGGAGCCTTTTTCTTATCTTTCTGATCTAAACTTTAAAAAGAAGAAGCAAATATTTCAGCTGTAAACAATATTGGAAGACTGCTGATTAACAAAATAAGCATTTCTTTTTTTCTCTCTCTTTCTCTCTCTCTCCCTCTCACCCACTATTCGAGGTGATAGAGAGCTTAAATCAGGAGTATGCCTGGATAATATTTGTCTCCAGAACGACACATTTCAATCTGCCGATATTTATTTGTTTCTTTTATAGTATATACTGAGAAAAAGAACCATTGTTATGACTGCTAAAACGACCATAGCAAATATAATACTTGGTTCGCCCAGAAGAAGTCTAAATGTAGTGTTGTTACTCTGGAAGCAAGATCGAGAAGCGAATTCTAAGTATTTCGATCCAGGAATCAATAACATTACCAAAGATGTTTTATTCGCAAGCATACGCAATATTAAATTAACAGTTTACAAAAAGATAGGTACCATCTGGCCCTTTCGTATCTCATTATCTTTTGTATAGTCCTGACTCCTGAAAACAATGATTGTTTATTTCCATGTGATTTAAGACTTTGGATGTTTAGTTATCCTTAAATAGCCTATGTGACGTGTTATACATTGTGGGGAATATCTCACACGAATACATTAACTGAGGATGCACAATGAAAGTGGAATATACATTAAGGGGAGTAAAACACTTGACTATCAATGTTTGTTATTTATATAAAATACTAATGTTAAAATTATAAACGAAAATCATTGACTATAAACTGAATATTGTTTACAGGTAACTGATTTTCTTCTCCTCATTTTGAAAGAGAGAAATGATTGATGTCTACTGCCAAGGACTATACAGCAACTCTTTCAAAAACACTCAAATTTGCATTTTCTCTTAAGTTTTAAAGTCTTGCACCTTATCTCTGCGTTCTACCGGCATGGTATTGCTTTAATGGAACACGTCTTTAAATGAAGCTTTCCAGAAGGTCTGTTCACGAAAGTCCTATACAGTACCATTGCTTTTACCCACACGCTAGTATCCACATGAGGACTAGTGAAAGCTACGTTGTAATGGTCGTTTATTTGCGGGACGCTGACTGATGCTGGTGAGAAAGGTGCATTCACCAGGTAGAAATAAATGTTTCTTTCCTTCAGACCTGTTGGAACTTAACTATGCTACCTCATCGGGATAGTATCTTGCAACATTAATTATACATACTTGCTTGTCTTTTTAATTTGTCCACAACATATCATATGCCCGGTTTAGATCAACTGTAGGTCGAATGATGACAATTTAAACACAGTGTTCGCTGAGCCTTTACACACATTCGCAAGTAAATAATCTCTTACCGCATAAACGCCGCCCAAGCACCGTGAGTTGGAAGATCCTTACAAAATTATCCCACAGGATCAGTTTGTGTGCTAGAACATGACGAGACAGACTTGCCACTGAGTATATCTAACTGGACATCCATGAGCGGATATACATACTTGTTCATTTAACCCACTGACTCTGCAGTTCCCTCGACCGACAGTGTTATAGCCTTACCAACACTATCAATGAACCGCCTAGAACCATGAATGGTCTGGTGCTCATTTCTCCCCAATACTGAATAGTACTTTATTTGATCAGGGGTTATAAAAAATGTTGGTATCAAACTCAGATTATGGGTTTGCAGTTGTATCCTCAAACAAATTCACTATGGCTTTGATGTCATTTGCAATGGTGTTCATATTTATGTACCATGTGGTGACACTTTTGTTGAGTGTAATGCTGAGAAGGATTCTTCCACTTGCGCAAATTGCGGAAGGTGCTGTTTTCATTCTGGAGGCTTAACTCACGTGTAGTGGTCAGATTCAAACACAGCTGGATTTGACAAATTGGCTGGCAATCTCTCCAAACTAACAGGACCATATTTATGAAACGATCCTCCTGGTAGGTGGCAAAGATACACAGAACTTAGTACATGGATGTAGTTTTCAACATTTTGCATTCTCCAGTCTTTTTATGCTCACTTTAATTTCGCTGTAGATGGACTCATACTTGTATTGTCTATCCCGCTATTTAAAGCTTTTCCACACGCATCGCTGGGCACGGGATACATTTCTTCCTGGATAATTCTTCTTATTTCATAGTAATGGTGAATGCTGTAAAATGCACGAACTATCATTTTCAGGGTTCAAACATTGGGCTTTAGGTGGTCATGCATGCAAACTCCACAACCAGTTGTAGCACAACATATCACAAACTTTACCTGAATCGACTAAAACTTTTATTTCCTGGTCTGCATCACCTGACAGCCAGATATCGTACACTTTCTGAGTCTCAATATCTATTCTGCATTATGCAGTTTCGCAAAACATTGTAAAATCTGTCACTCCTAAATCAGCAAAGAATACAGAAAAATTAACCGAATTTTAATCTTGGTATATATGATATAGCCTCACTGTGGTACAAAATGTTAGGAAAAGGATAATATAATTAAATGAGGTGAAATGTTAAGAGATATTTTATAGAATCAATACTATCATCCCGTAATATGTATGTGATTAAAACAGTATGAGGTACAGACCTTAAAAATGTTAAAGTGCATCAAAGAGAACACACCCTGTTTTCAAATATCCGTGTATGGAATATCCACATGGTAGGAGAGTGATGTTTTTATAAGACCAGGATGCGTCTTTTTCATTCCAAGAGTATGGAAGTAGCATATAATATCACTTTTGTCCCGTCTAATTTTCCTCTTCAGTATAATGTAAAGGAGCATCAACGCTCCATGGATATGTATCGTGGTTTTGTAATGTGAAAAATAGCAGTCACTGACGTCAGCAGGAACTGTGTCAAAAGACAGTGGCGTCGCTAGGGGGGTGCGGACCACACCGGGTGACACCATCTCAGAGGGGTGACACCAAAATGAAAAATTGCAAATTTTACAGAGCACACACTGCTCGGTCTAGTCGGATTTCATAAGCGGATAACCGATCATAGCTAAATACATGACTAGCAGGCACAGCAGTGGCGTCGCTAGGGGGATGCGGGGGGTGCGGACTGCACAGGGTGACACCATCAGAGGAAGTGACACCAAAATGACATTACTAAGGATTCTGTATGGTCTGTTACGGAAGGAGGACCATGGGGGTGACAACATGAGCTACCGCACTGGGTGACACCAACCCGAGTGACGCCACGGTCAAAATATGGTTAACGTTCTGGTTAAATGTGAATGCGCATACTTTATATAAACCCCTTGATTGATTTTCAATCTTTATATCATAACTTATTATGAATCGAAGACAATACTGCATGATACTTGCTTTCTCATTTGATCTTACTGTCAAATTAACCGTTATACAAAAATAATGATAGGATTTTGTTTGTGTTTACTTCCTTGTATATCCTAAATTATTGGAAAGATTTTACCCACACTTCAAACGAATACTTTCAATTAAAGTAAATTCATTCCATTAAATATTTGAAATCTGATCTAAAGTACAGCAACATGATCCTTTCAATCAGTTATTTTATTCCAATTTTTTTTCTTTCTTCACATTTGCTTATGCATCCTAAAGTCGTTAGTCTTATGTTACGTGTTAGGGCTCGAATAAACAGCAACACAAGAAAGAGTGAAAATAACAAGCTTTGAAAAATATAACTAATTATTTATTTCACTGGAAAATTACTGTAAAAATGAAGAAGAAGAAAAAAAAAAGAACTGACGGTTTTAAGAATCAAATCCAAAAATAATCCAAGAATAATCCACGTATAAAATTTTAAAGTCCTAATAATGAAATATTCTATTGATTTCAAGTTCGAGTCCCAACGAAGAATCCAAGATGGAAGGCGATGACGTATGCTGTATCCTTATCAATGTTGTTGTCCATAGTTCATTGTAGAAACACAGTAAATAATCCTCCGGTTTTGGAAATCCAAATAAAATTATTAAGAAATGTCTTTGTTCAAGAATTCTGTATAAGCACAAAAATAGTTTCAGAGAAACGAATTAATCTTTTTGAATCCAAATAATCTGAAGAAAAATTAACATAAAAGCCGAAAACTGGCTACAACAGAAAGACACGACTTGACATCAAACGTTTTTAAGCCTAGACTGATCTCTCTCTCTCTCTCTCTCTCTCTCTCTCTCTCTCTCTCTCTCTCTCTCTCGCTCTCTCTCTCTCTCAGCATCACTTATTAAAACTAACTAATGCGCAATTTTGGAAATACCTGAATTTAGAAATAGAGGGTCACGTGATCATGTTTACATCTTAAGGTCACGTATATGACCCTGACAAAAACCAATCATTTTACTCCAAGAATAAAATAAAAATGTTGTTTACTTCACTAAAAACTATTTACCAGCCTAAAGTCTCGTATCCAATACAGCCTCGATCTGATCCTTATTATTTCCACCATAAAAAATAAATAAAAAAGGGAACTAGGTCAGTGTTTACCAAATGAATAGACAAGGTCAAACTATTTTCTGGAAATATTGTCCAAATCACGTAAACAAGATTATTTTATAATAGCATTTAATATAATAAAAAAATTTCAAAGATGACAAAGAATAAAAATAAATATAAATTAAATCAGATATTTGTAACACTTCCCCCATACAGAAAAAGAAAGATTTATATGATCAAGCTTTCTTTTTACCGTATATTAATTATACATGAGGTTCAAGAAAAACGTAAGAAGAGCTCTTATACACAGCGTACCTGAAATAATACATTGTTATACACGGGAAAGTGCATCTGCTATAAAATTATCTTTTCCCGTGATGTGCCTGATGTCAAGACTATATTCCTGTAACAAGAAACTCGATCTTAGTAGTCTTTGATTCTTATTTTTCATCCTGCCGATGAAAGTAAGAGGGTTGTGGTTACTAAACACAATAATCGAAGAAAGAGCTGAAGTAAGGTCAACGTCAAAATGTTGTAATGCCATTATTAAAGCCAAACATTTCTTCTCGATTGTTGAGTAATTTCTTTGATGCTTATATAATTATATAAAAAAGTAACACACTGAATGATCAATTCCATTTTCATCTTCTTGAATCAAAACTGCTCCAACCTCAACATCACTGGCATCAACATACAGTTTAAATGATTGGCTGATATTTGGAGCTGTAAGAACAGGCGTGCTTTTAAGTATGACTTTTAACTTGTCAAAATCCTCCTGACTTTTTTTCAGTCCGAAGGAACTTGGTTTTCTTACTCAATAAATTTGTCAGGGGTTCAGCAGTTATAGAAAAATTGGAACAAAATTTCCGATATTATCCGGCCATACCTAAAAATCGCAAAAGCTGCTTTTTATTAACAGGCACGGGAAATTCAGAGATAGCCTTGACCTTAGCATCTATTGATATGTCCTAGAAAAGTGACACTAGCACGGCAGAACTCACTTTTCGATAAATTAATTGTCAAATTGCATGTGTGAGTCTGTCAAAGAATTTCCGAATTGTTGCTAAATGTGCTTTCGAGGTGTCGTTGTTGATGATGACATCATCGAGATAAGCATCACAATTGTCTAGACCAGAGTTAATCATATTTATGAGACGTTGAAATGTATTTGGTGACCCTTTCATCCCAAACGGCATTTCTTTAACGGGTAATTCAAATGATACAAACATAGAAAAGCTGACACATCTTCAAAAAAACAGAATTTGGGCTAATATCAGTTTAGTGAAAGCAAGGAAAATTTAGCTGATAAGTTAAAAATATTACCTATTAGAGACAGAATCCTTTTGATAAAAGCCAAATTAACATACAGGATATCTAATAATATTGCTTCTGAATATTTACCATCACTATTTCAGTATAGGCTACCTGGCAATACTCTCCACTTGCGATCCATGTCTACCAAATAGTGTAAAAATCCCAAACCAAATATGGATTTATTTAAAATAGTTTCCAATTCTGTGGAGCTTTGCTCTTGAATATTATTCCAGTTGAGACTAGAAATGACCACTCTATTTACTTCTTCCAAACCCAATATATCCTGTGGCTTCAGAGATCCAGCTAAAATAAATAAATTCCTTTGTATGAGAGCCTCAGTGTAGATTAGTTCTTAGCTAATTATGTTACCCTCTTTAATTATTATTATTATTATTATTATTATTATTATTATTATTATTATTATTATTATAGATAAATATAGTACATATAAGATGATGACGCATTTAGATACTGAATAATGCAATTTTTTTCCTAAAGTAGCTTACAGTCAAATTCTAATATATATTTTACTTATATCGTATACCTGACTTTTGGCATGCTTGAGGGTGGTGTAAAACTATTTTTTTCATAAGTTAGCAATGATTTTTGTCATTATTATAAGACGTGAGCAAGATATTTAATTTAATTTAAGTTCAAGACCTGATCTTGTTTACGATTTAGTGGAGTTTCCAAACATCCTCTTGCGTCTTAGGCCAGGTAACAGTTAGTATATAAACAAACGTTTGTAAATAAAGTCTTCATTCCTGTTTTATATCAGTCTTTGAGAATATTTGATAAGTGTTTATAGCTGTGTTAAGATATATTTCTAGAAATGTTATTATTTATTTAATTTATTCATTCAAATCGACTTTTGGACTGAACATACATTGGGTTTATTTAGAACTCAAAGATATTTTGGAATCCATCTTTCTATTACATTGGGACACTCAGAATTATTGGAATTCATTCAGAACATTCTGTACTTTTGGACTTGTCATATAACCTTTAGAATTATTTAGGGTTTAATTAACACGTGTCTTTTGAATTTCAATTTGCATTATACGTATATAAATTGTTTATTGAATGTTACCTTAATTGCCGATTACACTTTCTTTCTGTTACTTATGTTAATAAGTACGGTCATAACAATATTTAGAATTGACCATTCAGATAGGTTATTATTATCACAAAGTGTTACACATGTTTCATACTACACAGTCATTGTGCCACAACTGAAGAAGGAACTGTTGCTTTGAGTTTACCTAAATTTGCATTTTCAGATAAACTTGTATTAAAAGAACAGAATATCGAGAGAGAAAAAGACGACCTCAGGCAGCAACTTTTAAGTGTCCGGTCAGATATCACAGAAAAAGAGAAGCTATTGAAAGAGACTAAACAGAAATTGGGTAATTTGTTTTCGGTCGCAATATATTAAATGTTACTTTCAGGTGTCTTTTATCTGAAAATCCTTGGAAATGATAAAGTTAATTTTCAATTGTAGTCGCATATAATATTACCGCATGGTAGAATGAAATTCTAGAAATATGATAGCAAACTCAACTGAGTGAACCTTTGCAGAAATAATGGAGTACATATATGGAATTAAAGGGAATTCTAACAACTAATCTCAAGCATCTTCTGGTCAAACTAATACTTGTCAACATAGAAATGAAGATATTTCAGCCATAAATTGAAAACCTCTTAGAAAAATCATCTTGCAACCGCACCAGTACAGAATCTATTTTTAAAAAAAAAAAAAAATTTCAGAAGAGTAACATTGTACAACTCACGGATATCCGTTTCATTGTACATCGTAGCGGTATATTTAATCCATTCCGCATTACCTTCACATTGACCTTTATCTAAGGTATTACTACGCTATTTGATCCAATCATCTGGTGATGTATCGTATTGTAGTCTCTAAGATAATTTTCTAACCATGAGTTGGATTAGATAAGCCGTGAAAAATGTTACTTGCATTCAAAAGAAAGAAAAATGAAAGCTTCTCAAAAATATGTTGACTCAGGGCCCAATCTCTTCGTTTTCTCGTAGGATTTTACAGCACAGAGGTTTGATTCAATCATTCATCAAATAAACTGGTTGTTTTCAGCTTCAGAATTGCTATAGATTATAGAAGAATAACAAATTTAAGTAAAAAAACAGCAACACCGATTTATAAGATTACTGGATGCAAATGTTTTCTTTTGGCTTTATGTTCTCTATATTTCTCAAAGACTGTAATGTATTCATAGGGATAAAAATGTTATGTAAAGCTCATATCATTACTTTTAAATATTTACACCCTAATTAGAAAACAATACTACACCAAATTAAATTATCCTTAAACGTTGATAATAGGAGAGCTCAGCTTTGTGTAGCACCGAAGTTAGTGTCAATTTCTGTTAAAATCTGACTTTTGGTAGACATGAACCTGTGCAATGGAAATTTAATTTAAGAAAATTTTGGACTATAAAAGTGGTGCTTCTAATTCTTTACAATTAATTATGGGCATGATTGGTATTATGTTCTCATATAAAAAAATTGATATACCGGACGAATTAGAAAAACTGTAACATTGTACCAGTTGCACTGACAACACATTGCAGTACGTTAATATTAATGACTTAAGGCAATGACCAATTCCAAAATGTATTTACATATGTATGGCCGTTTGCTATACACTTTTAACTTAAATTGACATTCATTTATCTGTTCGAAATAAAAGTTATTTCGTGCTATTAAGAAGTTATGGTATATTGTTTATTTGATGATGTGCTGATATCTTGCACGGTATACATGTCTTACTGGAGAAGCAGAAGCTTGGCATCCAGAATTGGCTAAAAAAGTTAATATTTGATCAAGAAGAAGAAAAAAACCACATGAATATATTAATCCATTATTTACATCATTTTTAAAGTTCAAGACCTCGTACTAAATTGTTTCGTCTGCTTGAGATAAGGCAACGTGAACTTCTAAGGTGACCCTACTACTTCCGTGTGTTGTCAAGAGCATGGCGTCTAACATTTCGGTGCTTCCTATTTTAAACCTCTCAAAAGTCTCTGAACCTGTTTCAATCAACATTTACAGTGAGCAGTAATGTACTAAAGGGCTTTTGGGTTTGTGAAATTTATGGATCCCACCAAATGTAACCAGCATTTTCTGAAATATAATAAATCTCCATATGTTTTGTAACAAAAAAAATCCTGAAAAAGTGACCGAATTTTCCAGATAGTGTTTTGATATATATATGGCTTTGATCAATCAATAGAAATTGAACTATTCTCACGAAAACAGACTGGCATGTAGGGGTTTCAATTTATTTGCAATTGGTGCCAAGTCTCCGCCTAACGTATCCGCCGTTACTATTAGAAAGAAAAATTATATATTTTAACAATATTGTTTTAAGAAGCCATTTATCAAATTTGACTACCTTTGACTAAAACTATCCGGACAAGTATGCCTTCCAACATTAATATCAGCTTATAATCTTTTGAATATAAATAGATCTTTATTTCAATGAAGTTGTATTGTTAGACATTTGTCAGCCTGGTGAGCGATTGCAAGCCCGAGAAATATGTATTCATTTTCCTATTTAAACTGGACAGGATTTATGACCTTAGCGTTATATATATATATATATATATATATATATATATATATATATATATATATATATATATATATGTGTGTGTGTGTGTGTGTGTGTGTGTGTGTGTGTGTGTGTGTATATAATCATAGTCTAAATGTATAGTTTATTGACTATGTGATACTATAAATAAACAATTACTACAAAATATTCCACCTTTTCCACAATATGCCGTAGTTGATTAACAACTACATATAACGAAATATATTTATAATTCATGTAGTTGCATTTTTAGAAACTAATGTTTGTAACGAAGAGAATTTTGAGAAAGAAAAAGACAGTCTCGGAAGGAAGCTTGCAAGTGCCCATTCACAGATCAGAGAACTAGAACTAGCCTTGAAAAAGGTTCAGAAGAAATTAGGTAATATTATCTGGTCTAAATTTAGAGACCTGAGTTACAGGTTTCAAATTTTCTGTGAATTCTGTGAAGAGGTTAACATCATTTATCTGACAAACTATATTACTAACTCACATAGGCAATGTGCTTCAGGATAATACATTTTATGAAGAAAATTTTTTAGATTTTAATTTAAATTATTAGCTTATTTAGTACATAGTTAAATGATTGACACATTATTAAGTACTCAACATTGCCTGTTTTAAAGCACATCAAGAAAATAACAATGCCATCCTATTTAAAAATTTGTGTATATGAATTATCCATGTGCAGTGGGAGTTTTACTCTGGCCAAAATGCTTTTCGTTCCCTACTTCAATGTGGAAGGGGCATATAGTCTCACCTTTGTTCGTTGATGTACTATGTTTCTTGTAAAGGTCAATGAGGCGGGCCGTTCATGTTCCATGAACACTTGAGGTTTTTCTTTTTCTCTTCGACAACTTTAGTGGGAAGTGATCAATAGTAGTCACATTCAGCCAATAGTTTATTTGTTGGTTGGTTAAAGCATTTTATTAGGACATATTCTCTAACTCCTTTGATATATTCTCCTCGTGCTTGGAATACATGATTAACAATCTTTTGTCATTTAATTATTTTAGTCTAGTACACTTACGTACCATTTGGACTCTGGGATCAACCTTACAGTCAAATACCATGGGTGCTAAGGGTTTGATTAGATATTTTTTATTCATCTATTTTTCCTAATCTCCTGCTCAGTTCACTCTTGCCCATCCATTCAAAGTATGTTTTTGTCAGTAAGGCTGAGGTGCTCGCCAACATTTGTAAATGTTTACGTGCTTTACAATATCTGAAAAGACGCCATTGAATTAAAACGATTAGAAATAAAACATTCCCCATATTTACCCATTAAGTTTACTGAACAGCCGGCTGTTATTATAATTTATACAAAATGCCTCGTTCACGTTGTGATTGTTTCATTTGCTGTATGTCTTTAATTTCTTATTACTAATGCCTACAGCATGAAAGATATAACTTTGCTGTATATCTTTGAAAATGTAATTGAAAGGTAGACTAGATCCTCTTGATATTGTTTCCTGGTACTACATACGTGTTCATGTACATTATAAAAAAATCAATAAATGACTGCATCTATACATATTGTGTTGGCATGCACAATAAATTTGTTTGTATGATCTATGTAACTCTACCTGATATGAAACGTGAGCTGCAGTAACTTCACACAAGCATCGGCATTCCCTAGCGATGCTAAGTTTGAAATAACTTAAATCCTTTTAAAAAACGCTTTAACTGAAATATCCCACTAAGCGGTCCTTTTAATCAAAGATATGTAAGTACATCATACCAACCAAACGGGTAGTTCCTGCGTCATTGAGTGTTTTACACATATATACAGGCAATAAACTAAATGAATTAGTGCACATGTGAGAAAGCTTGCCAGTAGCTTCTCGTGGGTCGGTGGTTCTTTCTAGGGTTTTCCCGGGTTCTTCCTCCACCATTAATACTGGCCGCCATGCATAGCCTATCGTGTGCTGAAAAATGGTAATAACCCTACAACAACAACAACAAAGCACATGTGTTGCCATCCTTTCTACTGCATAAACGAATAATTCTGCCAGCAAATGTTTAAAGGAATTCCCCTTTTAAGCTCAAACCGATATTAAAAACGGATTCGGCATCTGGTCCTCTACGTGCTATAATATATATATATATATATATATATATATATATATATATATATATATATATATATATATATATATATATATATATATATATATATATATATATATGTATATATATATATATATGTATATATATATATATATATATATATATATATATATATATATATATATATATATATATATATATATATATAGTACAACTTCCAATTATTAGTTTCTACGCGCATTAAAGTGGTTCAGCTAATTCCTTCCTTCTTGTCGCCATTTGGAATCTCGTGGTGGAAGGTATTACTACATCAGTCATTTTTTTTTTTAGTCCTAGTATAGTTCTGACGAAAATCATTAATATTTTTCAATAAGTATTTTTCCCCTGAGGGTTTTTCTAAGGAGTGACCAATGTGTCTTCATTCTTTAAAAACTGATGTGACTGTAACCACTGTTTCAAGTAAGATGGATACCATCAATAAGCTGTTGAGCAAACAAAAATGTTAAAATAAGTTAGGATGAATTAATATGATACTTAGCAAAGACGAACAAATGTTTGCAGGTATGTATAGATAAATAAGCCAAAGAAGAATCATTTAAAGTTACTTACATTGAAGTATGACAGAACTTAACTCCTGAGCCTGTTATACATAACGTCACAAAGCAAACGGATAGTTACTTTCTATGGAAGGACAGCCTAAGAATTTTTTTTAAAAATGACTTTGTTAACAGAGATCATGAACTTTACATTTTGTTTCAGTGAACAGGTCTGGTAGTTAATTATGACAATATTTCAAATGTACAAACATAAACTAACTAGAGAAAATAATATACATGCTCTTATACTACAGAAAAGAATAAAACTAACACCATATCAATACCTGTTTTTTTTTATATATCTTGCAATGCAAATATAAAAGTCAAAGAGGAAGTAACTCCTAATAAGAACAACGAAGAACACATACGAACTGAATGCCAGAAGCATATCTCTAATTTTGTAAACGTTCCGATAGACACTTTTTCAGTCTATATAGCAAACAATAACTCTATATTACCAGGATAAAATAGCATGATATCTATGCATACATCTACCAAATCAAACACAGTTAAAATAAAATACCTAAAAGCAAGAAGATTTTTTAGATGTATATGCCTGTTTACATTTACTTTTGGTATCATGTCGAATGCTGCTATACAAGTATTTCAAACTATGCGAGATAACAAAATACCAAATGGGAGTGATATTTGACAAATATTCCCAGCTAGCTGAACAAAACATTAAGTCATATGTGTGTGTGTGTTCGCGCACATTGGAACATTATATGGAAATACCAAAAAAAAAATGAAAAGGAGGCCGTAGAATTTTACCAACACTTTTAGGACAATTACAGAAATACTGAACTAATTATCTACAATTATCTCTTGTTAAAACAAATGCCTCAAGCAAATTATATGGTTTTCTGCTTTTTCACATCACAAAAAGTTTATGTACTAGTTCTGAATTTGACTATGCCCCATCAGATTTTACTGAATACGTCACATAATATATAGTTATATCGAGGGTCATGCTGTTAAAATAGATATGTTATGTTTTTATTCGAGGTTTGGTTTTCCGTTTTTTCTTCATCAATCTTAATATACGTGATAATTTTAAATATCAGAAAAACAAGATTTTTGCTGGATCATTGGTAAGTACTAAACCACATGCTTATAATGTAATTGTAAACTTAAAACGGATACAGAGCAGACTGTGAAAAATATAATAAAACAACTTGCGTGTAAGAGAAAACAGTATTTTATTTTTTTCTGCTTAAGAAGCTGGAGAGAATAATTGTGATTCGTTTTAGTTACCTTAATAAATTGGGGAAATGTGTTATTAATAATATCATCAACATCAGTAATAATCGGGATTGCTTTAATCCAAAACAATGTGATTATCAAACAGTAAATGAATTATGCAGACAGTTTAACTCGATGGCATCAAATGGCTCTTACAAAACGGAAACAGCTTATATCCACACCCACCCCAGGAATAGTATCATACGTCGTCCTGATAGACTTTGATGCTTGTAGCAAATGCAGTATAAATTCATAATATACACTTAATGTGAATACAATCTTATCGAAGAATACTTCTCTGGACAAAGTTACTAATATATTAGGATCTACAATTCAAGTAGGTCATCTAAACTGGTGCAGTGTTGCAAAATGATGCTGAAAATTAGCAACACAGAAGTTTTCTTTGAAGGCCAAGTTAAAACATTTCACGCTTTCATTAGTCTTGGGTCATTGTATATCTTCTTTATCATTCCACATAAAAAATGAAATCCAGTATATTAATTATAGGTTCTGATGTGCCGAAAACAAAGTTTCTTATATTAGGGTCTAAAGTGGACACATCATATCAAGAAAACTAATGGAATGGTATGTTGCATTTTCTGGAAATAGTTGCATTTGAAAGAAAGAACATAAACTTTTAGAGCTTGACCATTCCAAAACTGACTGAATCTGAAGAAATGTCTACAATCGCGTTCAAGTGAAGCAGATTTGTACCCGTCCTTTAGTTTCAATTAAGTTACAATAAGTCTGTATTTGACGTAACAAGACTGATGATTATTGTTTGATGCCAGACGTAATAAGCCTGGCATTTATTTAGGTTGCGTAGTTCTTTGTTTATCTTAGAGGGGAAAATAGCTCCATATATGTACCATACAGTGAAAAAGGAAAGCAGGCAACCAAATTATGGTTGACGATCTGAAAGGAGGCTGGACACGAGAGAGAGAGAGAGAGAGAGAGAGAGAGAGACATGACGACCTGACCTGTCACAAGCGTTAACTTTGAAAGGGCTGGAACATATCGGGTCATGCAGGCAGAAATGGTTTATTTGTACAGAACTATCCTCGTCTATCATTGCATGTTATAAATTATAAATCAGACTAAATCTGACATTCATTCACCTGCTCAAAATATCCGAGACCTGGTATTATCAATATCTGTAATTACCATTTTAATTGGTGAAGTAGATTTTTTCCTTCAAAAGCCTGGAACGGTATATAGTGTAGACTGTGTTGAATTGACAATACATATAAATTACTTATATCAATGCTTGCAGAACATCTAACTACACCAGCTGAAGCTCGACAGAAAGAATGGGAGAATAAAGTGAACATTTTGCAAGAAGAGATACAAGGACTTAACGGTATTTATTTATATATTGAGTACCTTACAATGGTTGCTGACCTCTCTTAGCTTCCATGGCCATACGGCTAGTGAAAGTATCTTCTGATCCTGCTTTCATCTTGTGTCATCCATCATGGCTCATCAGACATCTTTCAACACAGGCTATTTTTAACATCTCAGTATCCACTGTCCTTGTTTTAACCGAAATAGGTACAGTGCACACTGTGCTCAAGTTAGGCCAATCCATCGTCAAATATAGCCAACGTTACAAAATATATAAAAGCCTTGAGTTTATTTTTCAAACACAGCTTATCAGAAATTGACATAAATAATTCTGTCTCATCATATATTGTACAAATAAATATTGCCACAATTACTAAAAACAAAATACTTCTAAATGATTGCTTTTCAAACACGGCTGAAGAGAATTTCACCGAATGTAAACAATGCAAACTAGTGCAAAAGGCTTTACATTATACATAAATGGTGTAAATACTCACATGCATTTGACTAAATTGAAATGAGCATAAAGGCATGAAGGTTTTTGAAAGATGCAAACATTATATACGTTGTCCTTCAAATCTGTCAGTCATTACTAAATAAATTAAAACCGTAAAATGACTTTTGGAAAACAATCAAGATAATTTCACCCAAACATTGACATAAAATATTATGGACTGAAGGGCTTTTGATTACTTACAACATGATGCCAATAAGACATTAAATGTGCCAGCCGTTACTATTGATAAATTACAATAACATCATCAAAACAATCCGTGTAACTAATTTCTCCCGGTTTAACAAAACTTGCCCTGTATAAATATCTTTCGATATCAGACAAATGATCCTTATGTAATATCAAATAATGATGAAGATACAAGAAACAAGGAAATTTTAAAACAATATTACTAACATTTACAATCAGCTGTATGAAAGAAATTTGTACCACTGATCCCGGTCAGCTCATTCATTTTGTATTTTAAGTATATTTTAAGTAGTTGTCTTCCAGCTGAGCAATATGAAGCCAATCTACATCTTTTTCCTGATGATGTTATAGATGTATTGGTTGAGGTCATGGTCATATATCTTGATTTAGAAATGAATGCTGTCATATATAAATATAATGTATATATATATATATATATATATATATATATATATATATATATATATATATATATATATATATATATATATATATATATATATATATATATATATATATATATATATAATGTATATTTAATATGTATTGGTTTTTTTATAGATTTTTCTCATTTCATTATATGCTGTTGTATTGTGGCGTTATATCTAGTTGCTAACCTTGTCCAGGATCAATGACATTTCTGTAAGCAACCTGTATCTCTAAGTGGGGATCATTATCGTAAACTCAGTCAAGGACATTTCATTTTTTATAGCTATATCTGACTACATGATTTCCGTCGAGTGCCTTATGGTAACAAACTTTCTGTTCCTTCTGCTTTGCGTCTTAGTATGTCATAGAAGTTACGTTTTCCTGAATGTTATTAGAGCTTCACGATATAGCAGAATCAAATTGTATTATTTGTAAGTGCAATATTCTTTTGGGCTGGAATTAATTGTTCAAATTTTTTAATTCAAGTGATTTTTATCTGGAAATACAGATTGCTGATAAAAATGTAATATTCTTGGGCAGAGACATTCAGCAGGATTTATAGTGAGTTCAAACGTGGAATTATATTACTGTGATTCAACAAGAGACTTTTGGTATAACACGACGATATAGGCCACCACAGACACACCAACACTTTCAGCATTGTATTTCACTTAAATTACCACTAAAGTTTATTCAGAACGTTTATTATTATACATATAATTTGTGTGTGAATGTGTACTGATTGCGGCCATAATAATTTCATTATGCACATCATCCAGATAAATTTGAAATATATAGCATTATTTTAAATATGATACATATATGATAATGCTTGAGTTTATAATGATATATATGATGCATGTATTATAATGTGTAAGCGTTCATTTTGCATCTAAAGAGTATTGATTATGAAGTTGACCATATTTGGAATTCGTTATCTAGGAAGTTAATAATTATTGAAGTATTTTACAGCTTTCGTACCATATGCAGCAATCCGTTTGAAGCACAATATTTACGGGAGTACTTTAACCATCTTCCCTAACTTGAATTTTCAGACGAAATGGTTCATAAAGAACAGAATTTTAAGAAAGAGCAAGAGGATTTCTATAAGAAACATTTATATTTCGAGGAGCAGCTCCGACAGAAAGATCAGCAGTTGGAAGAGACTGCGAAAGTAATTGGTAATACTTAAAACGTGGATACCTTGCTCTATTTTCATTCTTCTGAAATTATAGGATTAACCTCATTTTCATGTTGCCTCAAATATTGTTTCTCACAGAAAGGTTAATACTTGACAATGACAATAAAAGTAAGCGTGGGAGATTTTTCAATTTAAGTAATACATTCATCAGTAACCGCTCCGGTGGCCTATTGGTTAGAGGGTCCGCCTTGGATGCGGGAGGTCGTGGGTTCGAACCCTGGTCGAGTGATACCAAAGACTTACAAAAATGGTACTAACAGCAGCCTCGCTTGGTGCTCAGCATTAAGAGATTAGTGTTAGGGCTGGTCGGCCTGGTGTCAGGATAATGTGACTGGGTGGGACATCATGCTACATGTTTGCAGCATGATGCCCCAGTGCTAGACATCACTATAAATTGTCACACTTCGGACATCGTAGCGATATGACTGAAAAATTCCTAAAGCTACGTTAAAAAACCTAAATCACACACACACATTCATCAGGTCAATGTTTCTATAATTAGCACACTATTAGGTATACGTTCTTAAAGTTATCGAGGGCAGGGATAAAAGTGGCAATAAGTGATTGAGCATGGTGCACATGCAAGGACGATGCTGTTCTATATCGGACCAGAATGTGCTTTCTCTTCCCTCATGAGGAAGGATCATATAGCGTCTCTCTTGTCCATCTACATAACGTCATTGTTCAGGTCACAGTGAACAGGAATTAATGCTCATGAGCTTGCGTATAATTATTGTCGAGCTCATGTCGGTGGGTAGTGAGAATAGCAATATTGTTTTCACGGCAGCTGTTACAACTTCTTAAGGTTGTGGTTAACATTTTTTATTAGCATTTATTTTCTTTACAACTGGATAGATACTCATAATGATAATAAATATATAACATTTAATTATGAAACACTCTTACTTGCCCCATTGACCTTGGGATCAAGGTTACCAAATAAAAATACATTGTACAAACTCTTCATTTATAGTCATTCATCTATTTATGTTCCCTAACCCCTTTTATAAATTTTGTTCTTCTTTGACACAAGCCGTTATGAAGCTAGGTTATTGCCTCTTGGGAAACACTCGTTCGCTTGCTCGCTCATCATTGTTTTCAGTTACAGAACCTTTTAAGAGTCTAAAATAAAAAAAGTATGCAAGATCTCGTTGAGAGTTTTAACTTTTGGCCACGGTCACGTGATCACAGCAATGCTGTTCCCAACAAACAGATTGCAAGACCCAACGTTTACCAACACACACACACACACACACACACACACACACACACACACACACACACATATATATATATATATATATATATATATATATATATATATATATATATATATATATATACATATATATTACAATACAAAATTCAACAACCATGATTGTTGCAATGCACTAGCGCGTACTTTTACAGAATTGTTTACACGGTTAAGATGTTTTCAAACATGCCTGTAACTTTTCAGAATCTTTCGAAGGTGAGAGAACAGAGCTAAAATATCTTCTGAAAGAACAAGGTAAGTATCATGTTATACTGAAAACATTTATTTTCATTACTCCATAAATCTTAGTGCTTATGGCTGTTTCGGACATACCCTTTGACATATTCACATATAGATACTTAGACGACTCGTCTACTTTAATCGTGTGGTGCTGCATTTCCAAATATATTACTGTATAAAGATGCTGCTGCATTGTATCCTGGTGTCCATGGGTTTGTAATGTCACTATACCAATATAGTAATGTATAAAGATGCTGCTGCATTGTATTCTGATGTCCATGGGTTTTTAATGTCACTATAACAATATATTACTGTATAAAGATGCTGCTGCATTGTATCCTGATGTTCATGGATTTGTAATGTCACTATAATAGTATATTACTGTATAAGCATGCTTCTGCATTGTATCCTGACGTCCATGGGTTTATAATGGCACTATAACAGGATATTACTGCATAAAGATGCTGCCGCATTGTGTTACGAATATCTGATTTAATTTATATTTATTTTAATTTAATTGTTTGTCAGTTTTAAATATTTTATTCTATTAAATTTATTCACTGCATATGATATTTATTTCAGAAAATTGTTTGACCTTGACTATTAATTTGTAAACACCAGGTGTTGATCTAAATTCTGACCTTGTTTCAGAACTTATAGCTACTTTCATAAGCAAGTTCTATTTTATTTTAAAATGATTGGTTGTTTCTAAGGTCATGATGGGACTACATGGTAACCATTTTTTTATTTTTTATTTCTTGGAGTAGAATGATTGGTTGTCGTCAAGGTCATTTTTGGTGTACGTGATATAAACACGATCACGTGACCCGCCTTTCGATTATGCAATTCCGGTTTTTCCATTACGCGCATTTGTTAATTTTAATAGAAATGCTTTGAGAGCGATTTCTCAGTTTTGGGCTTTTTATACTGATGTCAAGTTATTTTGTTGTAGCCAGATTTATAGTTCTAATTTTCTTTAGATCAGTTGGATTTCAAAAGAATTAATTCTTTTTTCTCTGGAAATATTTCGAGGAGTGCTCACACAGAAATTTTGGAAAGACATTGCTTACAAATTTAATTTGGATTTCCAACACCGGAGTGCCATTATTTGCATTTCTACAGAGAACTGTGGATAAGCACAGTACTGACTACAGCATACGTCATAGTCATTCATCTTGGATTTTCTATCAGGATTCCAACTTGAAATTATTATAACATTTATTACTAGAACTTTTGCAATTTAATTCGTGGATTATTCTTAGATTATTGTCGGATTTGATACTTGAAACCATAAGTTCTTCTCCATTTTTAATTTTACAGAATTTTTCCAAGAAAATAAATTATTTGTTAAATTTTAAAAAGCTTGTTCTTTTCACACTTTCTTTGTTACTGTTTATCCGAGCCTAAACACGTAACAATTGTACCCTGATGTCCATGGGTTTGTAATGTCACTATAACAATATATTACTATATAAATACGCTTCTGCATTGTATCCTGATATATGTGGGTTTTTAATGGCACTATAACAATATATCACTGTATAAAGATGCTGCTGCATTGTATCCTGATGTCCATGGGTTTAAAATGTCACTATACAAATATATTAATTTATAAAGATGTTGCTGCATTGTATCCTGATGTCCATAGGTTTGAAATGTCACTATACAAATATATTAC
The DNA here is from genome assembly GCA_028554795.2 of Sinohyriopsis cumingii. Taxonomy (NCBI): domain Eukaryota; kingdom Metazoa; phylum Mollusca; class Bivalvia; order Unionida; family Unionidae; genus Sinohyriopsis; species Sinohyriopsis cumingii. The sequence continues at coordinate 108,510,827 of CM068829.1, read as the reverse complement.
TGTATAAAGATGATGCTGCATTGTACCCTGATGTCCATGGGTTTGAAATGTCACTATAACAATATATTACTGTATAAAAATGCTGCTGCATTGTATCCTGATGCCCATGGGTGTGTAATGGCACTATGACAATATATCACTGTATAAAGATGCATTTGCATTGTACCCTGATGTACATGGGTTTGTAATGTCACTATAACATCATTTTATATTTCCATAATGCTTTCACTATTTTGTAATGTCACTGTATCAACATTTTAATACTTTGTCTAACTATATTACATCAATTCCTGGTGGAGGTTGTAAGGTATAGTTTTCATTCGCAATGGTGATACATGCCTTTCATTCCCCACCACAACAATGTTAACGATAATAAATGTTACACTTGTTTGTCCATCTATCAACCCGTCCATCTATTATTTTACTTTCATTCCATTTTGAGCTTAGGTAGTTTGTTTCACTGGTAGGGTATCCCTGTTCGATAATATATTTATGGTTTCAAATATAATACATTTGTTGATTTCCTTCTGTTCAGGAAGTACTTGCTCCCCCCTTTCTCTCTCTCTCTCTCTCTCTCTCTCTCTCTCTCTCTCTCTCTCTCTCTCTCTCTATATATATATATATATATATATATATATATATATATATATATTTATCAATGCTCAAAGAATTTTTTTAGAGACAGGCCCATGGCGGGATCTTTAAAAAAAATCACTAGACTTGACTCAAATTCCACAACTCCTCATCCCAATGTCCATGTGCCCAATTATTTTACTATTTCTTGTCACACAACGTTGTAGCTGTTGTACTTCAAATATCAACAAAATTATATAAACTTGACTGTGTTTATTCATATTTCAAGTAATATTTTACTCCAAGTCCTGATGGCAGCCATTGTCCAATTTGCTCTATCAGTCTTACTCTCACTCATTGGATTAGCATTCTTGATGTAAATTATTATCTGAAGCTGATTGTCCTTTATTTAGTTTCTTTTTAGACGTTGGATGGTCTTAGAGGAATTAAACTGGGCGACATAAAATCAAAGTACTCACTCAAGTGTTTCTGCCTAAAAAAAATATTTTGATCAGTTTTTCCATTTTACCTCACTTTCTCCATAGGACAATGGACTTTACTCAAAATCCCCCAAACCATCATGAACTACATTTCATCCCTCTATTACTTATAATACATAAAATAAAGCCTATTGAGCATAAACTCTTCATAGTACAACAGTAACGTAATATGTTAACAGCTGGTTGTGTACATATGTTAGACTTAATACCATTACTCAGCCACGCAGCAATGCACCTGTTTCAATGAATACTGGAACAGTTCATGTACCTAGTGGACTGATTCTGGCTAGTTTACATTATGCATGGATAGAATTCGTACAAATACTGTGTATTTTTTCTTCGATGCGTTTAAAATTTAAAAAAAATCCATAAATTTCAAAAGCGGAGGATCGTAAACTATTTATCGGTATGTGTGGTTGACGGACTTGAAAACATTTTTTGTTGTCATACTGCTGGTAGAATGACATGTATGTACTAATGATAGGTAACCCAGGCAATATGTTCTCTATTTATGCTTTGCTTTAAACACAAAGTACACGATCTGCAAAAAGGATTAAGGCATACATGCGGATAAATATTAAAATTTATTATTGTTTCAATATCTACAAAATAAATTTCCACATTTTGTCAATTCGCTCGAGGATTTCAGAGGCATATGTTCGATACGCCGCACGTGCGCTTCACTTAGAATACAATAAGGCTCCGAGCTGAAAATAGATGGGTGCCGATCGTTGGGCCATTGAATTGTTTTAGGATAATATCAAATGCTTTTTCAAAGGAACAATATGGCACATTTCACTAACTTACAAACAAGTTTCGACAAACTTTCACTTCTTTTACTATCATTTGAATTGGTATCCACAAAAAATTAACTTACGTTGAACGTTTGCAGTGAGCCAGTAGATATTCAATAACTTGTCGTGTGTGCATGATAAAGACATATGTTATATTTTAATAAAATGTGGATCACAAGAGCATGAAATCTTCTTGTACAAGTTCAAGATTGGTAAAAACACAAAACACTTAAAAAGTACGAAATCAGCAGGGAATTCTAAAAGCGCTACTTCTACATTTGTCAATTGTGTCTGCAGGACTCACGGTACTAATTCCACTCCAATGGTAAACATATGGAAACACTGTCATATTCAAAATTCAATAACTTAAAATTTATGGGTGCTGATAATGACACCTATAATTTTTCGTGCACATCTAACCTTGGTGCAAGCTTATGTGTGGAGAACACCGTATGACCCGCGGCAATTTGTTTACATACGTGTGCATGAAACACGTGTTATTGATTCTGCACCAAATGAATCAGGTGCTACTTTCAGTATTGAGTACTCCTGAGTCAAGCCTGTAAAAATGCTAAAATTGCATCAGTAGAAATTTGTCAATATTTTTTTTACATTACATATAGGATAAGCTCTCAAAAGATATTTTTCCTAAAATTTTAATCTTCATTATTAACCAATTATGGACCACCAAACCTGTAAATATTCTATTATTTCTTCACCCATTTCTAGACTGGTTCACAGTTCTTCCGTATAATTAGTACCGTGTGTCCTGCATTTGCACTATTTCGTAGTACCGTGTGTCCTGCATTTGCACTATTTCGTACACATTTCTCACTGTAGCGGTATTTTGACTGTTTTCTACACATTTGTCCATGTAACTGTATTTTGACTATTTACTGTAAATTGTCTCTGTTGTAGGATTCTCACTGTTTCCTACAGATTTCCACTGTATTTATATGTCAATAAGATAAATTAATATCATGTAAATTCTATTTCAATACATTAAGATATTTGCCAATCTTTCCGAGACAAACATACTTCAGCCAATTCAGAAAGAAACTATTACATTGTGCCAGTAAGTTGCAATCGACAGTTAACCACAATGATATTTAAAGGTGGCCCATTGGCAGGGATTGCATGGTTACCATCGATTACTATAAACTATATTGTATTCTAATTGAAGCTGAAATTTATTTACCTGCTCAAAGTAATGTAAAGATTATATTTACTGCATTTTATTTTATGAAGTTTTTCATTTCCTCTAGAAGTATGGAACGGTATATTTTTTATAACATGCTGTAATGAACTCTGACTGCACTTTCTTGATTTCTTGCAGAAGAGCGTACTAGCCATGCCGAAGCAAGACAGAAAAAACTGGAGAATATTATTAGCAGTGAACTACAAGAGAAAAAAAAGCTGGAAGGTTTTTATCTATTTAGCGATAACTTTGAAGATGTACTCTATCTCATATGAAAATGTTTATCCAACATGACCATAAGGAGTGTCTTTTTTAATGAATTTTAGCCCTGTGTCCGGGGTATATCATCCAACGTCCAGAGTCTGTCAATATTTGCTATTTAATACATATTCTCAAAAATATTGGAACAGTTTCACTTGCCACTGGCCATGATGAAGCATGACAACAGATGCACAATCTGTTGTCATTACAAACAATAATTTCTGGGAATTTGGACTATCTGGTGCGCACCTGCAGATAGACCAACGTTCTGGTCAGTTATGACAAGGAGCCACCGAGGCAAGCTATCTCATACTATGTTAGTTTGCAGCCACATTACATGGATGTATGAACATCCATGGAAGGATAATTGGGCAATTGTCTTAGTAGCATGCGGCAGATGTTCCCTACCGAGGCTATGTGGGTCACGATCAGATCCATCAACATCAAGCCCATGGACTGACCTTGTGAATGTCTACAACCTACAGAATCGCTTCTGCTGAGACTGCGACACCCTACAAAGTAAAGTCAATGAAACGAGACAGCAACTAAGGGCATTAGTTTGTCAGGCACCACCTTCATACCGATGCCACACAGCAATGCAAATGACATGGGCGAAACGCCAGATTGTAGAGCCTCTAGTGCCACCGACCCATAGCAAGGCACTTCAGTTCATATCAACGGCGTAGACGGCTTCGAAAATGTTACGCGCACTTCGCTCTTTTCCTCATCAAAAAGCCAACTGGCTGGTAATAGAAGGACGTGCGAGCAAAGCCTGTACATAAAACTATGATCTATTCTTTCGTTTGAATAGCTAATGGTAGTGGACCCTACCGCACAACACATTAGACTGAAATTCTTTGCTCATGTCATCATATGATAGGAGACCAGCACAGTGCCAAGCCACATGCAAAATCTTTCTGAGGTGGCTGTAGCTACAGGGCTCATGGGTCATTTGATATGGTGGCCATGAACAAGCATCTGAGAGCCGACTCATTACTGTATCGTGCAATTACGGAACGCTTGGGCTACTACGAAGAGGTGGAGAAAGACTACCAAGGACCCGGCACGGTGGCTGTTTTGTGTCAGGAGACACAAGTTCTTCACGGACAAGCACTCACTTATCTTCTGCTCTGTTGGCAACATGCATATACTATACTTTAGGCCATCAGGTGTTATTATCTTGCATGTATACATGTGTGAACCATACAGGATCGGTTGTAGGACGTTGTCCTCCTTCCAACTTTCCCGGTTCATGTGGGTACCATATATGAGAGCAGATGTTTCTCTTCCAGACCAACTGGTCATGTCTTTGATGCAGCAGGCATAGTCTGTATAACCGTAGCACGAATGATATCACTATACATTTTTACCGGTGAGACTTTTAAACTTGTTATCTGAAACCATCAGAAGAGGAAGTAGCCATCTCACGCACTTTGTCCTATGTATTTGCAGAGTCTCAGAAAGCAACTTTTTATGACCAACAGTCGATTGGCATGAGAACGGATGAACCTCTCCACATCCCCATGCACGTAGCAGATGCGGTATCGACATTCCTATCGTCATGTCGTGCTTTGGCAAAATCACGCAGCATTCATACACTTTCATCCTTGTGCAGTCTATAGCAGTTTGAAACACTTATTGGACACAAGTGAGAGGTTTTTGGTTAAAGCAATGCAGTTCAAACGTACAAAGGTGCACTTTTAAATAATACCGCCAACTTCAGTGAGCTAAGAAAACCACACAAACATAATTTGCAGCTAAGGAAGGGGAACTCAAAGGACTCCATTTAACCAAAGATTTACTAGTGCTACTTCGGAACCAATTTACCACTCTCCGGGAGCTTATCAACCAAGTTATTTGAGAGAAATTTGTGAACCAAAAATAATTATAGCATCGCTTCTCAAATTTTCAGTAAGGAAAATGTTAGAAACATTTTGCGTTTGCATCAATGTGGAGTCCATACAAAGGATAAATGTATACACAGATGAATACATGTATGACTTTTAACTCCAGGAATTGAAAACTGGGGCAAACATGTGAAGAAGATTCTCCAAAAGGCTCTGACACCTCAAGCATTTTCTGTTTGGCAGTTATAGTAGTCTCTCTCTCGCACACGCACATACACATGCACAAATCGCCATGAGCAAAAAATTATACTAAACATCTTCAGATAGCAGTAGAGTGATAAACAAGAAAAGAGCCATATACACATGTACTTGCAAATAAACAACATCAATCATGTAAGCAACGAGTTGGAACTGTATTTAAAAATGAATTGTGTTCGGGGTTAATTTTATGTTGATTTCAAATACAAACAGAAGAAAAATAAATAGTTCAGGAGAGATAAGAATGAATCACCTAAGGAAAGATATAAAAGCAAATTTATTTATATGAATAAAATCCCAAAAGAACGCTTAGAGGTAACCACGAGTCAAAGCTATAGTATTTAGTTATGATTAGCAGACAGGCATGCCGCATGACACCGATACACCACTGAGTGTATTGCAAGATACAAGGCACATTACTGGCTATAAATAGCATGAGACTTCATGCGATTAGGCAATGTAACATAAATTATTTTCCCAAAATTAAATAATCCTTTTAAAAACATAAACACACGCAGAACTGCAACTGTAAAATATAATTATATAATCCCCTCTTCAATAAATTTTTCTTCTAGGATTATTGAACTAAGTTTAATTTTTTTGTAGCTTGCTGAGGACAAAGATCTGTCTTTAGTTTTTCTATTGCATAGATTACTTTGAAGTAATTCTGAAGTAATTATTATAAAAGAAACAAACGAATAATGAAACGAGCAAGATTTTGCATGTCAGCTAGATCCATTGCTTGCCAGCTAGGCCCATTGCATGTCAGCTAGGTCCATTGCTTGCCAGCTAGGTATCTTGTATGTCATATAGGTTCATTGCATGTCAACTAGGTCCATTGCTTGTCAGCTAGGTCCATTGCATGTCATCTAGGTCCATTGCCTGTCAACTAGGTCCATTGCATGTCACCTAGGTCCATTGCTTGTCAGCTAGGTCATTTGCTTGTCAGCTAGTCCATTGCTTGTCAGCTAGGTCAGCTGCATGTCAGCTAGGTCCAATGTTTGTCATCTAGGCCCATTGCATGTCAGCTATGTCCATTGCTTGTCAGCTAGGTCCATTGCATGTCAGCTAGGTCCATTGCCTGTCAGCTAGGTCCATTGCATGTCAGCTGGGTCCATTGCATGTCAGCTAAGTCCATTGCTTGTCAGTTAGGTACATTGCTTATTTTAATACTTTCACAGCTTATATTGTTTGATACGCATTAGTATCTCATATTCTGAGCATGCTTGGCAGAGATCAACTTGTGAATGCATACAATGGTAAAATATAATCTACAAAACAAATTAAAATAATACATGCCATTTCGTATGATAAAGACAAGCATAAACGACATGGTAATCATTATTTCTCATTATCGTTTTGTAAAATAACAACATAGGTTTCTTGTTATTGTGGGTTGACATTATTCATACGCCTCTTCCAAATTTAGTTATCTTCGTCCCAATATTCAGACTAGTATTGCTTTGAGCCAACGAATACCTAAACATAATCAGAATAAACCCTACAAAAATACAATCTTCAAAGGAAAGTAAAATAAAAACGCAAAACACAGCCTATGGAAATAACAACAAGTGAGCTAAGAATACAGTTTGTCTGCATTTGCCTGTCAGAGGTGAGTACAAACCAGAACACGTTCTAAATGTAAATATGCGTTAGATGGTTGTAGTTAGTGCATTCTGTCAATAAATTAACTTCGTTTCGATTGCATTGAAGGACTTTGAAGATACAATAATATGGTGCAAATTGATGTCAGCAAACGCACGCCTATTCAGGAACCAAACTAACACTTTTTTCAAGAGCAGTTCTTCATTATATTATACGAATGCATGTTACAGGGGACATTTAGTGACAGTGGTACAAACATAAAAAATGCTCTTGCAAACACATTTTCATTGCTATTTAAAGGCTAAACATTTGATTCTTATCCAGCATTGTCCTTGGATCAGGTCATGTCCACATCTTGAATTTGAAACATATCTTGAATTAAAGTGTCTACGTTTATGGTTCAAATCACAGTTATGTTTTAAATATATTGATAATTATGATACATAAACGAAATTGCTTAAATATTAATTTTCCAATTCTCACGGCTGCTCCAGTGAAGCATAATTGGGAACCTTAGAATTTTGTAAATTTTTATATGAACTATTTGAGAGATCAGAGTACCTGGCATCTATCCTTGTTCAGGGCTGCCATACATTGGTACCACGTATGTTTAAATGGAACAGCCCTTATACTGATATAATCTTGAATTTTGTCATATTTAAAATTATATACGTAATAAGACTGTTATTATTGCAGATCTCCAAATGTCCCAAATTATACATTATTTGCTTCACACCTGACTTTATAATGTAATATTTTATCATTTGTCAAACATTTGCATTTTCAGATGAAATAGTTCTTAAACAACAGGCTTTTGAGAACGAGAAAAGAATGCTCAAGGAAGAATTTTTAAAGGCCGAGGCAAAAACTGCAGAGAAAGAGCGGCACTTAAGAGAGAATGAAGAGGCTTTGGGTAAGTTGTCTAAAGATAGAAACATTGCTTACAATTTTCATTGTTCCTGTAAGGCATTGGGTAGTTGTCTCAGTCCTAACGATAGAAACATTGCTTACAATTTTCATTGTTCCATGTAAGGCATTGGGTAGTTGTCTCAGTCCTAACGATAGAAACAATGCTTACAATTTTCACTGTTCCTGTACTACCCGTACAGAAATTTTTCATGGATTCCATATGGAATACTTGAGGAATTCGTATGGAAGAGATATGGACTGAAAAACTTACGGAATCAGACAATTTATTCCATATCAATTCCATAAGTATTTCACAGCAAGTGAAAATTCCATATGAAATAAAGTTGCAACTTTAATCGATAAGCACTTTTTTCATATGGAAAGCAGGCACATGTATTATAGCATCATGGAAAATACTCTCTGAAGAATTAATAATCATGGAAAATACTCTCTGAAGAATTAATAATCTAAACTATCTGATTCAAATAGAAATATTGGTGGGAGTTAGAGTACATGTATATGTCAGTGTAGCTGATGTGGAAGGACGAATATATAATCATATAAATTTGAAGAAACACATGCATGTCAGTTTTCTTTAGTTTATTTCCACAGATGTTTAAAAACAGACAAAGACATGACCAAAAAATAGAGAAAATTTAAACATGATCAGAAAATTAATATTTGGTAGTACAAGCATAGATGAATCTTTGGACTTTGTGAATAATCCATATGGAATTTGGCAATAGTCCATATGGAATTGGGAAATATACCATATGGAATTTGTAAATAGTTCATATGGAATTTGGTAATAGTCCATCCTGTAAGACATTTTCCTATCGTACTTAAGGCGGATTTCAGATGGGTTTTGAAGTGCTTTCTGCTTAAACCATAAATAATTTGCTTCATATTTCTATTAAACTGCCTAATGATTCTTATACATTATTGGGAATCAATGATAAATATTCACAATAATTTTTAAAATGGATTATTTTGACAGACATTATCAAATAAGATTTAGATTTTTCTTGTCCTCATTTTCTTTCTTGCATACAAGACCTAATCCATGATGGCATCACTTAAGTCTTTTTCATTTCACTAAAAAGTGTTATGAGATTTCACAAATATTTCGACCAAAAACTTTCATTGAGATTGTGGTGAGATCTCACTAAAATTTCACTGAAATATTTGTGAGGTTTCACCAAATATTTGACTAACACTTTTGTGAGATTTCACTAAACTTTTGATCATTATACAGTATTTTACTGAAGTTTCAGTAGTTTTTCAAACATTTCAGAAAGTTTCAAATTAATAATGGATATGAATTAAACAGGAATTTATTAACCAAGGTGATATTAAGTGTGCATGAAAACAAATATACAGATGGTGTAATAATATGACATCCAAGGTAAGAGATATGGGAGTTAATAATAGTAATAATAATAATAATAATAACGACTATTTAGAGAAGGTAACTCAGTTAGTTACAGAACTAATCTACCTTGAGGCCTTCTATCTGTTATGTACAATATATACAGTATATGATGTGAAGAATCTGGCTTGACACTAAATAATTGATTTTAAAAATCAAAGTATCAAGCCTGTAGCATATGCACAGGCATCTGTGAACACATAAACATATATAAAGTATAAAATATTAATCTGCTTTGAAAAATTCAACTGTGAAAATAATGCAAAAAAATTACAGAAAAGAATCCATTTGAGACATTGATTATGAAAAGAATAAATGCTAGGAGCCTGCCTTATGTCGCTTGTACTGCAGACTTGATTTTTGATTAATGTACAAACTATGATGTTGTTGTGGTCTCTTGAATTAGTCCTTGTTCCATAAGCAGCCGTGACAAACGTTTATCATGGTATACTTACTCTTATTTTCCACTGAATTCTAACACACCAAGAATATCTTGATAAATACACAATAATGTCTCACGATATTGAAAGATGATTCTACTTGTGGGCCAAGAAATGGGTATTTGGCAACAATGCCCACAAGTGAGCTATACGTTGTCCCTCCTTAAATTCATCCTGAAAGTTAATCAGTTTTGAGTTGTACAACTTTGAAATCATCCTGGTTTAATTCCTTGTCCTATTTGGCACATTAGCTGCAACTGTAAAGCTCTTTATGGCACAAAAAGCAAAATGCTAGTCTTGGCGTTCAGTTTTCATACAAATTGACCATCTACATTCCCATCGACTTTGCATTCAAACAATTCTCATTGCCGCACATTTTTCAAATGGTTATTCAATCTCGTATCCCGATCGAAAATTCGAATCGCCATTTATAGCAAGCATGCTCATCCCATCAGTTTCCATTACGCAACGAGTCATTGGGCAAGTACAAAATTTTGACCAATCAGAAAGCTCTTTACAGCGATCATCTTTTAAATAATAAATGGAACAAATACTTATTAGAAAGCTCGTTGCGGAATGGGACCGGATAGAGCATTATTAAAAACAAAATTTCGAAAACGATATTTAAAAAAGGGTCCGTTTCGAGGAAAATCATATTAAGGTCAGGGTAAAAGCGAAATTCTGTTTAAAACGGAAAACAAGAAAACTTGTCTGATGGCAGTAAAATCCAGTTGAAGTTAAACAAAAATACAACAACAACAACAACAACAAGAACAAATTTGAAAAAGAAATATAAGAAGGAAATATGTGGAAAGAAGTTATTGTGCCCAAAATAAACAACAAAATTACAGCTATCAGAAACAGGAAATATAAATGCTGCTGAAAATCATTCAAATTGTACAAGAAACAAAAAGCAAATTTATTATATCTTATTGATACTTTTTATTGAAATGTCAGTGATATTACAATCACAAAATATCACTATATTTTCAGAATTGTTGACAAATTCTCAGTGAAATTTCAATCACAAATTCCCACTGATATTTTCAGAAATGTTGGCAGAGTCAGGGAAATTTCAATCACAAAATGTCACTGATATTTTCAGAAATTTTGGTAAAATTTACTAAAATACCATAATTTTAGTGAAAAAGGACATTAGAGTGACTGTCAAAAAATATTCACTGTGATTTTGCTGAAATTTCAGTCACATTTTCACTAGGGTATGATTTTTGTAGGGCATATTTTAATAAGAAGCAAAAACATTATTTTTCAGAGTAAACATCAGATCAAGCTCAAAATACACCTTGCACCAAACAGTCTAAGTCCAAAGATTCATCTACGCTTTGCCTGTTTTTAAACATCTGGAAATAAATTAAAGAAAACTGACATGCATGTGTTTTCTTCAAATTTATATGAGTATATATTCATCCTTCCATATCAGCTACACTGACATTTACATGCACTCTAACTCCCACCAACATTTCGATTTGAATCATATAGTTTAGGTTATTAATTCTTCAGAGAGTATTTTCCATGATGCTATAATACATGTGCCTGCTTTCCATATGGAAAAAAGTGCTTATGGATTAAAGTTACAACTTTATTCCATATGGAATTTTCACTTGCTGTGAAGTACTTATAGAATTGATATGAAATAAATTGTCTGATTCCATAAGTTTTTCAGTCCATTTCTATTCCATACAGATTCCTGAAGTATTCCATATGGAATCCATGAGAAATTTCTGTACGGGATGCACTCTGCCACTGTTGTCCATGGATCTATGATTCAGTCATAGAAAATGTTCAGTAACGGTTTCGTATAGTTTGAATTTTGTTCATCTACTGAATACACCACTACAAAGATAAGACAAATCAAGCTGCAGTATGTTAGCTTAACGGTTGGATCTTCTGGTCATGATCATGTACTTTATACGAATACTTTGGTTGTCTATTCAACATGCAGGCCCAAGCTTTACAGTGCTAGGTTTAGCCTTTAGATCACCTATAGTTCATTACAACCAGCTACAGATAGCACCACTTCAAATAAATCGCTTTAAAGTATTAAATTGTATGTTTGTATTTTATTGTATGACTTTTACCTGTATTTAATTGAACTGCAATATCAAGCACTATATCTCTTTTGTATATTTAGATGTTATATCGATATTGTTATGCATATGATTTATTATTTCGACAATAAAAGAAGATTTATTGTACAGTTATTATCACATGCACACAAATACCCCTTCCTCCACTCAAAAGATATTGAGCACAAAACAGTTTAAAGATGGACAAACTACACATTGGTTTTATTTAGAGGCTTAACACAAGAAACAAGTGATTTAATCAAAGAGCAAACCACTTCCAATTATCTATTTTAATTTTTTGCCTAATGACAGTTGACCGCTCCGATGGCCTAGCAGTTAAAGCGTTTGCATTGGATGCTAGAGGTCGTGGTTTCGAACTCGGCCGAGTATTACCAAAGATTTATAAAAATGGTACTAACAGCTGTCTCACTAGGTGTTCAGCATTAAGAGGCTAGTGTTAGGACTGGTGAGCTTGGTGTCAACATAATGTGACTGGGCTGGACATCATGCTACATGTCTGCGGCAATGTCCCAATGCTAGACATCACTATAAGCTGTCATGCTGTAGACATTGTAGTGATATGACTGGAAAATTGTAAAAGCTATATTAAAAATCCAAAACAAACACACACACACACACCTAATGAAAATGAAACGTCTTAAACCTTCAAGCAGGAAAATTTATCACAAGGCATGTTGTTATCTATTTTGCCAGAGTGTTTTGTTTATACAATTTTTACCGTGTTGAAATGAATCATAACAGACTGCACATTTGTGTCTGTGATTACAGAAACTCTCATTAAGCAATCGGAAGCTCAACTGGAAGTACTGGAGGATTCAGTTAACACTCTACAGCGAGAAAACCAATGTCTTAAAGGTATTTATCAATATATATATATATATATATATATATATATATATATATATATATATATATATATATATATATATATATATATATATATATATCTGTGTGTGTGTGTGTGTGTGTGTGTGACCTTGCGTCCAGTGTACACCATCTGGTATCTATCTTGATTTGCTGTTTTAAGTGGGACTAAATTCTACCAACATTGCCTGAGGGGGAGGGAGGTGATCTAAAGGGCTTTTAACATTGCACACATTGTAGCGATCCAACGTAAATGTGAATAATGTTACTATAGTAAAGAATAACAATTTAAATGGCTTCTCAAAGACTGTCGCAGTCATCAGCCATATTTCACTGAAAATATTACTGCATATAGGGCTTTCCGTTATGTACAAAAAGTAAAGATGATCTTCCACCCGATATGACCACCATAACTAAAACTAGATACAAAAGATACAAAACTGTTTCTAAACAAAGTTCTGGGCAAAACTTGGTCAAACTTGAAAAAAAGAATTCTGGCTCGAGGAGGGCTATTAATTTTGTACAAATGGTTCAAAGCTGCCGTTTGTTACTACAAAAAGAGAAAAAGAATTTGGCCCTAGCTGACTTAAAGCGTTCAGGTAGGAAAAGCTTTTAACTTTGTTCAGAACTAGTAGAAGTGATCCGTCAAATATGAGATCAATTTTCAAAATAAAATAGAAAAACCGTGATAGAACTTTTCAATATTCCCTCAACAAAATTCGACTAAGTTTGATGGACATTATCCTGACATGAAGGGTTTCATTTTGTTTATTATGTTTGGTGATCCACAATTAAATGCTTCAGCCATTATTGATAATGACATTATCTTAGAAAACCTGACAATTTTGACAGAAAGTAAAAATGCCTTAAAATATTAGCAACTGTTCCTTATTTACCATTAAATATGAATAAAGATTCCCACAATAGAGGAACTTTGAAACAATATATTTCTCAACATATTCATTCAAGAACATGTTAGAGCTTACAACAGATCACCATGCTAACCAAATATTCATAGAAAATTGTTCATAGATATGGTTGTTATGTATGTTGTCTGAAGCACATTTTGTTTTTTTATATTTCCCTGGTCCAGTTAGATAAGGTCATGTCGATATATTTGCTAAGATACAACGGAATAATTTTATGACACATATCATGCAGTTATGATATATATATGAAGCAAACTGAATAACACAACTTACCTGTAGGAACACTTTTCAGTGTATATTTACCATATAATGATGAAATAATTTAAATGTTGTCATATCTAGAATGGATTGTGTACCAAGTTTATTATTATATAAAAGAATTCCACCTTTCTCGCAATATGCAGCAATGGATTCAGGAATATGTTAATCATCGTTCCAAAATTTGCAATTTCAGATGAAAGTGTTTGTAAAGAAGAGAGATTCAAGAATGAAAACGACAACCTCATGCAGACACTTTCCAATGCGCATGAACGTATTAGAGAGGAACAGCAGTTCTTAAAACAGACTGAGAGCAAATTTGGTAATTCCTTTAACCATAAACATTGAACCATTGCTCACATCTGTCATGTTTTCCGTAATCGTAAAATGTTACATATTCGTTGGATTACGGTCAGGTTAAAATATAGAAGACCATAAATTGGGCTGAGCAGACATTTTAGGAGACTTCAATTTCATACATATTTCTAAGTACAATACATTGAAGTGCGATAATAAAAATGGCAATTTATCATCTTTATGAATTAATATGGATGGAAAGCCATCCAAAGACAGTATCATCTTGATATCAGAACAGGATATTGTCCCTTTCCTTTATGGATATTAATTACAGAAGCACATACTGTCGGTCTTGTCCATATATTTAACCTTCTTGTTAAGGATCACTGTGGAGAGGTAATTATGATCCATGAACATCTGTATAGTATTTGTTGACCACACATTAATGGTAATTGAGAAACAGTAGTCACTTTTATTCTGACAGTAGCAGCTGTAGCTTCAAAAAATTATTAGGGTTATAGACTCCCATTGCACTTGGCATGAATCGTTATAAATTTAAGTTCATTCTGCAATGCATTCAATTATTCCGTTGACCTTAGGGTGAAGGGCACACCCATTTCCTCATGTTTCCTATAGCCATTGATGCATTTCGTTCATACTTGAAACAAATTATTTTGAATGAAATATTCGTTCACTACTCTGGGTTTTGGTTTAGGTTGATGTCATAGCTTATTTGTATAAGTATCATAGTTAAGCATTGTTACATTGATTTTTATTTCCTTAAGTCCTTTATTTATTTCTTCAACACGCTTGCTTGAAGATTAATTTTACTTTCGACCGAAATGCGGGTAGGAATCATGGTTTCATGTTGACTACCTCTGGCTGCTTCCAGCCACATCTCTTTCAGAATCATTTCATTTTAACGGGTAATTATAGTATAAAAGACAGTGTTTTCACTGAATATTTTGCCTTCACGTGAATTGAAAATACACTTCATTCTTTTTGTTATTGTAACTATGTTTTTCGTGCAAATGACCCTATTTTCTCCAAATCTTAAACGCACCCTTCATTTTGCAAAGGTTCATCAGTCGGTGTGAAGCTCGAAAAGGTTTGCTTTAGATCTAACAGCAGGAAGTCATAAATCTGGGACCACACTCCCGATCCAGAACCAGCAATTTTTTACCTAAAATATTTGGGCTCCGAAATTTGTTTCATGTTTGTACTTTGTGACATGAGTAGAAGGTCTACATTACGTTGGTCATTGTAAAGCTTTGTCTATCCCTTTTATGTTATACCACTCACGTTGGTGTAGCATGAATTATAACTCTGAATAAAGGTACCTCCCCAGTGTGAGCAAGGATAGCTCATTGTAATTGATTGAAGGACACGTAAGTGCTAATTAGGTCACCAATGAAATATGGAGAACAGAAATAAAATGTTTTGTTTTGTTCACATGACACGTGCTTCACTTTGTCCACAAAGTGTATGGCTTTCGATGCAATTAGACAGGTGATCTTCATAAATTGGAGAGACCTACAAATGGTACCCCAGCAGGTGATGAATATCACTAATGTACAGGTGTCTTTCAGGAAATCAAAATAGAATTCTACATTTCCTTGGCCAGCTAAATGTTTCTTTCAGGCACAGAAGATAATACATTTCATGATAGGCTGGACCTGCAATTTGCTTTTAATACAAAAAGGGCCCTATTTATGCTTAGAAGGGCCACGGGTGTTGGGCTCTCCGATCTTTTAGCTCCCTTTCTGCTCATCATGGTTATGCAATAAGCTGACTTCTTATTTCCTCTACATTGAGTCTTCTATTAAATTAATATATATCTGTCAGTGTGATTTCGTGCTCTTTGAAGAAGTCATTTGATGTTTGATCGAGAGGTGAATAACCACTATAACCCACAATGTTTGAGACCACTCCGGTGGCCTAGTGGTTAGAGCATCTGCCTCGGATGCAGGAGGTCGTGGATTCTATCCCCGGCCAAGTTATACCAAAGACTTATAAAAATGGTACTAACATCTGCCTCGCTTGGCGCTCAGTATTAAGAGGTTAGTGTTAGGACTGGTCGGCCTGGTGTCAGGATAATGTGACTGGGTGGGACACAGACATGTAGCATGATGCCCCAGTGCAAGACATCACTATAAACCGCCACACTGCAGCCATCATAGTGATATGACTGAAAAATTGATAAAGCTACATTAAAAGTCCAAATCACACACACTGGGATGTTTTACAGTTTTATCATGTTTAAGTGTATGATTTATGATAATCGATGGAATATGTTTATCTTTTGGAAGATCAAGATTTTTTCTGCCAGAATCCAAAAGACTTGCATGTTTAACCTCTCCTTTTAATGCATTATGCGATCACATTGACATTAGAAAAAATGCACTCCGCTACCTACTGAATCCAGCCTTACCGAAAAGAGGACAATTTTCTCTTTTCTATCTATGTACCATCTACACCAAGGGTACAAACTCTTACTCATCACCGCCATTTTATCAACGTAGTGTGACGTCAGTTTTAAGCTTTTTCTCATCACTATCAATATAGTAATATAAGACCTCCCAAATTCCTATGAATATTTTTGCGATTTGAATCCATCTATCCGGAGTGTAGCAAGAATTTTACTAAATGTGATAATTATTATTTTTGACTTTTGATAAACTTTTGTTTGTGTTTTTCACAATGGTGGACAGTACTTATTTTGATCTTGTCCTCCAACATGACATGACCTCAAAATACGACTATGGCCATTCAGTCAAAAGTATCAACTGCGTCGTTGACCTGTTACAGCTGATACCGTCAGCAACGACTGCAGCTTATATGAACAATGTCCTCAAAATACACAATAGAAAGTTCTGTTCTGGTCAGGAACGATTACACTTTTTAGCGACCTGGGTTAAGTCGGACCTTGACACATTGTAGCTATTTGTTGGTTTGCACATGGGATTTATCACCAATCTCGACTATGTTCGTCTCTCTCACATTTGCATGTTATGGATTATCGATCTTGCAGAGTGGATTTCTAACAAGGGATGGATTACAGCGAGAGTTCCTGCAACTCCCCGGTTTGCTCATGATGCAGCTGATTTGA
This sequence comes from Sinohyriopsis cumingii, assembly GCA_028554795.2. Classification (NCBI taxonomy): domain Eukaryota; kingdom Metazoa; phylum Mollusca; class Bivalvia; order Unionida; family Unionidae; genus Sinohyriopsis; species Sinohyriopsis cumingii. The sequence continues at coordinate 108,493,448 of CM068829.1, read as the reverse complement.
TTGGGCTTGGCTAAACAAAATTAGGTTTATGGCAGGAATTCCTCTGGAAAAGCCCAACCGATATTGCGGTATGTACGGTCGCAAATTACGAAAGTTTAGGGAGTCCACCTGTTGCCATGCTTCAACTGAGAAGGTCAAGTGTGGTCCAGAGGAATCTCCTCTTCAATCAACATTTTGGAAATAAAGAGTATAATCAATGATTTTGATGTCAGGATGGACCAACAAAACAGTAGTCCTTGTCATGTCAGACAACTTGATTGTACTGATCTACCACCAGAAATGGGGGACCAAATCACCTGACCTTTCCATTCTGGCTTGGGAGATTATATGCTGATGCATCCAGCTAAATATAACCGTACACATGAAACACATTCCTGACAGGTTCATTGTCTTGGTAGACTATTTGTGAAATAATGATTAAATCCTTCATTCCTAGTGGTACATTCATTAATCAATCTTTTATCTGATTTGTGCATTTTTTGAGTGTCTGATGATAGACCTTTTCTCCCCTGTCCCGCAGCCAGAATCCCATGTCGTGAATGTGTTGTCAAACGGTTGGGAGGAACATTAATATTTGCCTATTCCACATGTTCTTAGATGATGGGTGATTGGATACAACTGTTGTCTATGTATTTGGAGGTCTTAAGGTTGCACACCAGAGTAGGCATGTTTGTTTCTCCCCCACAATGTTATACAATGAAATTTTATATATATATATATATATATATATATATATATATATATATATATATATATATCAAAGAAAACCAATATATAACTCTATGTATAGTATTTGATTCAAAAGACTCTAAAATGTCACCATGTCAAACAGAAATGTCGAAAGTGGCTACCGCTACCAGTAATGTTAATACTAATTGCTTAATTTTATGAGAAAAGGATATCGTGTCTGATTCAGTAACATATTATGCATAATCAATTAACTAATGTTAATGAGAGAAAAATCATGCACAGACCTATACATATTGAATAAAATTTGGAGCAAAAGATATCTAACGGCTTGAATTTCAGTTTTACCAAGATAGAACAGTAGAATAACGATGCACATCAGCGTGCACACACAAACATAAAAACACACAAGCATTGGTGAAAGGTTCCTCAAACGTAAGAAGCATCATGAATGCTGTTATGGCAAATGCTTCTTTGATTTTATGTAAATGTTGAGGCACTATTTAATGAAAGCTACCTAATCAGGAAATACTTAAATTGGTATTGATGCGTATGTGGAAAATGCTTGAAGTGGTACATTCAGCTGATTACGAGAATTATGTGTCGGTGATTTCGATTTCACATTTTACATGTTCATGGATTTTATTCACTCATATAATTTTTGTCATAATGATAAATAACGTTGACATAACGTGAAAATAACTTTATCTTCATAGCTACACGTTAACGTTGATATTTTGCTCTTAGTAAATTTTGCTAAAGTTGGGGAAACATAAAAAAGAAAATAAATTGTTTGCAATAGTGGTAGCTGAACAAATATTGTTAAAATCTTTAGAAAATTATAATAATATAATGTAGATACTCCTATCAGCGAGAATTAATTAAAAGAATAAATTTATACATACATACAGACACACACATATATATTTATATATAAAGACTAAAAGGAAACATTGATTCGGATATGCAGAAATGAAAATGAAGAAGTAAAACACGAATTTCAATGAATGCTTATTGTTAATTAGCAAGATAGATGTGATTGGTCACACTCACAGAAATGAATAAAAAGGGCTATTGTCTAGGAAAATGTGACTATTTGACTATTTGATGTCACCTTTGGTGCTAGATGAGAAGGCCTGAAAGAAGTTGTAGAAAAGGTGTCATTGATGGATAGTACATTCGTTATGAAGTATGTATGTATGTCAAATTCTTTTAGGTGGAATTGTACATTCATATAGTTTCCTGCTGAAATATAAATATCGCAACTGGTTTAAGTTTGTTTTACTTTCGTTTAGGTGTAAGTGTGAGTTTTACCTCTCCTGGTCATTGCATAGGAGAATTTATCGGATGGTGTATTATTCGTTGTCTGTCAGTCATCCATTAGGACAAGTTTGTTATTGCATCTGCTACTAAATACTTGGAGGATTGCCATTAACCTTTATACACATATTCATCCCATTGTTTCTGGTCTTAAATGAAAATGGTTCCGCTTGGACATCCAATATGTCCGCCTCATCGCCCATCTTAAATATTTTGTTAGCGCTACTCCTCCTGATTAAGAATCACACTGACATGTGACTTTTCAAAAAGAAGTTGGCCTAAATGATGCTGATCTATGTCCCATATGGCCATTATGTCGGTCATCTTGAAAATCTGGTTTTGCTACTCCTGAGTGGATGGTTATATCAGCATAAGGTTTCCACTAAAAGCCATGTTATGATGTCTAGTTGCTTCTAAATGAAAATGATGACCATCGGAAGTGGCCATCATAAAATGCTTGTCATCGCTGCTCTATCTGAACAAAGAATGTTCTAGGCTGTCTACTTAATCTTTAAAGAAAATAGCACTGCTTGCACAGTAAATCTCAGTATCAGTACTACTCCTGAACGGAAAGTCATATTGTGTGGTTTTCACCAGAAGACGTTTGATCAAGTCTACTTATTATTAACGATAATGGTTCTGATTTAACTTCCAGTATAACTGCCATAATGACCATTTTGAAAGTTTTCTTATTGCTACCTCTCTTTGATGACTGGTATATTGACATGGTGCCTTCGCCAAACGACTAAACAGAAACGGTGCCGATCAGATATCCAATATGGTCACCATGGTAACCATATCAAAAATCTTGTTATTGTTACCCGTCCAAAACAGAAAGTCATATAAACACGGGGGTTCCTTCGTGGTACTTCTTGCAATGTCTAGTCTGTCCTGAATGAAGATGGTTCAAGTCTAACAAACAACCACAGCCACTAATTTGAAAATGTTTTATCGCTAAAGAATATCCGAGATGGTTTACATATTAGGCAGTTAAAAAGGACAAAATGGTCTTCGCCGGAATCCCGGAAATGTATTTGGTCGGTAGAGCATCGTTTCTTGACTCTTGTTTATAAGTTTATTTGCCTTTGTAGCACGCTAACAGTCTTACAATTGTTAAAAAATAACACAGCCGCACAAACTGCAACGTATAACTGCGTATGTTTAGGATATACTATCAAAGGATTTTGAAAACCTGAAATTTATGTGTACTTAATAATATCTGACACTGACAAAATGTGTGCATCATCGGCAATATGTTAATGTTATATAACATTTTATTTGAAAAAAAATAGAAAACCATGTATATTAATTTATGCACCTTAACATACACCTTTCCGTGTCTCTATTTCACAATGAAATTATATAGTGTCTGCTTGCTGGGGTCATAAACAGTGAACCAAGCACACATCAGTACTATCTTAACCACATGGTGATCAGTGGTTGAAAATCCATGAGAAAGCATCGTTTGTAGAACTACTCATAAATTCTTGGCATGAAACCTGTAGCCACTCCATCGGACCACTTGGACAAACGGTGAAGATATTTTTCTTTTATCCATGCTCTCTCATGCCCATCTACGATGGAGAAACAAAATGTCGTGTGAGCTATAATGCAATACATTAAACTAGCCTCCAGTGAGAAATAGTTTATCTTTGGTATAGTAACACATTTTATCGCATATTTCTACTTGCAGAGAGTGAGCAGGCACTGACAAGACAGCTCCGGGAAGAACTAGAAGAGTCACAAAACAGTTGTAAAATATTGACTGAACGTGTTGAGTTTTTTGAACGTAATATTATTTTTATTTCTAGAATAAAGAGAATGCTGCTATTATATAATGCATATGAATGGGTACTGGTGGCATATAATGACTGTATCAGACATAGATGACGTGACTTTCGGGCAAATAATTGGACCATCTGGCTAAATAACACTAGTACACAATCTAAAGAATAAACTGTATGAAGTAATGATTTGTATAGATGAGTGAGAAGACTGAATGACAGTTGAATGCATATTTTTTCTTGTGGTCCCTAAAAACTGGTTAATATGGACATATGTCTTGACAACAGTATTTTTTGCAATATTTAAATGTTCCAAATGATTATGGTGCTAACCCGATAGTCAATGTGACTGCATATTAAAATCCCACGATCCCCTTTATGCTATGGGAACAACAGTCATTTAATGTTATTGGTCCTAAGTAACTAAATTCTTGTACACACGCAATATATATGCAATATTAGGAGGTACGAATCGGTATAGAAATAATTACACATCTCACAATTCAATTCCACTTTTCATGGTAAAAAATGCTGGATTTTTCTTCTATTAGCTAAGTATTCATCTTCTTTGAGGAAACGCTAGGAGTGGTTGATATTTGATGATTCAATGACATCCCCAACATACGGTAAATTGGAAAATGCTATTAAGAAACATGTTTGTTTCTTTTTAGGTGAAAACACTATGCTACAAAATCAGCTGGAATCGCTAAACCAAGTCGATGAGAACTGCAGACTTTTAATTCAAGAAAATAGAGAAATTGAAGAAGAGAAAAAGTGTCTGAATGGTAAGTGTGCATAAGGTAGTTACATAAAAAGCAGTTATTTTTTTAACTCGTAGTACATATGTGCTACAAGAGAGAGAGAGAGAGAGAGAGAGAGAGAGAGAGAGAGAGAGAGAGAACTGGGTTCTAATCGCCCTCAGTCGTTGATGGTAAAGTACTATTCTAAGACAGAATATGCAACACTTACAAAGATGTCTCAAATTGAGCTCTTAATTCCTAAAATATACAATCTTAATGGAATAATTCGATAGAGAAGGTGGTGAGTTGATGTTATTTAGCCCTAATGGAATAATTCCTTAGAGAAGGCATTAAGTTAATGCTATTTGGTACGAATGGAATAATTCGATAGAAAAGGCTGTGAGTTGATTGTTTTTAGTCCTAATATAATAATCTGATAGAGAATGTTATAAGCTGATGCTATTTTTTTTAATGGAATAATTAGAGAAGATTACAAGTTGATGAAATTTATTCCTAATGGAATAATTTGATAGAGATGAGTTGATGCGAATTAGTCCTAATGGAATAATTCGATAGAGAAGCCTATTAGTCGATGTTATATGTTCCATTTGGATCTAAGTCATGGCAAAGGCTACGAGGTAGTCCAAATGGATCTAATATGCAGAAAAGGCTATGAATTGATGCTATTTATTTCATATGGATCTAATTCACAGAAACGACTATGAGTTGATGCTATTTAGTCCAAATGGATCTAATTTATAAAAAAGACTATGAGTTGATGGTATCTAGTCCTAATGGAATAATTCATTAGAACAGGTTGTGAGTTGATGCTATTTAGTCCAAATGGATCTAATTCATAGAAAAGGCTACGAATTGATGCTATTTATTTCATATGGATCTAATTCACAGAAACGACTATGAGTTTATGCTATTTAGTCCAAATGGATCTAATTTTTAGAAAAGACTATGAGTTGATGGCATCTAGTCCTAATGGAATAATTCATTAGAACAGGCTGTGAGTTGATGCTGTTTAGTTCAAATGGATCTAATTCATAGAAAAGGCTATGAGTTTATGCTATTTAGTTCTAATTGAATAATTCAATAGACTATGAGTTTATGCTGTTTAGTCCTAATGGATCTAATTCATAGAAAAGGCTATGAGTTTATGCTATTTAGTTCTAATTGAATAATTCAATAGACTATGAGTTTATGCTGTTTAGTCCTAATGGATCTAATTTAAAGAAACGGCATAGCTTGGTGTTGTTATGACCATACCATATATATGTATGTATATCATATCACGAGTAGCGTTACAGTAAGACCCAATTCTCTGTAATGAGTATACCATCAGACATTCTATCTTTAAGCTTCTTTCTTCTTAATTATGGTTGAAAAACTTCAAGGATTTAGCCAAGTTTCTTATTATGATCTCAAAACAACTTTGATTTTACATCAATCTACAGAACCTGAGAGGGTTATGGCCCCTGTTTGACTTTATTTGTCATTTCATGTTGAGCAAAGCATTTTACAATTTGACAACACTGATATAGACATTTGAGCCATATGAAATTTTCTAATAAATTGTTATTCCAATTTTGGTGAGAATAACCGAGAAATATTAATTCTACTGCAGAAGGGTGATATGTTTAAAATGAAAATAGTTTTATGCGAATAATCTGAAGATGTTTCCATTTTAAGTTATGAACTGATTAAATCTGTCCATTGAATATGGTGTCTTCATCAAAATCAATGATACATATACCAAAGATCAATTGAAACCATGCGATTCATATTTTGATCAACATGTTAACCATAAAATCAAAATTTGAGTATAAATTCACAACTTTAACATTGGCTGGCTCGTTTTTTCTGTGGCATTAGCAGCATTGTCAACACATGACATGCTGCTATACATGGCAGCAAGTATAATAGGTAGCAGTAAAACCCTAGAAAACCCCTGAAAGGAACCACTGTACCACGGGAACCTACTAGGAAGCTTTCTCACATACCCAAGCTGACCGAGCCCAAGACTCGAACCTACGCGGACAGGTGACATGGCAGTGATTGGCACAAGCAAGAGCCTAATTTCGTTGCTATAAACTTTTGTTCTTTTTTACTTCAGAACTATATTAAGAATGTTTCTTTGCCACCTGCCCATGCAGTTCCCTCTGTGATGCTGCAAGTATCTGTTATTGGCTTGAATATTATTAGCTGCCATATAACTGTATAAAATAACCTGCATTAAGCAATAAAATGTATTATTCTTCATTTTTTAGAGGTGGTTGTTTAGAACAGGTTTCACGCTACAGATATAAGTCTTACCACTCTTGCCTCATCTTCTTACAGAGGAAATGGGCAAAATATCATCTGGATATAACATGTTACTGTACAGAGAAGGGGAATTCAAGGGAGCGTTGACAAGGAGCAATAATACAGTTTTGCAGTTAAGGATGGAACTAGGAGAAGCAAAAGGTAACGATAGGCTGAATCCACTTCAATTTAAGTCCTGATTTTCCTTTTATTTATTTCCTTTCATCTTGCATATTCCAATTTAAGTGAAAATCTCCTACTTTCATTCTCTTAGTTGTAATCCTTAAATTACCACATATAAGTTTCCCCCAGGAAAGTATCAGTCAAATGATTATATATTAAAGTTGGTGATGTGTATCCATCTGCTGAGCAATGAAGAAACCTAAACAACTTATAGTTAAGTTTCTGGTTTGAAAGACACGTGTCGATGACTATTGCAGATATCATAGTTTCAAGAATAATGCCTGCATATAAGTTATTTTAATAATACTTGTAATGTTTTAAGAATAAGAATACTGCTCCTTCCCTGTTTTCATTTTAGTTGCATGTTGTTATGCACTCGTGAATTATAACCCCATTTCAAAACATGGGCGGTTATCAAATATTGTTAGTTCATTCATTTGTTTGTTTGTTTTTTTGTTGCGTCCTCAAGGACTTTAATACCATTTCACCAGCATTTAAAAAAATCTGTTTCTGGATGCATCTAGGTGACTGTAGCTCAATCATTCAAAACTAGGTCATTGTAACCTACTTAGCATAGTGGAATGACTTTGATTTATTCAGATGTTTGTGTGCTACACTATGAAAATTTTCGACTTGTTTATATACACCCTGACAATGTCATGTGCAAGTTTCATTTGGTCTGGTATTTTATTGTTTTAATGACACTTTTACCATATCTTTTGTGAGCCGGTCATTTTATAAATAGAAATAACTACAACACTCGCTGGTCGTGGGGTTTATTAACCAACAGGAAACATACAGGATAACACAACAGAATGAATAGTTAATATACAATGCTTAAACAAAACAGGACAAATACATAAAGATACAATACTAAAATGAAACAAATACGACACACAGCCCGCATGCCAGTATTTCAATATTTCAGCTCAATAACATATAAATGATAATTGTACCAGACTCAAGGATTCAAAATCTACAAACATTACAATTCTCTCAAATTATGACTAGCACTGAGTTTACTGTGGGCTATTATTTTGCACCGAAACTGTGAATTTCTCCTAGTAGCTTAATTTCTCTGTCACTGTTGCCTTTCTTTCTTGCATGTTAATTGCATATTTTCATTGACTGCTTAATTTATGAATTGTTGGTGAAAAATTAATTATTAATCCTTGCAGAGAGATTAAAAAGGATTCGAGAGGAAAATAAGCATTTACACAGTGAGTATGGTGAAGATGACATTGGACAGGTTTTCAACTTACAAGATATCATATTTTCTTTTTCAAAACATATTGAATTTTATTACATGTAAAATGTAATTCTAAACGTACCAACTACGATCATAATATTTTATCCATCTTTGTTATTTTAAGCGCTAGAGGTAAATTATCTATACTGATAACTTCCATAATGGAAATGACAATAATGATGTACATGTACAATACTCACGGCTCCAGGTCGTTTTTATTGAGGTAGACCAAGGTGAAGTAGCAAAGACAACATAACTTAAGAATTAGTAGAAAATTACATTGCAAGCTAATTTCATCCAATCAACTTCATTCAGTCGAAACATTATGGCTGCATTCCGAGATGCCTGTAAATTTGCGATACCATTCTTCTTTGCAATTGTCAAGCAGCAAATGCTCCGGTTGCTACAAAGGTGTTTCTTATGACTACATTTAGCCAGCTGCGAAGGTGATGGGACATAAAAAAAATAGTCCAGATATATTCATCTGCTTGCATTCATCCTAGTAATCACTGCTACTTATATTTCAAACTTTGTATTTAATCAAAGTTATGGAAAAGGTTCGTCTCATTTTGGGTGGGGTGAATTTGATGATAAACCCATTTTCTTGCAAAACTAATATTTGTATTCCTTCATTGACTCAGACTAGGCATACAAGGCTTGTGAACAATTTGAAACTTTATCTAAACAAACATTCTTGAACGTGTTTGAGACTTCGTCTAAAAAGATCAAACAAAGATTCTTGAACGTGCTTGAAAAATGGATATAAATCTAAGTCTTATGCATCTTGGATGATATACCTATTATTTTAAAGATATGTTACGTATACACAACTTAGAAGAGGCATCCCTCATGGTTCACCTCCTGTGTTGCATGGTTTTGCTCATGTTGAAGTTTAAAGACACTATTCCTTTCATTTTTATAGCTAATGATCCTTGCTATAAAAAGAAAGCAAGCAAAAATACAAAATAAATCTGCAGATAGTATGGCAGGTTTAAACAATCTACAAATTTCGTTATGTTGATATCATTATGATTGGTGTAGACATGGTTTTGAGATTGTTCAGCTAGGTAATGCTCCTGTTGTACATCTCGTGCATTATCGCTCACTCTGTATGTCTTCTTTTGTAAAATAAAATATTCAGGGATTAATTATAAGAAACCCAAAAAGTATTTTATAGGATTTTGATCTTTCAAAACAGCATAGGTGCACATTTAGAAATTATTAATAGCTATCATGTAAAAATTGCTTTCTGTATTTTAATGACATGTAAGGTTACTGTACATTGTGTTGTTTTTTTCAAGTACATTTACCCTGCACACGAGTAATCATCCACTGTAGACAGCGCATTGGGTTTCTGATAATGATTACAACTAAATGTCTATCCAAATAGACAAAAAAGTGTGTGCTCACTTTCTCCACGTCATGAATTTGAGCAACCAGCCTTGCCCTGTGCCAACACTGAAGTTCAACAGTGCTCCATAAACCTTGGAGGATAACCATGGCAACACTCTAGCGTGTTTTCATACGTTTCATGCTGAAAAAGATGTGATCGATGATAATGATCATAACAGTTGGATGAGTACCCTGTTTTATCCGATTTGGTTCTTAAATGACTCAGAATATGCCTATGGTTTCCGAAAACTGTGGTGTTCATTTTGTCTTAGTTTTTTGCGGTACCATTCTTCTTTGCAATTGTCATGCAGCAAATGCTCCGGTTGCTACAAACGTTTTTCTTATGACTACATTTAGTTCAATCAATATAGTTGTGAAAGTTGGTATTAGGGAAATCTTGCATAATATTGACTGGAATAAAGATGCTAAACTTGGTTTGCCGAGTTATTGTCTAAAAGTGATTTTATATACCTTCTAGTTACTGAAGCCTATGAACGGCATGGTAGTTGTTATTGGCAATATCTAAGAATATGTCGGTATAGTCATTTTCTCGATAACATCGAACCACTTTTGAGTCATATAAAATTGTACTTAGTATGACAAATAAATGCCTGACCTTGTCTCTGTTATTACATATTAAACGTGAACAATGTTGACATAAACAGTGTAACTAATAATATTACCTTTGGTACATACATATACATACATATGCGTGAATTCTGTTTTACCTACATCTAATGTGAAGGACGAAATGGTCTCCGATGGAAACATTTACTTGCATATCCATAGTATATAATGTGCATCATTAACAAGTATTTGTATCAAAATTATACCACATTGTTATTACAACTTTCAGATGCTATTTTCCTCTTCTGTCAACAATTGTAGCAAACCGCTTGAGCAATGCATGTAATAGAGTGCTCTTTGTCCACAGATTTGGTGAGACTAAAATTACAATTAACACTACATGGCTTTGTTGTGACCTATTTACAATCGTACAGCATGCCTTTGCAGTGACTAAATTTACAATTAATACCACACGGCTCAGTTGAGACTAATATTACAATTAATACCACGTGACTCCATTGTGACTAAAATTACAATTAATACCACGTGACTTCATTGTGACTAAAATTACAATACCACAAGGCTCTGTTGTGACTAAAATTACAATTTGTTCCAAATGGCTCTGTTAACATCACGTGACTTCATTGTGACTAAAATTGCAATTAATACTACATGGCTTTGTTGTGACGTCTCACTGTAATATGAATCAGCACTAATGGTGGATGCAAATTAATGATAATGAAAGGAGTACAAAATACAAACAGTAGCATTTAACCTATTGATCCCTCTCTTAATTACAAAATGCTATTTCGTAAAAAGAAATAGTGACTTATTTCAGATAATACAAAGAATATACAAACTAAGTTGGAGATTATAAACTTCAACTTTAAAATATTAGTATGAAAACATTCCACTAATGTATCATGTATAACCTTACAAGTCATATAATAAGAATTAATTGCAAACAACGTGTGTATATTTGCAGTGACTATAGAGAGACTTCAGCAAGATGATCTGACTTACTGAGGCAATTAGACAACGATTATTAGAAAAGCAGAAAAGCAACGGACAAGGATTTTAAACAAAATGAAAAATCGTGCACTACAGAAATTCAAACCTGGATACAGAATTAGGAAACACTGGACATATAGCACGTTTTTACAGTCATTTTGATGGACTCTTGCTTGTTACTAGGCTTGCAAGAAGACTTTGAGGGCACGTTTCTTTTCAGAAACAATAAGGAAAATGATGTATTTACAATATTTAATAAAGATATGAAGCATTCATATTGTTATATCCAGATTATGATCTGTATTGCAGACTTTTATATACTGCATTGGTAGGGAATGTCATCGCTCAAGTGTCTTGTATTATACGGAAGTACAGAGGATTTTATTTTCAAGAACATGCAAATCATTTCATTCACTGAATACGAATTTAACGTTATGACCATATACCCCTTTTTCTACAATAAATACATTCTGTTTGGACCCAAACACAAGCATATGCAACTAGAGGGAAGTAACTCAACCTAGATAGTGATTGTTGTTGGGACTATTAATAATGGTCACATGGTATGATGTTACAATTTTGGAATATCATATAATCACATCAGGTGTGGCATGTCAGACCCATATCACTACCACATTATTAGGCTTCTTCCGATTTGACAAACCCTTAAGTTAGCATTTTGAAATCGAAGTGTCATTAAACACGATTCTTTTGTTTTTTATTTCCCCTGCAAACTAACCTGTGAGCGGGGGTATCCTTAACTCTTCAAGACATCTTCATGAACTTATTTATGCTTTGTATCTTCAGTAGAAACTGTGTCCTTTAGAAAATATAATGTGTCTCTCTGATTGCATTTTAAGCGATATCCACGTTTTTATTAAATGTTGTGTCTGTGGAACTCATCTTCAGTTAAGAGGTCCTGAACATTGTTAAATATCTTGATGAAACTCCATAGGCATTTGCAACATGTAAGAATCCGATTTGCTATATTATTACAGCTAGAGTCATCATCGCATATTTGAAAATTGTACTTGTACACATTAATCTCCTTAATTATCTGAGGCATCTTCATGAAATGTGAAATGCTTATGTATCCAGTATAGGTAATCTGTCTTGAAGACCAATGAGCTTTGTCAGACCAGCTTTTAAGAGCTATCCGTGCTATATAAGATTGGCTTTTGTCAGATTATTACTTGTGGAGTTGGGTCATTCCATTAGCATTTGCTTTCTGATGAATACAGTTACTTCTATTGTATCATAAGCCCATACCACGCAAAATGAATTATGGTATTGTTTCCGTACTCAACTCATAGATGTAAATAACTCTCAGTCCTACTGACAAACTGACTGAATGTTTCCCCTTTCTGGCGTTACTATATTTAATTTTTCTGGCAGACTTGCGCAGTGATTTCAGATCACTTTAGGATTGCCTATCTGAGCGCATCATAGTCGAATACAAAGTCAATCGCTGGGAGACATCAATACACGTCCAGCGCTTTCATTTAGAAATGCGCTGACATATAACAAACAGTTCTTTTTTCACCAATTCTGAACAGTGGCATTTCGTTCACATGTGAGCAAATAGTTCGCCGAAGTATCTGCAAGTTTATTAGATGTGCGTAATTTGGGACATTTTAACTTGTCCGAGTTATTGACTTGTTCCCCTTCCTTCCTAGCCTATAGTGTTTTAAATTTTCTTTCGCGCCCCGACTCCATATTTCTGTCCTCTGACACTATTGCTTCTAAATTTGCTTGTATATCCCTCTATAATGTTTCTCTATTTCCATTTCCAAACCTATTATTTCCATCTCTTCCTATTTTATATCTTCTCAGATGTTATCTTTCTTTCTATAGTGTCCATACTTAATTTTCTTTTCCTATATATATGTTGTCTTTCTTTTCTTGGCTTGAGTTTCTTATGTATCTTCTTCGCTTCTCTCTCGCTCTGTCTGCCACTCTATCTATAACTTTTCGTTCTCTTTTTCCCTTCCCATCCCATATCCCTTTCTTCTAATATATGTTCCCATCCGTGGATCTGCTTCTCGTGAACATATTTTCTCTGATGCTCCTCTGCATAACCGATGTGCTTACCCTCTGCATAACCAGTGTGCTTACCCATATCATCAAGACGCACACACACACACACACACGAAGCAAGTGCGATAGTCATTCACTCCACTCGCACGTTCCTAGTCAGGAAAGTCACAGTATGCAACAGGTAAGAATAAAAATCACCGTGTCACAATGGAGCTTTACATTTAGTGACAAGCGTCCAGCATTATCGCTGTTAATTTATGTCATAAACGGTTGGAATCTTTTGCCTAATGTAAACTTTTAATATGGAGCATTTTTCATTTGAAATTTGAACATGCATTCCTGAAAACCTGGTACATTATTTAACAGATTTCTTTGTCAGGACATATCATATTTCCTCTCATTATAAAACTGATATATATTTTATGAATACATGTTTCCAGTACACTTTGTTAACTGAAAATGAAAAATCAGAACAAGCAACACTCCAAATCTGGAAAATCATAGAACTGTCTTATTGAACGGTATCTCAGAATATTAACTCTGAAAATCTTATATACCCTTGATATAAAATCCCGCATCAAGCATTCACTTGTTAATTTATATAGTTAAAGTTATGTAAAAAAAACAAAACAATGATACCGAATTGATTCTATTAACAATGCGGTAGCTTATTTTGAGAATCATTACATCGATACAGCCCCTCTGATTTTCCTACTGTGGGTAAATCAGATTACTTGGAAGTTCACACTAGTAGACTGGAAGAAGAATCCAATAAGGCAACCACTCTTGCATATATGCAGGTAAACCCAATGAATTATCATAACAAAACAAAAAACAAAAAACGAAAACAAGAATCTTATTATAGGAACATTTTATTCTATGATGTAAGAAAACAAAACAATTTTATTACACTTTTCTCCTTGGTGTTCTCTATATTCTCGGTAACTAACATTGCATGTTTTTAAATTAAAAAAAATATATATAAAATATTAGTAATATGGCATTTAAGTGAACATTTGACCATGATATTATTTTTTATATATTTTTATGGGTGGGAGTAAGTAAACTAGTAAATCAATATATACTTTGCATCATGTTTGAAGCACTGATCACGTTTATTATGAAAGATGAACTTTAATAACTGTACGCATTGTTTTATTTCATAAATGAAGGCATACAATGTTGTATATTCATCGCAACAACCATGTAATCGTTATCATGATTTGGTGATGTTAACATTGATGATGATCACATCATTAATTACAATGGTGACAATATACTAATACATCTATTGTTACCACATCTGCAACCAAACTCAATATTAATGCAACACTCTTTCTCCACTACTGTCTAACTTTGTGATTTCCAAATTAGCAAGTGGACCGGACGTGCACTATGCCTTCATTACCGTGCACCCAGTTGACCTGATAGTAAATTCAGTTGCCATGAAAGTAAAATATAGTGTCCTTATAATGAGACAAACCCATCACAAATTCAACCACAAAACTTGAAGTTAATTTTCATTCACAAATTCAACCACAGAACTTGAAGTTAATTTTCATTCACAAATTCAACCTCAAATCTTGAAGTTAATTTTCATTCACAAATTCAACCACAAAACTTGAAGTTAATTTTCATTAAACAAATCTTTTGTATCTCCACTTCAGACTCGACATAATACCTGTATTTTTGATTGTTCTAATGACTATAAGCAAGTAACGATAAAAGGGTTGAGCATTGATTACTCATCGCCCACCGAGTAGATGTTTAGAAAGTGGTAGCATTTCACGTCTCATTTGAAGTGCTCTCATAAGGAAACTGCAAAATTCTGCATTAGTCGATGGTTTTAAGACAGCAGTGATCGGTACTAATGCATTGACAGTGGCCACTGTTACCAGGGATTTGATCAGATGCCTTCAAGGCATCAGAGTTTATCTTGTAAAGTTTTTGTATGTCATGTTATGATGCAGGAGATTTTGTTTTGGCCAGCTGCATTAGTTTGGTATTTAGTTAGATGGGTTCGCAATCAGTAGGTTTTATGTCAAATCTCCAGCCTGGTTCAAATGCTAATATATTTATGTCATCATAACTCTGATTAAAATATCAGACAAATAGTATTTAATATAACCTGAATATAAACTGTCATCAAAATAAAATCCGATGTTGGTTGTGCTGTTTCCTTTATTAAGGCGACAATAAATAAAACACAAATAGTACATATGATGATAATGTTGACAATGCCAAAAACATTTTCTAAAATGTGAAAAAGAGCTACAAGTAATACTACAACAAAACAATATTACTACAGCTGATAATAATGGAGTCCCGGGTGTCCGAGTGGTCCAAGGATCTCGACTTTACAGATCACTGACATCTTACTTCTGCCCGTCTGGATTCGAGTTTCGGCTCGACCAACATGGGTATGAGACAAAGCTTTCCAGTAGCTTTGAGTTTGTTGGTGGTTCATATTGTATTTTCTTGGATGCTTCTTCCACCATGTATACTGGCTGTCATGTACAGCCTACCATGTGCTAAAAAATGAGACAAAGCTTTCCAGTAGCTTTGAGTTTGTTGGTGGTTCATATAGTATTTTCCTGGATGCTTCTTCCACCATGTATACTGGCTGTCATGTACAGCCTACCATGTGCTGAAAAATGGCGATAGACCCACAAAACAAACCTACTACTACTACTACTAATATTAATACTACTAATAACAATAACAGTAATAAAATAACGTCAATCGGATCCATATTGGTGTCTGATGGTTACCTCCTAGTTGTTATCTTAAAATTAGCAATAATATATGATGTGCAAAGTAGATTTAATGCATTTGACTTTTATTTCCAACTGAACAACTGAGTCACATAATTAGTTTCTAAATAAAGCTACCAACTTTCTGAGGTTAGTAACATAGAATGGCATAATCCCGGATCACTTGACTTTTTATCCCAGCTGCTTTGCTTTGTTTTATTTTATCTGGCAGGTGTTGGGAAAAATTTGAAATGCTCTGTTACAGATTGCACTGCTAGACTTCTACTTCTTAGCTTAAAACCTTAACAACTTATACCCTAATTTCCAAAATTATTAACTGAATGTATATAGAGCCCTGAGAGATGAATTTAATTAAATACAACCGTAACGCAATATACGCCACAATAATACGATAGCAGTAGTGAATAGGGATACCCTAGCCTCAATGGGAATTAGCATTACAGGACCCCCCTGGGACAATCTAGCCTCAATGGAAATTTAACATGGGAAAAAATCGTGGGACAATCTAGCCTCAAGGGGAAGTTATCATGGGAAAAAATCATGGGACAATCTAGCCTCAACGGGAATTGAACATGGGAAAAAGTCTTGGGTCACTCTAGCCTCAAGGGGAATTGAAAATGGAACAGGGTCGGGACCCTATTTTAATAGGGTCCCGACCTGAGGGGTCTATGGAAAGGGAACATATGAAAATTGAAACAGGGAGGAGTATCTATTTTTTTTAAACAAAAAAAAAATAAATAAAAAAATGGGGTAGGTAATTGAAAGTAGATCTCTTTTCGAGAAATGTGGGTGGCCCTGAAAAGGGCATTTGGTTCATCATCATCTTCTTCTTTTATTTCCTCCACTTCTTCCACCAAGTTCTCACTTTTTCCATCATTCCTTTCTTCTTCTTTTTCTCCTCTGGCATCCAGTCTGGATGGCCCAATGCTCTAAACTTTTCCTGGATTTTGATCCCATTCTGATTGAGCCTCTCAAACTCTTCCTTTTTCTTTAAATTTTCCTTATTCTTTCTTTCTTTACTCCATTTCTCCTCTATTTTCTTTACTTCTTCATCCATTACTTTTCTCATTAGTTCTTCCGATTTCTTAAGCTGGTCCAGGCCTTTTTTGACAAATGACCACTCTGTCCATTCCAGTATGTCTTCCAAAAAACACTTTACTTCTAGCACATTATCCATGGCTTCTTTCAAGTGACCAATCTTTACATACTCTGGATTTATAAAGCCTCTTAGTCTTTTTACTTCTTCTTCTATCATCTCTTTGACCAGATCCATAGCTAATTACAGGTTTGTCACTTGCCTTCTGACAAAATCTCTGGTAACTTCATGCTTCCATTCACGTTCAATCCTTTCCACTACATAGCCTCCAAACCTCCATCCAATACCAAATATCCTTCAACTGGTTAAACAATTCTGTTACAGCCACCATCTTCCTTGTCTTTATTCCTTAGAATGGTGCGAACGACGAACACTGTGGGTTCTTATACAAAAAGCGCGGACGTGATGGAGAACATGCCCCTAAGACAAAAGTTATATTACCTAGATCATAACCAAACAACGCGCGTACGTGAAGGAAAACATCCCCTACTTTTCTCATTTCATATGATCTACTATCCACATACGTGAAGCAGCAATTAACAAACCCAAAATCTACTATCCACACACGCAAAGCATTAAAATGAAACCCCAAATCTACTATCCACACAAACTTACATGAGAACTTACAAACAAACACGCACACACACACACACACACACACACACACACGGAAAAAAGAGTCAGTGTTTATATTCACACTACTCTACCTACACACATTGGCAAATCGATTACTATTTCTTTTCTAAAGGTTTGGGTAGCCCTGATAAGGGCTGTTTTTTTTTGAACTCATATCACCTGGTTAATGATGGCACCTTCCAGGCCTGGCACCACACACACATCTTCTTCCCCAGTCTCTTTTCACTCTTTTTTGGGGGAGAGCAGAGGCGGGATAAGTGGCTTCAGAATCCCAATTTTCTGTCTCTGGGATTCTGAAATTTTCTTCTTGTGGTTGTGGTACAGCCATTCCTCTCTCCTTTTCCTCCTCTTCTTTTTTTCTTCTCTCCTCCTCTTCTTTGTTTCTTCTCTCCTCCTCTTTCATCCTTCCCTCTTCTACAATGGCTTCCGCGGCCAGTTCATTTAGCATGTGCCTGGCATATTCCAGGTGCACATGAAGTTCCAACAGTTTTGCTAGCCTTCTGCTGATTCTCAAGTGTTGATCAATCAACAAGGGTAGCTAGACTGCCGAGCGAGTTTCAATTTATACTAAAAGTGCGGACGTGAAGGAAAACATCCCCCTAAAACAAAATTGATCTTACCTAGATCATGACCAAACAAACGCGCGGACCTAAAAGAAACACTCACTCACTTTTTTACTACCCATTACTATTTTAAAAATTTTCATTAAAAATAATATACTATCCACATGCGCTGAGCAGCAATAAACAAACCCCAAATCTACTCTCCCCACACGTCAAACAGCAAAAAAAACATGATCATAATCTACTATCCACAGAAACGTACGTGAGTGCTTACAAACACACAATCATATACACAAACACATACACTCACACCACAAAAGAGTCAGTGTTTATATTCACACTACTCTACATACACACATTGGCAAATGGATTGTTATTTCTTTTCTAGAGTATTGGGTAGCCCTGAATAGGGCTATTATTTTTGTTTGCTATGGCAATCATATAGTTTCTAAGAATGCGATGTCCTCTGACGATAGACTTTCTGGCGATAGGTCTGCTTCTTCGGAAAGAGAAGAATTCTTTGGTGTCGATACGACAATCGACAAAGCCTCTTTCAGGTTCAGGTTGCTGCTGCTGCTGCTGTTGCTGCTCTCTCTGCTGTTTCTGAAGTCTGTACTTCTCTGTCCATTCTTCTTTCTCCCTGTCCACTTCTTCTCTGAAGAGCTCTTCTATCAGGTCTTCAGTGACTTTTAACATTCTCACATTCTCTATCTCTTCTGGCTTCGGTATCAGACTGTGTCTGACCCTATGCAAATTCACGTAGGCTTCGTTTAGCTTAGCTAGTTTGGAGCACATCTTCGTAGGAGGATGAGTCGACAATGGATGGTTAGACTGGAGGCTACCCCAGGCTTTAAAGTCAAAGCGCGGACGTGAAGGAAAACATCCCTCCACGGTTTTCGAGCCGCAACGCTCAATGAGTGTCATGAGAGGGATAGTAAGAAGTCAAAGAGCATGAATCAAGATTCCTATAGCCAAACAAAAGACAAAGGCATTTTTTTCAAAACACAACATTTTTTTATTCAAAATCACTTAACACTAACAAACAACTATAACATTTTTAACAATAATCCAACAATATAACATCAAACATTTTTTCAAATCTCAAACATTTTTTTTCAATTAACACTCTACTTTAAACAGGGCTGACAACGTTGTGAATGAAATTGTGATTTCCACTGTTGGAAGTCATTAGGCCATTGATGGACACTACGTTTCCTAGCTTGAGACAAAAGATAAGCATAATGGTCACAAAACCATTGATGTACTTTCACATCATTTCTAGAAGAAGAACGAGGATCAAAACGAGTCACTAAATGTTCTAAGGAATAGCCCAGGCTGCGATGATGCAGAAAATACACACAATATTGTCCACACACCAAGGAATATGTGCCTTGTAATTTCACATTATTGAATCGGGTGGTCTGAGCATTTCTTCTCATAAAGTCAATGATATCGTCTTCCAAAGGGGGCAATCCGTACGAATCGAAATATTCCACACATCCTTCTTGAGGAAAGTAAACGGCTACCCAGTGGGTTCCTGGGAGATGACTGTCGTCCGTGTTGATCACATAAGCTAGATGGTCTTGAGGTTTGCGATGAGGCAGTTCATCTTTAGCACAGACGACAGGATTCCAAGAAGCCTTATACGAACTGTGGTTCAAAAGGTAATAAAGTTCCCAGGTATCCATGTTTTGTTTTTTTCTTCTTCACAGGTAATAATAAGTGATCAATTCGATCCTGGCTTTTTGCTTGAAAATGTCTGACAAATAACCGTTTCTTCGTTTCGTCTCCTCACTCTGATTCAGGAGAGCTTCGATACGATGGATCTCTTGAGTGGTTAATGGTGGACAAGAATGTTCACGCAAGTCTTTATACCACTGATGCAACACGACTTCGTCCGAGATGAGACTCCAAGCATCGTCCAGATACTCGTCCAATTTTTCTTCTTGACTCAGCATTAGGCATTTATCGTGTTGAATTTGACTGGGATGATCGTTTTGACATCCATAGCAATCTTTCTTGATCAATTCCGTCATTTTTTCGACCAAGTGTTTGGCAAAACAGGAGACTAAATGGGCTTCTTGTTCTGGCCATCTCGACTTCAACATGATAACTTCTTCGTCTTTGTCTTGGGATTCTCCTTCCACGGTCTCCTCACATTCCATCTCCAAATTTTCTCCACTAGGTAAAGAGGGATAACAGTCTTCCATGGCTTCTAATAATCTAGAATGACTTCTCTCAAACTGTTGATTTCTATCGTATTGTCAAATTCTGTATACAGGATGACGTTCACCGTCTCTAGTAGATTTGTAGCTAACTGAAGTTCCACACGAATCTGGCCAGATTTTATAGGGTGGAAATGTCCCTCGTCGTTGCCTTGGTCTGGAGTGAAATCGAAAGCCCACAAAGCAGAGCCTCCAGCGTAATCGTCGTACGTAATACCGTGACTGGTGTTGGTTCCTAACTGGCCGGTGGCTTCGTACAGGGACAAATACGATCTCAAGTAATTCATCTTCTCAAAGTCAGGTTCGAAAGGTCTGGTACACAAGGTCTTGCCATCGCGACTGACTTCGATTTTCTTCACCTTGAAGTGTTGAAAGCGGAAAGGATTTTTATCGAAGGGTCCGTTGAAGGCTTCATTGTCGACCATACCAAGGATTAAACGTTTGGGTAACTGTCCTTGAAACAGATGATCTTCGATCATGGAATGATGGTTACGGGGAATGGTGAACGTTTTCACTTCCACGCGTCGTATCGGATACATGGCGGTCGTTCTGCTCAACGTGTTACTGATGTCGTTTCCCACTTTAGGTAACACTTCCACGCGTCGTACGTAGAGTTTGGCCTCCTCGATTTTGCTTTTGGGATTGCCACCAGTAGTAGCATCAGTATCAGCCAACAAATGGAAAGCGGTACTGCTACGATTCAGTCTCAAGCGAACATTTACACCGTTCAGCAAATATTTCTCTTGCAACCACATGTCCAAATGCAAACGATCCATCAGTTCTAAACTCTTTCCATCTTTGATTTTGTCTCTTCGTTCTACAAATCCCTCATTGGTGTCTGCTTTTTTGGGGGTTCATCACTAAGACCTGTTTTATCAAAATCGCCCGCTTCGTCAGGTTCCCATAGCACGCAAGCATTGAGATGGGTGTTCTTGGCATCTATTCCGTACGTCAAGAGATTTTCCAGGTAGGCACGGTAAGGATAAGTATCCATGCCGCTACTGACCAGTCTGTTATTCAAGTACAAGTCCACTGAGCTGAACAAGGAATGCATGAAATTGTTGACGGGAGCTACTTTCTCTTCGCCGCTTATAGAATCTCCTCCCTTGTCTAGAACTTTGACTTTCAAGTACAAGTAACTGCTGTTCAGATCGATATAATCTTCGGGCTGTCCTTTGATTTCAAACTCGATGGGAGCGGAATCTGTCAATGAGGAGACAGGGTGAAATTCCACCCACTGGGATTTTTGCATGGTCATCATGGTAGGTGGCATGGCAAACAGTTCCAGTTCCGACTTGGAACAAGCGCAAGATTCTCGGTGCATCATTTTTTTTCTCTTTCTCAATAATCGAAAACGTCTAAGTCTCGAACGGTTCTTCTTTTCTTAGTCTTTCTAGCTTTAGACGTGTGAAGTCTGGTGAAAGGGTGTTTTCTTCGTCGTCTCTTTCTGCCTTGTCCTTGCTGAATGCTTGACTCGGTAGCGTGCAGGGCATTTATAGGTGTTTCTCGTCGGCCCAAAAGGTCTTTGCCCGTTTGCAGCAAGACATTTTTGCCTGCCCTCATGAAGGCTTCTTTAGGGTTTTGTTTATCGATGATGACATTTTGGAGAAATTCTTTGCCTTGTGTCAATGCCGCATCTTTCAAGGCGTGCAATCCGCGTGTCACCATCGGTTTCAACAACGGAGCCACCGAACGAAAAGCCGATTTTAACATATCTCCTAAACCGTGTCCTCGCTGTCGAGCAACCCCTCGGTACACTGGATACATGACTTACGAATCGTGAGAGAACCGTTTTCGAAAATGGAGTTTCACCGTGACTTTTCCTTTGGTGAATGGAATATTTTGTCCCAAATCTCCTTTTATAACAATGTTGACCGTGTCCAAATAAGACTTGCTGACAGGCAAATAATGAGGATGTACAAATTCAGTCTCTGGTTCAGTTCTACCGGGAAACGAAAATACCTCGCAAAATGCCCGTTGTTTTCAAAGTCTGTCATGTGAATTTTTTTGGTCTTTTTATCCGTGACCATATTGAGGTCTCCACCCAAAATGTCATTCAATTCAGGGCAAAAGTTAATACGTATACTTTTTTCCTCACTTTCAAATTTAATGAGTAGACGGTGAGACACTTTGTGGTACTCAATGGTGACACGTTTTTTTAGTGCGGTCAGAACTTTGTCAAATGCTGCATGGAATTTGTCAGCGATTGCCTCCACCAAATGTTCACCACTAAAATAATGGCCTGGGTTAATTTTAAATTCATAAACGTAAAAAGGAGGAGAAGGGTCACTGCTGCTACGGGGTATTGGGGTCTTCGCAAGTGATTTATGTTGATGAGTGGTCATCATGGTTTGCTGCACTGTTTGGTCCAGAATTTCGACGTAAAAAAAGTTTTGAGTTTCAGTGATGTTTTTGATTTGTGTTGGGTAAATCATTTCTATCAAAGCCACTTCCCAATGGGCTTCGTGATCTAATGGGATCGCCTGGGGTAATTTGGCCGTGTAACAGCACAACGTGTTGTGGGGAAACACTTCCATGGAACTGTCACTGGGTAAGGTTAAGTAAAATTGGTTTTGGTGACTCATAATTCCAGAGTTCTGTGGCTGTCCGAGGGGTTACTGTTGTGGTTGGAGTGGTGATTGACACTGGCACTGGACACAAGGTTCCCGTTGTTTCCGTTCGAGGAGAATTTCAGGGAGGGATTGGGAAGCAGGTAACCGATGCAATATCTCAATAAAACGGTCCACAGTTGTTTGTCTCCTTGTTGCAAACTCAGATTGGCAATACACCACGAAGATTTGGCAGAAAAAGACGATTTGCGTTTTAGGCACACGTTCTCCACACCACACCCACAAGGGTTGTTTTTGTAAATCTTGCAGAGAAGAACTGGGTGAAGGAGTGGTCGACGTAGCTGCGTCTGTGTGAAAGGGCATGATGGTCACTTCTTTTTATAGTCGATGACTTGCGAAGCGTCGATCCAAGAATCAAAACTGGGTGGATATCCTTTGCAGCGTACTTTGACTTCTTTGACACGTCGTTTGCCCACTTTACGGGTTCTGCGTTCGAGAATGCTTTCGATGTCGTACACGTCGTTTTCTTTTTTGGTGATACGTTGTAACTCGGGCAAATAAAACGTTCCTTTGAGCACTTCTCCGTTCATGTCTTCTAATTTATAGACGGCAGGATCACGACCATGCACTCGTCCAGTGACACGAAACAATTCGGTCGTCCAGTTAGGTAAGTAACCTTTGTCGAAAGTGCGTTTGGTTTTGCCAATGCGTACCCAATCTCCTACGGCCAACACTCCACTTTTCTTGGGGACAGCCCTCGTCGGGGACGTACCAAACAGGCGCTCAAACACCAGCACTTCGTTGTCGGGAGTCACTTCTTGCGGGGCACGTCCGATGCTTCGATGGTAAGATTGGTTGTACGCTTGCACCAGGTGCGGTAAGATGTCGATGTACTTCAGAGTGTGGTGATGCGTAAAATATTTCCACATGCGTTCTTTCAAAGTGCGTTGAAAACGTTCCACGATGCTGGCTTTGGTTTCTGGATTCTCGGTGGTAAAAAAATGAATGTCACGTTTCTTTAATTCTTTTTGGAAAGCTTGGTTCAGAAATTCGGTGCCTTTGTCCGTTTGCCATCGAAGAGAGTGACGACCGCTTTGTTTCAACACCCGTTACAGGGCTCGCACTAACTCGCTGCTGCATTTGGAAGTCAAGGGCACGACGCAGGAAAATTTGGAAAAGACGTCGATGACACAAAACAAATATTTGTAGCCGCGATTGTAGCTGGCCAAATGAGAGACATCGGCTAAGTCTGCTTGCCATTGATGATCGATGCCTTCCACTCGGGTGCGACTTCTGGAAAACTTGCGCCGAATGGGTTTGTATAAAGTGTAAGTAGCTTGTTCTTGTAGCCATCGTTGCACTTGAGGTAAACGGAGACTTTTCAGTCGAGTTTTGGCAGCACGATACAATTTTTGTACTCCTGCGTAACCTGCAGGATGGGAGGGATCGTAGTAAATGCTGGCTAAGACTTTTTCCATTTGTTGGTTTGTGTGTTAATAAGGCACCCACTCTTGGAAGATACTACTCTTTTTCACTTGGGGTACTTTCCTGGATTGCAATGCCTTGCGTGTGCGACCGGCAATAGGTGTCGAGGAGGAGGAGGAGGAGGAGGATGTCGGAACAGGGGATATTTTTTCTTGTTTCACTTCTGTCTTCACTTTCTTTTTCTCTTGTGATGAAGAAGGGGTGGTCATCATCTTTTTAATCCATCCAATTCTGGAGGTAGGTGGTGTTGTTAACTTGCGTACTTTTTCTGGTGGAGTTTGAAACCCTTCCTCTTCTTCTCCTTTTTCTCTCTTGGTCACCGGTAGTGGTGGTAGTGGTACTGGTAATGGTGCTGGACTTTTCATCAAGGTCTTAAAATCTTTCAGAGTGGGTAGAGCTGTTTCGTCTAAAGCTTTCTGGTGAAAGAGTTGCAGTCGTTGCAAGAGCTGACCGTACTTTTGCGATTTTTCTGTTTCGGACAAATCTTGGCGATCCATCAAGGACTGCAATTCGTGTTGTAACTGGGACATCTCGCTCAAATGGGGATTGGGAGGTAAATGCGGGGTGTGTTGTTCTTGCCACCGATGGTATTCCATCCATCGTTTGTAAGGCACTAAAGCTAGTTTTCGTCTTTCCGTGGGGTTGTCAGGGG
Organism: Sinohyriopsis cumingii; assembly: GCA_028554795.2. Lineage (NCBI taxonomy): Eukaryota > Metazoa > Mollusca > Bivalvia > Unionida > Unionidae > Sinohyriopsis > Sinohyriopsis cumingii. Next base: position 108,468,167 of record CM068829.1, on the reverse strand, counting down.
TCGATTCTGAGATCTTGGGTCTCCAGAGAGCCTTTTTATCTTGCTCCCATCAGTCCTCCCAACATGGTTCCGAGGACTCCTTTCAGTAAGGGACCTAACAAGAGGGGTAAAATGCCTCCACGTTGGACCAACATCATCTTCTTTTGACGAAGGGGAATTTTCTTTTGAACCATTTGGCGAAGAACGTGACGATGTTTGCCTAAACATTGTTTCTGGTGTTTGGACAAAGGGATCGTGCCTTTCAAGACGTTCAAACAACATTCGCACACGGTATCGATGACCTCTTTGGAGGCTGATTGAATGAGTTTTTTTCGTAGGGGTGGAGAAGCTTTGGACACGACAGATAACATGTCCCCATGTTTGCTAAACGAGGAGGTAGTCCTTTCGTTTTCTTTCCTTGGGGCTGTTTAGAAGAGGGATGTTTTCTGGAGGGTGACATCTTCAGGAGCACCAAAACACTGATACCCTACTTGGTCACAGAGCTTTTTTATACTGGAACGCGTCGCCACTGATTGTCTTTACGTCGTATCCATTTGAGGACAGGCATGACACGTCGTGCAGGGGTACGCAACGGACTAAATCGAGCCAGTTCTTGCTTGGACAAATCCAGTAAACTTTGTAACATGCCCGATCTTTCTTGAACTTTGATTTTGGTAGCAGGTACTTTGTAAGCAGTGGCCACTGTCACTAAATTGGAGGGTCCTGCCACTGGGGAAGTTCTTGGGGTCATCAACGGAGAAGTTCTTGGTGTGATCAACGTCTCCAAGTACTCTTAGTTCTTGGTGACATCAACGGGGAAGTGGATGAACGTGAGGCTGCCGGAGACGCGGTCACCGCCGTGGCAGGTCGTGGTTTGCGAGTGTAAGGTTGCGTCCTGACCGAAGTGCCTCTCTTGCGACTATTCTTTTGTGTACTTTTCTTTTTCTGGGGACTTTTTCTCTGTTTCTTTTTCTGGGGGCTTCTTTTCTTTTTCCGGGGTGGTGTCTGGTAAGAGGAGGGTCCCGCCACTGGAGAAGTTCTTGGAGACACGGGTCTCCTTGGGGACCTGGTCTTTTTCTTCTTCTTGGAGCTTCGTTTGACTTTTTTCTTGGGGAGAACTTTGGGGGCATTAGGATCCCATCTTAAGAGAGAGCGAATGATGACCCCTCCTAGAGTACCGCTCCCTCCAGGTTTCAAAATGATTTGTTTTTTGGTTTGAAATTCGATGCGGCGATCGGCCAGTTGGGTCAAAGCGACTTTGTTTCGATCAAAAAAGCGTTTGGTTAGATGAGGAATCTGAATGATGCCTTGGAGTAATTGACGTGCTGTCACCGTGAACCATCGTAAGACTTCTTTGAGACTAGCTTCTAAGACACGAGCTCGTATTTGTGGATTTTTTTCTCGACTGATGCCAAACAAGGCACGAATTAATTTGACGGAAAGATGCGACTGAAGGGACGTCATGTTCAAACTGTGTGAGACAGACGAAACGTGTCTGAGGTTTTTATAGATTTTTTGTGGAGTGAAGTTAAGTCCAGGACGGAGACGTGTACAGGACAGGCCCTCCGTCTTGGCACCAGTGGTGAAACAAGTGGGTACAAAATCGCAAATCATCGGGGGTCGTAGGTTTCAAATCGACGAGTAAATAGTCGTGTGGAGTTTGAGTGGCATCGTCGTACGCCTGAGTCAGCCAAGGCGTCCCTAACTGTTTGGCTAAGACTTGCACTTGCGATTTATCTCGAGGGCTTTTAAACAAGACCACGTAATGTGCATTGAGACTGATGGTGCGATGGGCTTTACTTTGTTGAAACAAATTTTGGGTGATATAAACGACACTGGCATTACGATGATGTCCTTTGCGCGTGAACCACAATTTAATTTCTTCTTCGTCTTCTCCTAACATGTCGTCAAAAATGACCAAATGGGTTTGACGGGAGTCAGAGACGATGCCGTCGTCTTCTTTACGAATGCCTTCCACAAACACGATGGAATCGCCTTGACTTTCTCGCAAGAGGCTGTACGCCGCTTGCCACTCTTTGTAATACCACACGATACGTTGAGGTGGTCGATCGATCAAATGATGTTTATGTTTGATCAAACGTTTGACGAATTCGGTTTTGCCTGAACCGCTAAGTCCAGCAATGAGCATGTTAAAGGGATGGCGAAGATACAAAGCCTCCCAACTGGCACGATCTAAGTGTTCGTCGATGACTTAGACAGTGGAGGAAGAGGGAGCAGAGACAGCAGAAGTAGCCATAGTGTTAGGAAATATCACTTGTGACACGAAAACAGACAAGACAAGAATTTATATGCTTTTTTCTGGACACGTTTATTGAATGTTTAAAACATGAACACGAAAGACAAAAATACATAAAAGCCAAAGGCTTAAGTACAACGATAAAAGGCACATGATAACCATCAACGTGGAATAAACACAAGTGTCTGTACAACATGTTTTGGGTAATGTTCTGACCAGTTCTATAGGGGGTAAGGTCACACAAGTGTCCTCCCGAAAGGGTCTTTCAGGCATGTCCACGACAGTCCTATCCTGGGTGACGGGTTCTTCTGGCACTGTCACTAACACAGGTTGAAAAGTAACTTTTTTCCCTGAACAACTCTCGTGCATACTGGACCACTTCTTGGGTCCAAGCCTCAAAACACCCTTTTTTCCAGTCACGGACATCTGTCCAATGGGGGTGTAAGTCACAAGCTACACACACATCGTCATACACGTCTTCGGTAGCTAAAAGTTGACGAATCTTTTTTTCCCGTAGAGGTCGAGAAGTATCCAGATGAAAACGCAAGGCTTTGAGCAAAAGGAGTCTTTCGTGACCATTTAAGGCCATTGGGGTGGTAAGTACTGTTCGTAAAGAGTCCACAAGGAATCGGCTGGCAAACGAAATCCCAGAAAACAAGTCACTAAGACACACACCACTTGTCGACCCAAATTGAATGGATACAGTTCTTGTAATAATCGATGGTAATGATCCACGGTTTGAATATGGTCATTGAGTTCCTTCCACGGAATCTGTTCAATTACATGTGACATAAGCCGTGGCATGGATTCCTGATTTTATAGTCTCTTTGTTTCGGAAGCAATAAAGGTACTTTCTAACTAGACATCTTCGTTCTCCAGTAGGGAATCTAAATCTTGCATACTGTAACCGAAACGTCAGAGTTTGTCTAGATGTTTCGTCTTTCGCTAAGCAGGTTCCACGTAAAATATGTTGGTAATCCTTTAACTCGTCTTCCTCAATACGTTGCACTAGGTGAATCTCGAAGTAACCAAAATTACGAACGTTTAGTTCATTCACTAACTGAAAGTGTTCAACAAGGTCTGACCACTGAAACAATTTCTGATGAATCAGTCCTCTTATACCATTCAGGTACCAGTGGTTAAAGATCTGGTGACGTAACGGATGCAACTGTTCTTTACGTTTCACTTGTATTTTGACCAGCTCTCGGTAAATGCGTTCTCTCAACTCCACAGGCAAAGCACGAATGTTCTCTTGTAAAGTATCCATGAATAGGTCATACTAAATCCTCTTTTGTCTGACACAATAAATGTACTGTTTGCACAGACATGGTTTTAATTCATTGTCGAATCTAAATCGTTTAATCACTAATTTACACATTACAATTCGTTCAGAAGTTTCCTGTTTCACTAAGCTGACATTGTGTACAAGATGTTGGTAATTAGTTAAATCTTCCTGTGGAATTCGATGCAGTAAGTTTACAATGTAGTAGATAGAATCATCAATAGCAAACCAATCCTTTTTAAAACTAGGGGATCGTTGATCAATGTCTGTCCAATGGAACACTTTCAACTGAATCAGTCCTTGTATAGCATTCAGGTACCAGTGGTTCAAACACCGGTGACGTAACGGATGCAATTGTTCTTTACGTTTGACTTGTATTTTGACCAGCTCTCGGTAAATCCTTTCTCTCAACTCCACAGGCAAAGCACGAATGTTCTCTTGTAAAGTATCCATAAACAGGTTATGGTAAGTTACTTCAATGTCTCGGTCCCACTAAGGGTAAGTAATGACAATTCGGTGACCATCGAGCATGTTCTACGAATCTTGTGGTTCCCAGTGGTGAAGTGACACACCGCAACTGAAGCACTTGACTTTATCTCCTTCGCCCAAGTAGAACAATCCGGCTCTGGCTAATTCTTCGGGGGTCGGTCCTCCCAGATACTTAGGCCATTTTCCTTTGAACGATTGAAGACGATTTTCAAAGTCGCAGTATTCCGACAAACGCACAGGGAACGAATATTCGTCTTTCACAGGTTCGTTTCGATGAGGGTTGGGTGACATGGACAGGAGTTTGCTCAGGGCTGGATGACATCCGTAGGGGTGTAGACGTGAAGGTGAACATTCCCCTTTAAAATGAAACCCAGTAAAGTGTCCAAGAGGACGAGCGGCATCGCTTTCGCATCCCTCAGGTTTGGCACGCACATCATCACTTTCCAGGATAGCGGTAGTGAGAACAAAGTTCCTATGATGCTTTACGGCATCGCTAAGGTCACAGCGTACAGCATCGTTGCCATCGCAAGGCTCACAATCGCATTCCACTTCAGAAGTCCCACACTTGAAGTGTACCTGTCTGAACTTGTTTTGTGTTTCTCTGAAAGTATTCATTTTGTTCGCTTGGTATTGGTAGTCACAATGAACTATCGATCTTGACCATAGCCCCTTTTTATACTAGTCGCAATGCAGTCTCAAGCTTGTACATCGTTCCTTTTTTATGTCTTGTTTTGGAAGGTACCGTTTCTAAGGTACCGCCAATATTGTACCGTAATGTCATGGGTGGAAAGGCTATAGAAAAGTAAGGGCAGTGCGGAGACCATCGAGTATGTTCCAGAATAGCTGAATCTTTATAGATACATAGATCCATTCGTAACTTCAGTCCGCAAGCGAAACACTGTACTTCGTATCCCAATCCTGACTCAGGTCCCAAGTAGAGAAATCCTGTTCTAGCTAAAACATGCGAAGAAGGTAATCCTTTCCTATCCGTAGGCCATGCTTGAAACGTGTCCAATCGACGGGCACAATCACAATAGTCAGGCAAGAAAACCGGAAAAGGGTAGGGTTTGAACTTGGAGTTCTCATCGGGTTTCTCACTCGATTCTTGCTGTGGCGAAGTCATCCTTCTGGTGGGTGGCTATCCTCTTACAACCAATGTTTTATACCAACATGTCCATAAGGCAAAGTAAAGTGGTTGGGCAGTCGCACTCGCTTCTGGTACACGATTTGATAGACTTTTTCCAAGGGTCGACGATGTGGTGAGTGGGTAAACGTACAATCTTGTTGGGCTGATAGGTGGTCACTTTAAAGTGTTCATCTTCTTTAGACTGCAAATCTTCTTTCAATACGCCAAAGTTCACCACTCGACTGGTACGATAATTCAGAGTCAATCCTTTCACTTTGCACTTCGTGTGCACTTCTCCTTGTTTGTCCCGGTATTCGTAACCGTAATTTTTAGGACCACCACTGGCGAAACTTAGAATCTTGTCGTCTGGGTGCTCGTCTGTCCAGCTCCTAAACGGTCTCCTTCGATGTCAGGGTGCTGTTGACTCGGGTGATGAATGTAAATGCAACTGTCCGTGTCAAAGTACAGGACACGTTCCCCTAACAGTTCTAAAGCTTCGTACAATTTTAAGCGAGCATGAGCTGTCACGTAAGCCGCAATGATGACATTTCCAAAAGGGTCGTCTTGTACAAAGTCCAGATCTTCTTTGTAATTGACCAAGATCAAATCCTCGCGAACGACGTCCACGTCTTTCATGAATTTGGTTTTGTCGTGAATCATCTGGAAGTAGCGGGAAGGTTCTGTCAAATATTCCGTCTTGGGTAAACACGGTCGTTGTGCCATTTTACCCCACAAGCAATTTAACATCACTTTGGCAAACGATCGCCTGCCTTCGATTTTCTCGATGTGATCTAAAGTGATGCCTTCTTGTTCATAGTATTTCTCTTTGAATGTCTTTTCGTCTTCGGGAGTGTGACACCAGGACGGATAGCCGCTGGCTTCTTGCTTCAGTTTCAAAAAGGCATCCACGTAGTCTGCGAAAATGCCTTTCTGCGTGGGGTCACTCTTGTGGTATTGTTGTGTCTTGGGAAAGTGGCAAATTTCGTACACTTCTAACAGTTGGTATCCCATGTCCAGAGCTTTGAACAATTCCACGCTAACCCACGTCCCCGTCAAGGCCCGTTCTTCCTGGGTGTGCTGACAAGGTTGGTCTTGGTTGCACGTTTCGGCACAAGTACGGCACAAAGGAAACATCAGTTTGCCTTGGCAATGGTGAGGTAAGACGGGATGGTACAAGTCCGTGGGAGGCAAAACTTTACACTTGATCAGACCTTCGTATTGTCGAATGTTTTTCAGGTCGATGTGTTCCGTCAACAATTGTGGGTGCCCTACAGGAAAGCGACAATATTTGCACACGTAGGGATACAGCGAACACATGTCCAAGTATTTCATTTCTTCTCCTTTCTCTTCGTCGGCTTGGTACAGCAAACAGGTGGCATTGGTCCTTCCTCCGTACAAACTATCCCTCGGGTTCAGCGGGTCCATGAACTGGTAACTTTCCACAAGGCGTTTAAACTCGGGATCGGTTTTCAAACGGTGATCGTACTCGTGTTCCCACATTTCCACCACTTGGTATCATTCCTGTTCTAACTTTAGGCGTCGCTGACAAGTGGCCTGGTACAAGTCTTCCATGGTTCGTTGCAAAAACTGATTTTTAGTGTCGCGATCAGGGTAACAGACGGGACATCCGTGAAATAAGCAACCGCTAAACTCGTACACGATCTTGGGGTTTTCTAAGTCCCAGCCATCGACCGAATGCCTTCCGATGGTCTTTTCACCTCCTCCGTTGCGGGCATGCTGAATCCATTTGTCTTCCTTGTCGCACAAGTAATGTAACCAGCGTAGGGCTTTGACCGAGTATTGACGTTTGACATAGTTGGTCGTTTGAGGACTGATGACAGCCACGGTGTTTTCGGGCATGACTCGTTGCCGGTACACTAAGGAACACGCTTTGGCAATGGTGCAAGCTTCTTTCAAAGGATCGACCCCTCCGTGTTCCATGAACAGTTCTCGAAATTTTCCACAGCATCGCCGTAAAATGTCCACGTCGGAACGACAATACTTTAGCATTTCTTCCTGAAAGTCGAAAGGGTCTGAGGCGTGAGCCTGGTACCAAGCGTAGAAAGCTTCTCGTTCTTCGGTACGCATGTTGTCAGGGTCGTAATAGTGAGCCTCAGGCAAATGGGGTAGAACGGCGTGTTGATTGGCTTCCGTATTGAAAAAGTGTGGAAAGTACCCTTTAGCCATTTCTGTCATTCCAAACGTTTTAGGCATTCGGCTCAAAGGCATAGCCAAGTAGCTCATCGAATCTTTAAACTGTACTTGTCCCACTTGCATGAAAATGATTTTGGCTCCGTTCAAAGTGACTTTAGGACGTTCGGTGCCATGTTCCGTATAGTACCTCAAAAGAAACTGTCCATCGTATCCGGAGAAATTGTGAGCCATTACTGTGGCATGCCGATGACAATCTCCGTAACGTTCGATGTCCTTTTGACTCCACGTCTTGTCGATGGGGTCTAAGACCCATTGTGCGAAATCGGCTAGCGTGTTCGGTCCCCGAAAGATTTTTTCACGCCCTCCAGGAATCTTGCTGCAGTGAGGGCAATGACTGAAGATAGGTTCTTGAATGTACTACTCGCACGCTCGATGAGCCAAGCAGAAATTAGGAATGTGAATGCCAGTCTCTTGCATGCATTCGAAATCGAAAAAGATGAAATTGCCTTTCTTCTTGTGTCCATCCTCTTTCTCTGGTTGGGGTTGGTATTTTTGCACGTAGCATTCGTGTTCCAAGTCCACGATGTGGTGACAAATGTGACATTTTTTCTTTCCTGAACATACGTGTCCCTTGGCACTATTGGTACATAGGCCTTGTCCACACGTGGGGCACAATCTCAGCAGTTGACAAGCGCATTTCTTCTGTGAACCTTGCGTCTTCAAATGTCGTTGGTAACAGGCAGGGCTGACAAACGTGCGCATACAAGTGAAACAATGCACTGGTTCTTGTCCTTCGCTCTAACAGGGTGGAGAGGCCAAACATCCTGAGCATTTCAATCCGCAATGTTTGTGTTGCTCTCGATTATTATAAACATGGTCACATTTCTCACAGTAATAACCGTATCCCAGGAATCCAGTGATACTGGTAATGGTATCGAAATGGTCATCGTGATGATAGACGTGAATGTATTTTCCATCCTTAAAGTCTTTCCCTCGAAACAACAGAGGCCCACGCATTTCTTGAGGATGCACTTTCAAGGTGTAGCGTGGAGCTAGGGTATATTGCAATGTTTGCATTTTAGGAATGCCACAGGGTTTGTCTTTGGGCAAGCCAGCTTGTCGTAACAGGAGTTCTGCTTCGTTTCGTTGTTGGGCTCGGTCCGATTGTCGAATAGTTTTCCAGGCTCTTTTCCATTCTACCGTGTCGTTCTTGTTGACATAGGTTCGTCCCACCACGATGGCCCTGGCTAAACACATCTGGTCTTGAGGGTTGTGAATTCGGACGAGACTTGTTTTGGTGCTGCGAAGCTCGTCCACCAATAACTTCTTTTTGCGTCCAGTCCCTTGAGGAGGAGAGACGTGGTCATGTCCAGTGTGGCTTTTCCATCAGTGATGTCAAACTGGTCATTGGATTGTTGCACGTGTTGAATCTTGTCCATGACTTGGAAGCAGTCAATTCTGCAGGGGCGCTAAACTCGATCCAAACAGGGGATTTCAAACCGTCGTGTTGTATGGAAAGTCTCAAGCCATCGTCTTCTTTGGGTTGACATTGTCGCTTGAGTGTGGTGAGCAAAGAATCCCACACCCCGGTGATGAACCCTTCTGCTTTCTCTAACGGTACTTCAGCCTTGAAATCTTTAAACTTCATTGTGTATTTGCAAGCCGTGGTTCTAAATTTTCTAGAGGAGCGCTTTTCCGTCTCTCGAATGGAATAGTACTTTTCAGGGTTGACTAAGGGTGGTGAACTTCGTTTAGAGGGTTTGGATTCTGGTTCACTCATGTCCTCTTCAAAATCACTGGCATGAATTTGTGCCAAGACTTCAGCCCTGGTACGAGGCGATAGATCACGTTTCTGCCTCTTACTTTCTTCTTCTTTTCTTCTCAAATGAATTCGATCGTTTCATCTTGAGTGCAAAACGTCAAATGACTCAAGTTTAAACACCATAGACTAATTTATAGTCATGGCAGACCAGCGTATATAAAAGGGTGTTTGTCTTGTCCTTTCACTATTCATTTCACTCTCAAACCGAGCACAACGATGGAAGAGACTACACAATCAGAGCTTTGCGAGGGGTCATTAGAAAATTCTCTTCAGACCAGCCGACGGACTACTCTCCTTCCTTTCGAGATAAAAGTCAAGATACTTGCTATATCTGTCAGGAGAAAGGGCATTGGTCTTCAGAGTGTCCAGACCGTCAAAAAAGAAAAAAAGGGGCTAGAAAAGACAAAAGTCAAGATACCTGTTATTATTGTCAAGAAAAAGGACATTGGTCTCCAGATTGCCCACAAAAGAAACAAGAGGAGTCAGAAGAAAAGAGGGATTCTTCAGAAGAAGAGAGGGATTCTTCAGAGGAAGAAAGTAGCCAGGTAAAGAAAAAGAAACAGGAGAAGAAAAGAAGAAGGGAAGAAAGTGAGGAGGAAGAGGAGGAAAAGACTGTGACGGTGAAGAAATTTAAAAAACAGAGAGACTAAACAATGAGACAGAAGAAGTGTATGAACTTTTTAAAGTGCTCTGTTGTGAATTGTGAATTGCATTGTAAATAGTTATAAAAGAATAAATTAGGCATAAAAAGGTAAGTGTCTTTGGGTTTTGGTTTTAAAATAAGAACGTACACTCACGCACTCATACACAAACACGTACTATAGGGGTAAAATGGTTTTTTTTTTGAGTTATTGGGCAATTGAAAGTTTATCTCTTTTCGAGGAATGTGGGTGGCCCTGAAAAGGACCTTTGGTTTTTGGTGTAGGGGTGAGTTTAAGCAATCAACTTTAACTGCCTTAAGCCTTTGCCACGGCCGAGGCCTACTTCTGATGATGATGATTTGGTTGAGATCACTAAGGGTGGTACGGTAGGCTTAGTCACAGGGTTGGCGTGTTTAGGTCGGGAAGGTCGTATTCTCTTCGGTCGTAATAAAGAAGTCTGATACATTTGTTTCAGATTTCTTAACTCTGCTAAAATGTCTAACAGTACCGTGACCATTTGACTTTCACCCTCTTGTTTCTTTGCTGCTACTTCTTCTTCTTCTTGTTTTTTTCTTACCTCTTCTTCTTGATGTTGTTGCTGTAGGAGAAAAGCTTGTTCCGCTTCCTTTTTGTCGTTGTATAAATTTCTCCAATTCTTCTTTCTGTCTCTGTCTAAAATTCTCCACGTGCGGTAATGAAGAAGGAGACGAAGGTTCCGGAACAAATTCTTGCGAGGTAAGAAAATCCACAAAATCCCAATTTACCTCTTCTGAAAGTAAGTCCGGGTTCCCTTGGGTGGTCTCCACTAATGGTACCCCAACTGATCGTTTTCTGAGTTTCCGTCATGTTGAATCACTGTCGCATAGATTGAATGCACACAGGCGCTAGCGAATCTATATAGACCACGTGACGTCACAGACTGCTCTCTTCGGATTGGATGCGGGCTGACTGAATTTTGTAACGCGTGTTTGGATTGGTGAATGAACTCAATCCGTTTCAATCCTTCCTGCCCCTATAAATAAGCGCAATTCACTGCATTGATTCACCTGTTCTCGGCGCCTCAACATGTGGACCGACGTACACTCTTCCACCCTTGTGTCAACGATGATGTTCAGGACGGATATACCCATGTATGTCCAATCCAAATGGACAGTTATCCATAGGACAGACACCAGTCTTTGGATACGTAGGATTTACGTGGAGAGGCAAGGATGCCTGAAAAGAGTGTTAGTCTATGGACGTACCATTAGACGAAGCCTAAGACGAAGAAGATGTTGCAGATGCCCTTTATGTTAAGGGCATATTAACATAAACCCAAAGGCCCTTTTCAGGGCCACCCACATTTCTCGAAATGTCTCCCTATTCACTACTGATAGCTCTGTCAACATATGACGCTAACAGTTATTTAGTGGATAACATAGCTACATGCCATATATATATTCGATCGACTAGACATCTAACCTTAATCTCAACAATACAACATCGAAATCCTTGAAGCCATAAGGATACTCAAACCTCATTACAATTTATTTATTTTGTTTACTTTGTGGTATTGAACTATTTCGTCTACAGGAACTCATATTTCACTGTTTTCCTTTAAATATGTTTCCATGTATATTGTATATTATGAGTAAACGACGGTACAAATCGCGAACGTTTCCTTTAGACAGAATTATACGGAAGTACTGTTATTAATATAGAGATTCCATCATGCCTCCCACCAAAAGCTGACTTTGATATGTTGGTCCCTTTATCTTTTCCAACATTTTGACTCGCATAATCATTTATAAGAAAAATGCATTCTAAACATTCATCTAACATGTCAATAGGATCTATTAAAAAACATTGTCGTCTCCAAAAAGTCATTTTCTGTTGTAAATCCTATTTTACCTATGCGTGAGACAAATAATTACAATAAAATCAGGACAGCTCCGGTGGCCTAAGTGGTTAGAGTGCCAGCCTCGTATGCGGAAGGTCGCGGGTTGGAACCACGACTGAGTTATACCATACGAAAAAAGATACTAGCAGCTGCCTCGCTTGGTGCTCAGCATTAAGAGATTAGTGCTAGGACTAGGTTCACCAGGCCAACCAGTCCTAACACTAACCTCGTAATGCTGAGCGCCAAGCGAGGCAGTTGTTAGTACCATTTTTGTAAGTCTTTGGTATGACTCAGCCGGGGATTGAACCCACGACCTCCCGCATCCGAGGCGGATGCTCTAACCACTAGGCCACCGGAGCGGTCTTCAAAAGAAGGTAACTTGGTAATTGGTAAAGATTCATGAATTTATATTCGGCATACTCATTTATACTAATTACCAGAGTTACCGAATGATTTCACCAGATTTGCTACCAATTGCCAGACTAGAATAACTTATAACTAAGCGACAAGAATTTGAACTAGTGCGTCAAGCAATTTCCTTATTCCTCTTTTGCACCAAATAATTACATTTACTTCCCTCTCTTTTACTTACATTAAACTGCTTCTACATAAATCTTGCATAATTAAATAACTCAGTTTGTTTTATTTCTACCAGCCAGTCCGTACAAAATACAAGGGCTAACATACAAAACAATATAACACAAAATAAATAGCAGACACCAGACAAAACTGATCCCTGGCACGTATCACTTCTGTAAACAAAAATCTTAAGACCAGTCAGGGTCCAAGAGTATCTAAACACTAGTTAGGGAGGTGTACAAACCCTAGAACAAAATTCAACAAAATCCAAATTTATTAAAACTGATACAATAAAAGACATATTGGGGAAAAACAAACACATAAACCCTTTAACTTTAGACACTAGGGGGTCTACTCTATGATGCAAGCCTGAGAGGGACCGCACCAATAAATTTATCAGTTCAGTCTCGATTTTGAAATCTACAATGCCTTCGAAAAAGCGCAATATTATCGCTACAAAAAGATCAGCATTTGGCCCTGTGGTTCTTGTTTAAATTTTGCGTCTGACTACATACTTTACGACTCTTGCAAAAATGGAATCATTCCAAATGTGAGCAGTTATTTGCAGAACAATTTAATATCTTTTATCAAAATGATAAAGTACCATATGTATGCAAGAACTGCTTAACGTTAGAGATGGGGACTTCAACTAACAACTACACTCAAGGCTTATGCCGCTTAGCACAGGTGTCTTGTTACGGTGTTGACAGTCTCTGCTTCGCAGCAACAAGAGAGGGACATTTCCTTGAGTCCTTTCAGTTCTGTGGAAAACAGGTCATCCCGTCCGATTTGGTGGAAATAGATCGAAACGCACAAGAAATTATGAACAAATGTGATTTGTCTTCTTTCGGTGTACCTGCGCTATCTACTGGCGATGGCCACTGCCTTTTCAACTCTGTATCAATTACGTTGACGGGAAGTGAAGTTTCCTCTGTCCTGTGGCCATTTTGTATTTCGCGCTAGATATGGCTATTATCAAATACCGGAAAGTGTCTTAACAATACCCAGATTTGTTCCGGAAAGATTTGCATGCAGCAAAATGGCAAATTTTAATAAATAACTGACTTCAGACCCACCTATCGTCCATTAGTATCAACACAGATTTGGGGGGCCTGATTTATCGGACTACATTAGATAGTGCATGAGACAAAAAGCTTGTTGAAATAACATTTTTTTAAAAAATACAGGTGACTGTTTTGGGTTACCAAGTCTCTCAACAAACCCTCTGTAGAAATTGAAGAAAGAAAAAGAAAAAAAAAAAAAAACATCCCCCTACCCCAAAGCAAGCAAAACGAAAACAAAACAAAACAAAACAAAGAAGAAAAAAGAAAAAAAGAAGAAAAAAAAAACAAACAAACAACGCACCAAGGCATAAGTCCACATCCTTCCTAGTGGTTACCGATGAAGGGTCATAGATCACACCATCAGAAATTTTCTAGCTTTCAGGGAGAACCTCTCGAGAATATTTTGTCCTAGCTGCTGGACACAATTTCTGTCTAGCTAACTTGATAGATAATCCAGATATCAGAATGTATGGAAACAAAATTAATATGATGTATTAGGATCAAGAAAGTACACTCGATTTTCAGTATAAACATTCTGCGTTCAGTTCACTTATGTGGTACGCATTTGTATTCATTCAGTCTGTTAGAATGGACGATATAAGCGTCATATCATTTTTGTATACTGTAAATCACAAATATGAATTAAACTGAATTTTGCCACTTCTGTCCAGGGCCGTTCCGGTGATTCTAAGCACGGATACAACTCGTCCTCAAGAAAGGTAACTGCTAAAAAGAAAGTTGTTGCTTTTTAATTCGAGAAGAAAAAGCGTTCTTCGGGGAACTCTGACACTTCTTTGCTTTATGTATCTGTAGAGAAACCATAAAGCTGTGAAAGAAAACAAGGCTTTATAATGGCAGAGGCTACTGATAGTATCAGTGATACGACGGTAAGTTATTGAGTTGTTTAGGCCACGATCACCATGCCATAGAAATATATACACTTCTGACGGTGTATTTTACTTAAAACAATATATAAGTTGAATTGAACGTTTCGCTGACACCACATAATCAACCAAGACGAGTCATTAACATATATACATGATTTGCATACATATATAACCAGTCCACATCTAAGACCTGAGGCTGATATTTATGTTGTGGGCTTCAAGGAAAACTAATGTTATATGGTGAGTGTACACATTAGTTTCCCCAGAATCAAGTGCATGTGAGCCGGTCCTACATTGAAAGACGTCGACCATAACATGCATTACACCCTCCATTCTACCCAGGGGGTGTCATGCATATTATGGTCGATGTCTTACATTGTAGGACGAATCGTGATATAGTTTAACAATTAAAGACAAATCATATAGCAGAGAACTTTAAATTTAAGTTAGCAAAACACTTTAAAAGGTTAATAGTTTTTTAAAAGAATGTTAAATGTGTAATGTATGTATCCTAATGGAAGCACATATGATAATTAAGCATTCCACAAAGACTGACCGTTTAATTTTAGTGAGTATAATTGGCATCTTTTATGTCAATCTGAATTTTAAATGTCTGTCAAGTCATTGATTATAATCTATGTCAAATCATTTGCCCGTAATAAAGTATATGTACTTACAGTGCTGGCATTTTCACCTCAATGTAAGAGTTCATATTAGATGCTGGTATAATCATCATATAGAAGTTTCAGAGTTTGCTTTTGTATATTTCAAGTTTAGTTGTGTTCATCTTGCTGTAGAAGTGCCAAGCTACAGACACAAGAGGAAATTGAAAAGGATAAAACATGTAGTATTGCCAGTGTGTTGAGTGTTATGGACCAATATTATTCGGATTTTCAAAAAGATTAAAATACATATTGTATTGCAGTTGGTAGTTAGCATAGATTCATGACAATTTGGCCATTTCCTCACAGTTTGTGAACCACTCTACAGTTGTATAATTTGCATAGGGTATGATATTTAAAGCAAAAAGAATTTTCAAGAATTTCCTTGCTAGTAATCCTAGCTTTTTATAAACATTCTTGTATATCAAAGCTATTGTTAAAAGAACTTTTGATTCCTGTTGTTTAGTGTATTATTGATGGGTGTATTTGGGTTGGAGAGTATACACAGGTAGAATAAAAGTCAGCTCAGTGTTTCTTTCCTACCCATCTAGTAAATGTAAATGGCAGAATGGCTGAACACATCTCTAATGTAAGATCAGTCAGTCAGCTGACTGGAGAATTGAATTTGCCCTACGTATTGGTGGATTTGAGCTTGCCCTACAATATGACAACAAATATAAATATTAAACTAAAAAAACTAAATATAGAACTTTCTTCTCTCTTTAAAACAGTATGTCAGTAGCTAATGATATAAAAAAAACGTAAAACTGCCCCACTCTATCATACATATGAGGATTGTGTCCAATCGCCCCACTCTTATTAGACATATTAGGCTTGTGTCCTATTGCCCCACTCCTATCATACATATTAGGATTGTGTCCAACTGCCCCACTGCTATCATATGTATTAGGATTGTGTCCATCTGCCCCACTCCTATCATATGTATTAGGATTGTGTCAATCTGCCCCACTCCTATTATATGTTTTTCGATTGTGTCCAACTGCCTCATTCCTATTATATGTCTTAGGATTGTGTCCAGCTGCCCCACTCCTACTATATGTATTAGGATTGTGTCCAACTGCCCCACTCTTATCATATGTATTAGGATTGTGTCCATCTGCCCCACTCCTGTTATATGTATCAGGATTGTGTCCAACTGCCTCACTCCTATTATATGTATTAGGATTGTGTCCAATCGCCCTACTTTTATTAGACATATTAGGATTGT
Organism: Sinohyriopsis cumingii; assembly: GCA_028554795.2. NCBI lineage: Eukaryota > Metazoa > Mollusca > Bivalvia > Unionida > Unionidae > Sinohyriopsis > Sinohyriopsis cumingii. The sequence goes on along the minus strand of CM068829.1, from coordinate 108,452,118 downwards.
GTCCAACTGCCCCACTCCACTCCTATCATATGTATTAGGATTGTGTCCAACTGCCCCACTCCTATCATATGTATTAGGATTGTGTCCAACTGCCTCACTCCTATTATATGTATTAGGATTGTGTCCAATCGCCCTACTCTTATTAGACATATTAGGATTGTGTCCAACTGCCCCACTCCTATCATATGTATTAGGATTGTGTCCAATTGCCCCACTCCTATCATATGTATTAGGATTGTGTCCAATTGTCCTGCTCTTATTAGACATATTAGGATTGTGTCCAACTACCACACTCCTATCATATGTATTAGGATTGTGTCCAATTGCCCCACTCCTATCATATGTATTAGGATTGTGTCCAATCGCCCTACTCTTATTAGACATATTAGGATTGTGTCCAACTGCCACACTCCTATCATATGTATTAGGATTGTGTCCAATTGCCCCACTCCTATCATATGTATTAGGATTGTGTCCAACTGCCCCACTCTTATCATATGTATTAGGATTGTGTCCAACTGCCCCACTCTTTTTAGACATATTAAGATTATGTCCAACTGCCCCACTCTTATCATACCTATTAGGGTTGTGTCTTTCACCCCACTCAACTCATATGTATTAGGATTATGTCCAACAGCCCCACTTGTACCATGCAAGTTATTATTGACATTTTACATTGTTGGACAAGTAAGGCTGAAAACGATCACAGGGGCTCAAGTCAAGCAATTAAGACTATTGTTGTCAAATTATTTAGTAACTTTAATCATCCTTCTCTAAAAGAAGGACCAGGTTTCACAAAATATAAAGACTTGAATAAACAAATTCTAACAAATATAATAGGTATCTTTTTAATATTTTTATGAAGTAGTAGGAAATAAAAATCTCAAATGCTATGGTGGGTCAGTTCTATCTCTTAGTGGCAACCTCTGCTTCAATCCTTCCTCCAAAACCTTGGTTGCTAAGATCATTCTGTTTTGACATATTTCAGATGCAGCCAGCAGAGGCAATTCCAGTTATCCTTATTTGTTCTAATTGCCTTGGCAATTTGCAGGACACAGCTCCAACAAGTTGTGGACACAGCTACTGTTCAAGTTGTATTAGGCAATGGCTAGATAATATGACTTGTCCATGCTGCACCAACCAACTGCTTCAAAACAGTATGTTCCAGGATCAGCTGTTTTATTCCTTTACTGGTAAGGTAGTTTTGTGGAAAACCACTCTGTATATCTTATATCAGTCTGCTGTCTTGTTGAGTGAGTATCCATTTAAAATTCACTTGCTCGGTTTGAATATAGAATTAAAATTTCTGGCATTATAGTGAATGTTCTATTAACAGATTATGCAGCGAATGCCAATTCAGGGCTGTTTGGTGGTTATCTTTAATGACAAAGATGTTTCATTAAGAATATTGCCAACTCAAGGGTCTGTAATTTGTACCAGAAGTTTGATTTACATTTGTTTTCATGAAGCTTGTATGATCACATTGCTGTCACTCTTCAGTTCTTATCAAGAACAGTACTACTTTATATTAATATTGGCAAAAACTTTATATTAATATCAGCAAAAATAGGGTCATACTGGGAGGGGGTGGGGACATTGTGAAATCAGCACAGGGTGAAGTGAACTTTTCTTTTTGAATCAATTTAGGCAATATGGCAGACTCTTCGGAGACTGATTTGCCAGAATTGCCCCCAAGTGTGGACATAGTAAATATCAATACTCCCAGCATGTGTGAGCCATGAAATAGCTGAAAAGCAAGCAGACCGCTCATTCATTGTTATGCTGATATATATTTATCTCTTCCTTAATTAGAAACATTTTTGTTGGCTTGCTCTATGGATAGTTGACAATACATATTAGTAATGACCAATACAGATAGTTTGTGGTTCATTTGCTTCAAGTCGGTATAGGTCCTTAAATCCTACGTAACTATGTTAAATCAGATGAATCAATGTTTTTTTTGACACTCTGTTTCATTCTTTTTTTTATTAAAAATAGAGCATGTTTTTTTAAGTTTTCAGTATTTTAGATTTTCTAAATTACTCACCATAAATGAATTATGTAACAAGATGTTGGCAAATGCTACCATTAGAAGGCAGCTTGAATCACTCACCCCACATGCTTACCATGTGATGTATGCTGACATGGACAGATGTACTTTTTGTGTCTCATGATCAGATGAGATATGAATCTAGCAGAAAGTTTCCACTCCAATAGAGGCTGGAGGAAGGGAGTTGCATTCTCATCTTTTTCAAAGGAGGACTCCTTACATTCCCATGATGGGTCCTTGGTACTTTTAAGTTTAAGTAAGTTTTCACCTCCCATTAAGGAGTGATCCATAACATTTTCCAGTGTAAGGAAGTTGCCAACACTATTGTTTTAATCCCACTTCTCTGGTGCAATGAAAGCACAGGCATCTCGTTCATCAGAGTCAAGTTCCCATGATAGGAACTGTGTAATCAGGTTTTTGTTGACTGACCAGTAATCAGCAGCTCATCTGCCACCAGTCACTAATGACAAGTACCGGTCACTGAGTGTGTATCACCAGGCACCAGACATTGATCACTGGGATGGAATCAAACCCCCCACCCCATCCACTGACCTCACTTTGTCTATGTTGTGGGCTTGCACCATCTTGTGGTACATCTGCAATGTACCCCTTTGTCAATGTGGCACCATGATGGACCTGAACTTATTATATGCTCATTTGTTTCTCCATTAACTTCATGTTGTGAGAATCATGCAGTATTTACCCATACTGCACTGCTTCATACTTCATGACACGTGTGTCTAGAAATAGTATTGAGTGTTAGGAATTACCTTTGATTGTAAAACAGTCTGTGCTCATGTAGCAGGTGCTGCAGCTTTTGATTTATTAGATTTGTCTGTGATGAACTAAAGCTGTTTGGTTGATTAGGATGTAGAAAAGATAAAGTTGATGACATAGATGAGTTCACTGAGTTGCAAAAGAAATTATCAACCAAGCAAATGAATGAACATGATATCCGCTATGTCCAAAACAAACTTGAGACATTGAGTGAAAACATGACAATAAAATCTCACTTTTGGTTGACAGGAGGATAGGTTGTGTATGGTCCTTCTCCTTTGTGGACTCGATCTCCATCACACTGTATGGCCTAGTTAAAAGATGGAGTTCGTATATTAGACAGTGTTCACTGAGTCAGATCCACCAGATGTATATGTATGTTCAAGGAATTTGGGGTCTCCAAAGACCAGAATCCTCTCCAGTTTGAAGCGGCTGGTAGGTAACAGATTAAAATGGACCTTCTGTTATGCCCCCACAAACTAAGAGGCAGCCAGACAGCAAAAGGGGCTCTCTGTCCCTATACTATGCTGTGGACCCTGGTCTTCGACTTCTGCCTCAGAGGCTATTTGCCTGACTTGATGGGGTTCTGGGCTTATATTTCCCTGTTAAATCTTTCAAAACTATGGAACACAGCGATGCAGCCAGGCCACATGAGTATGATAATCACACACAAATACCACCTGTTATGCAATTAGAAATAAGCTATGTGCATGAACTTGTGCAATGTAAGCAGAACATCCACAAAGAGAAATCCATAATCCACAAATAATCAAAATGAGATTTGACTTTGCTTTGTTCTCTGTAAAGTTTTGGCTGTGTCCTGACCACCAGGTGTTTTTTGTGTGCATCTGTGAAATGTTTCAATGATTTTTCACACTGTCTGATGACACATAACCAGAAGTGTATTTATGTATGATTCAGACAGCATTAGGTTGTAAGTCAATGGATTAATATTAAAGTTCCTTCTGATTTTGCTTGTTTCTGTTATTTTAATACGATTGAGTCATAACATCAGTGCTTATTGCTTTGTTTTGGAGGAAGTCCACAAAGGGTTCATTGTAAATGTTTTTGAAGAATTATCTACTGGAATTTTCTGGTACTATCAGTTTTGTTACTGTATCATACTGTGATGTCATTATGAATGTAATGTCACTTCATGCTTCTTTTTGTTATGGATTTAATGCCATTTTCAAGCACATGATAGGTTATACATAGTGGGCAGAATATTTAGTGGAGTAAAAGCCCAGGAAGAACCACTGACCCACAAGAAGGTCCTGGCAAGCTTTCTCATATACCCACATTGGCTGAGCCTGAGAGTTGAACCTACATGGACAGAAGTGAGATGTCAGTGATCTGTAAAGGTGAGAGCATTTAGACCACTTGGCCACCCAGGGCCCCTCATTTTCTACTGGTGTAGTGTGCCAAAGATTTGATGTCAGTATGTGGCATCTGCTCATACACATAGTTTTTGTTGGCAAGGGCAATGGACAGTTATCATGCTCTACTATGACAGTGACAGGGCAAATGGTGTTACCCTTATCTGTCCATGCAGCCATGAATGCATCCATCGCCCCTTTTAGTTTTGTGTACATCTGTATATTATAAAACATTTCCAGCCAGAAACACTGTCAGAGTTATTCTTTACACAAACACAATTGTAAAATTTAATATAGAAACATTCAAAGAAAATATTTTTAAAAAGTTTTTAAAGGATATATTTTTTATACCTGATTATTTTATGTAATGGAAAATCTGTTTCAGTTCGGTTTTGGATTTGCTGCAGCTATTGAACTAATTATTTATTAACTCTTTTTTTTCTTCTCCGAAATCTTTACTTTAGAATTTCACCCAGCAGCAGTATTTTATTTTATTCTACTGTTTTGAAAATGTATAATTGACAAGAAGCTGACTTGCTGCTTTGAAAGTACATGACATCTAATTAACATGCATTTCCAATAAAGTTAGATGTTGAAGTTCATTTGTCCCCAAATAAGTCTTAGAGCATGGTAATAAAAGTTAGTTGTTGGTGCTAGTATTTCTTTTTTTTAAAATTTGATTCTAGACTTTATATTTCTGCTCCAGAAGCTTCAAAAAGTTCAAAACACAGCCACTCAGATCATACTTAGAGTACCACGATCAGAGCACACCTCCCCGCTGCTCTGTACCTTACACTGACTATCCATTCAATCCAGAATCAAACACAAAATTTGTTCTCTGTGCTACGTTTCACTGTCGGACTCTAGTCCAACATACCTATCCGACCTCACCTATGTGTACACACAAACAAGATACTTACGCTCCTCTTCTGACAATCGTATACTCATTATTCCCACTATGAAAACAAAGTCATATGGACAGCGTTCTTTTGCATACCAAGGTCGAGCAACGTGGAATGAATTGCCCACTGAACTTAGACACAAAGACACAGTGATCACATTCAAGAGGGCTCTTAAAACTCACTTATTTTGACTGCAAGAACAAACTTAAAGACCCAATAATGTTTCCTACCTTAAATATTCTCAGCATGTTTTTTAATGTTTTCTAATTTCATGGTGTTTGTTTTTGTAATCATATCATTATTATGTTTTTTATCTTATAGGTGTTGTCTTATGTTGTAAAGCGCTTAGAGCTTCTAAAGATTAGGTGCTATACAAAGTCCTCATTATTATTGTATGTTTTGCTTTAAAGATGTCATGTACTGACAAAAAACTAAACATAAACCACATGGTGTAAGGGATGTAGTGTCTATTAGAATTGAACTATGGGCAATCCTTCAGTTAAATAGTTCTTCATAAATCAAGGAGATAAGCTCTGACCCCTCTTTGTCCTGTGTTTTATGGTTACAGAGCATTTAAACAGTTGGCAAAACATGCTGACCAAACAAGTTTTGTTGATGACATCACTATCGATTGTCTGAAAAAAAGAAACTAAATTAGACCTAGCCACTTTTTTTAAAATTAATCCTAGTTGGCAACATCATTCTTGATCATCCAACAAAGAAACAATCTGTAAACTAGACTTAGTGAACTTGAAATTTTTCTTTATTAACTTAAAGGTGTTTATTTGGCAGTTAAATGGATTAAATAATCAAAGATACAGTGATTATAATATCTAAGAACCCCTATGACCAATCTCCAGTTGCTCATTTTATATGCCAGTCTGATCCTTTGATTTACTCGACATGTCCACCAAATAAAGTGGTATTAAGATCTCTCACACAAACACATGCACACACACACTCATATATGTTCAAGTATCATTCTACAGTTCATTGATGTGCATGTGTGATTTGGATTATTAACGTAGCTTTAACAACTTTGCAGTCATATTGCTACAATGTCTTGAGTGTGGCAGTTTATAGCGATGTCTAGCACTGGGGCAACTTAGGACTACTAAGTTCTGAAAAATACTAGTGTTTTGATAATATCAATAGAATTCACAGTTATGATGGCCTAAGTGGTTAGAGTGTCTGCCTCGGATGAGGGAGGTCATGGATTTGAACCTGGTTGAGTCATACCAAAGACTTAGACAAGTAGCACTGATAGCTGCCTCACTTGTTGCTCAGCATGAAGAGGTTTGTGTTAAGACTGGTCCACCTGGTGTCAGGATAATGTGACTGGGTGGGACAGAAGCTACATGTCTACAGCATGATGCCCCTGTGCTAGACATAATTATAGACTGCTATACTGCCGACATCTTAGTGATGTGACTGAAATTGTTAAAAACATAAACTGAAAAATAATTCAGTAAATTGTTGGGGGAATATATTGCTGTGAAGTTTTAAATATTATGTTTTCAGTTTAATAATTTGCTTTCAGTAGCAAGAAGTCTTAATATACTTTTTGGATTTCAGTTTGAATTATGATTTTTGTGGAATGATTTTCTATACCATGGAAATTTCAGTGTAGTAGGTTCCATCTTTACAAGTCATCATATTTAATGTTCCTCGGTGTATTGTTCTTTATTAGATTATCAGTATTTTTTTAATGTTATATTTTGATATAATGAGTGAATTGGTATAATTCTAATAATGCCAGATTTATTGCAGAACATGATACATATAGATTAGAAGAAATAGCCAATTTTCTATTGTCTGATATAAATTTTACTTCTAAATAATATAACATTCAGTTGTAACCTCCATGAACTAACTAAATCTTGTGTTGTCAAGGTTTTGTGGTTTTGTTTTAATTTTTTTTGGTGAAGGTTTATTTTTCAGGGAACTGGAATGGTACACCTATTAGAGTAGGTTAGAATGGACTATAAAAAATTGCATTTTTCAATATTTGCTTTCAGAATTTCTTCCTAGACATGCCCAGACTGTAAAGAAACATTTGGAGATGACTGTTGACACATGTCAAAAAGAAATAAAATTACTTAAAGGTATGTATCTGCTTTCATTGTTATCTTTTTAGAATTATGAGACTATGTAAAATGAGCTTATAGTATGATTCTGTACCAGGCATTTTGCATCTGGAATGCAGCATGTAACATCCATCAAGGCACATTGAGCCTCTGGAGTGGCCCTGTACCAGGCATTTCTCATCTGGGATGCAGTATGTGACATCCATCAAAGCAAAGTTAGCCTATAGAGTGACCCTGTACTGGGCATTTCTCATCTGGGATGCAGTGTGTGACATTCATCAAGGCAAAGTGAGCCTATAGAGTGACCCTGTGCCAGGCATATGTCATCTGGGATGCAGTGTGTGACATCCATTACCAGTAGATCTAGTTATGTTAGATATCTTGTGTCATGATGCTCCAGATAGGATCAGTCGCTCTTTTTTTACCACCTTCAAGTTCACCTGGTTCATATAAATATCTCACAGTGACATTGCCCAGTATTGGTTGTGCTGAAAAATCACGTCGCTGTACGGGTATATTTTTTTGGTAATTGCGTTAATAGGTTTCATGTTGGTTGTTCGAGTAATTTCATGATTTAATGCAGTTATCACACCTGGTAATCTTGCAACACATTCGTGTGGTCTCTTGTCCTGAATGAATTCCTTTGCGTATTGATATCCAAATAACCGCTCAGCGAGTGTTTCAATTAAATCGCATAACAATTGCCTGATGATGGTGAATTTCAGTATGTCCTCATCTGACGTTGACATTATGTTGCTTCATCAGCGATGATACTGCACCCTGAAATTCTTTGCCAGGATCAACCTGCAATAGATGTGGCCATCGTAGACCACCTCGTTGATAAATTCGTTCAAACGCAGAAGCAACCTAAGATGCTGTTTTAGTCGTTAATGGTTCTGCATCTTTGTATCTACTTGCAATATCAACTACAGTTAGCGCGTACTTGTATGTAATTTGACGTCTTCGGATTTTAATAGTATCATGTGGCAGAAATAATATATCAGCTTGGTGAACTTCATTAGGAACACTAACATCAAAATGTGCAAAGTGAATTTGTTTAGGTGGTGGTTGGTAAATTTGCCATATTGCCTGTTTGGATAACCACTTTTTAGCAGTAACGCGTGTAACTTTTGCTGCTTCAGTGAGTTTACTAATTGCTGCGCTACCTCTCCAGTATCCTCTTGGGGAAGAATAAATTGACTCCATTATAATCAATTACCAGCACCTAGCGCTAATTTACCTTTCATTGTGGATCTAACCAACTAACTAGCTAACCTTTCCTCGAAAAATTTATCAGTGATGGAATTTAACGCGTGAATTAATTTCACATCCGCGAGATGCCTATCTTGTAGATTTTTACTTTTATAAGCTACATCATGTGCATGACACGCCTTATCAATAGCGTTTATCGGATACTCACCTGGTTTTGGTTGATCTTGGTCATCAAGTCTGATATCAAGTCTGGTTCCAGGACCGCAGTAATTATATCCTAGGAGGTGTTTTTCTCCTGGATATTTAGCCCATGGAGTTCCAGGTAGTTTTGTTAATTTTGCTGCAATATCACCTCAGTGTTGCTTTTTTTTCACTTGACTTTGGCTTTGGCTTTGGTTTTGGCTTTTGCTTTGGTTTTTCACCTGACTGCGTGGAGATAAATTTAAATTTCTTTGTACCGCATCGTTCGCACTTGCCCGTAACCACAGATCTGTTATTTTTTGTTGTAATGGTTGTTAGATCACTTGTTGGCGTGCGCGCCCTGCATTTCACACAATATAAATCCATATTTATTTTATATTATTCTAATGGAAATCACTGACTTTTCTGCTACAAGGAAATGAGAACCAGTTAAACATCACGCAGCGCTACCAAATTCTGTTCGTATGATTATTATAGGTCCATCTAGGAGTGGTAAGGCGCAGTTGTTACTTAATTTAATAATGAAGTGGATGAAGTGGGACAAGTTGTATTTGGTAGCACCTTCAGTTGATGATCAACGATGCTACGAAGTGTTAAAAGATTTTAATGAAAGTGCAAAATCGTTAAATGAGAGCGGAGATGATGTTGTTGAATTTATAACTGACATTAATGAAGTGCCAAGTATTGATGATAATGATGGATTTATTAATAATTTAGTTGTTTACGATGATGTAATGCTGGATAGACAATCAAATCCTGCCAGGATATTTTACAGAGGCAGACACAAAAACACAGATGTGATTTATGTAACCCAGCAGTATACACAAATTCCTAAAGTGATCAGGGATAACTAATATTCTTACTGTCTTTAATGGAGTTGATACTCACATGTTACGAAATATTCATCAGACCTGTTGTAGTGGTGATATGGACATGAATAAATTTAAAAATTTCTTTAGTCGTGCTCAATCAACCCCACATGGATTTATAACAATAAACTTACACGATCCTAGAACATGGTATCGAGTTGGTCTTGATAAAAAATTTTAATTCATAGCAGCAGGGAGGGCGATGACAACGAGTTGGTTCATTTTTTGTAATCGAAGCACCATTAATAGGTTTTCAACCAGAAACCACATTTGGACTAACTCAGGAGGACCTCCCAAAGAGGCTTATCTCTCCGAGAGTTCCTCTTGAAACGTATTCGACGTTATTTCCGGTTGAAAAACCCCTTATTGTAGAGATCTTATTTCGACATTTGGAACCTTCTAAAATTTGTAGGGTTCGCCCTCCCTGCTGCTGTAGGACATATGACTCTAAAAGAGAATAATAGAAATTACATTGTAACAAATTTTAACTGAGCAGCCAGATTACATTATTGTAATTGCAAGCTAGTAAAAATCCATAATCAACTACCTTTAATCAATTTTTTTATTTTTTATATCTTTCTGTATACATTTCTAAAGTTTACAATAATGGCATTTTCAAAGATTTCTAAATGCATTTGAATCAATCCCTGTACTGTGTACATGAGGGCAAATGCACATGTGTTTGAATCAATCCCTGTACTGTGTACATGAGGGCAAATGCACATGCGTTTGAATCAATCCCTGTACTGTGTACATGGGGGCAAATGCACACGTGTTTGAATCAATCCCTGTATTATGTACATGAGGGCAAATGCACATGCGTTTGAATCAATCCCTGTACTGTGTACATTAGGGCAAATGCACATGTGTTTGAATCAATCCCTGTACTTTGTACATGAAGGCAAATGCACACGCGTTTGAATCAATCCCTGTACTATGTACATGAGGGCAAATGCACACGCATTTAAATCAATCCCTGTACTGTGTACATGAGGGCAAATGCACACGCATTTGAATCAATCCCTGTATTATGTACATAAGGGCAAATGCACACACATTTGAATCAATCCCTGTACTGTGTACATGAGGGCAAATGCACATGCATTTGAATCAATCCCTGTACTGTGTACATGAGGGCAAATGCACACGCGTTTGAATCAATCCCTGTCCTGTGTACATGAGGGCAAATGCACACGCATTTGAATCAATTCCTGTACTGTGTACATGAGGGCAAATGCACACACGTTTGAACCAATCCCTGTACTATGTACATGAGGGCAAATGCACACGCGTTTGAATCAATCCCTGTACTATGTCCATGAGGGCAAATGCACACACATTTGAATCAATCCCTGTACTGTGTACATGAGGGCAAATGCACACGCGTTTGAATCAATCCCTGTACTGTGTACATGAGGGCAAATGCACACGCGTTTGAATCAATCCCTGTACTGTGTACATGAGGGCAAATGCACACACATTTGAATCAATCCCTGTACTGTGTACATGAGGGCAAATGCACACGTGTCTTCAGATCATACTATTATTCATCCAACTGAATCAACACTGACTTGTAAGTGCATCTATTTTTAGAAGGAGGCTTTTCATAATGTAACCACTCATTTTATATAGCTTTATTACAGCTGTCCATTGATAGGATTGCAAACTTATGGTTTATTTATTTGTCTACATACTTGTAGTAATTTTAGGCATTGGTTAAATAGTATTGACATAGCTGATTTCTTCCATATTTTCACAAATACGAGTCAAGTCAGAAAACAACTTTGACCTTACAATGCTTCATGTGAATTCCACAGCTTGCACTGTCTGACCTATATAATTGCATTTTAAAGTTAAATCTTTAATAACATAATAATAATAATAATAATAATGAGGACTTTGTATAGCGCCTAATCTTTAGAAGATCTAAATGCTTTACAACATTAGACAACACCTATAAGATAAAAAACATATAATGATATGATTACAAAAACAAACACCATGAAATTAGAAAACATTAAAAAACATGCTGAGAATATTTAAGGTAGGAAACATTATTAGGTGTTTAAATTTGTTCTTGCAGTCAAAATAAGTGAGTTTTGAGAGCCCTCTTGAATGTGATCACTGTGTCTTTGTGTCTAAGTTCAGTGGGCAATTCATTCCATGTTGCTGGGCCCTGGTATGCAAAAAAACGCTGTCCATATGACTTTGTTTTCATAGTGGGAATAATGAGTATACGATTGTCAGAAGAGGAGCGTAAATATCTTGCTGGTGAGTACACATGGGTGAGGTCGGATAGGTATGTTGGACTAGAGTCCGAGAGTGAAATGTAGCACAGAGAACAAATTTTGTGTTTGATTCTGGATCGAATGGATAGCCAGTGTAGGGTACAGAGCAGCGGGGAGGTGTGCTCTGATCGTGGTACTCTAAGTAATGAGCGGCTGTGTTTTGAACTTTTTGAAGTTTCTGGAACAGATATTGAGATGAACCAGACAGAATTGAGTTACAATAGTTCAGTCTTGAAAGTACTAATGAACACACAAGTGTTTTAGTGGCATCAACTGAAAGATATTTGCAAATTGAGCTGATGCGTCTCAGCTCAAGATATGCAGCCTTGCATATGTTCATGACATGTTGGTGCAGTGTGAGAGTACTGTCCAGAGTAACACCTAGGTTTCATACTGATTGTGTGAATTTAATGTTGGTGTTGCTGATATTTATTGTTTGAGGTAAAGGCTGTGAATGAGAAAGTCTTTGTGTTGTGATCAGAATGGCCTCAGTTTTATCATCATTCATCTGCAGCTTGTTACATGTCATCCATGATTTCACATCAGAAATGCACCTCTCTACACCTTGTATGGTAGCATCAACTTAAGTTGGGTGGCTAGATTTGTATATTTGGGTGTCATCAGCGTACAATTGGTGAGACACTGGATGATGATCTATGACACTTGAGAGCGGCTGAGTGTATAAAATGAAGAGAACAGGTCCAAGAACAGACCCCTGTGGAACACCACAACATAGATCAACTGGGCTGGAGTGTATTCCATTTGCAGACACAATTTGTGTCCTGTTGACCAATTAGTAGGATTTGAACCACAGTAAGGCTGTATCATGAATGCCAAATACATGCTGGAGACAGCGAAGTAATATATCATGGTCTATTGTGTCAAATGCTGCAGATAAATCAAGGAGGCTTTGCTTTCTATGAATAAATTGTATATTATTCTGAATATATTTGCTCGATGATTTACAAAAACAGACAATCTAATAATCTGGTACTTCCCAGACATAGCAATGTCTGCCATTATTTCCCCATTACTGGTTCACTTACAGTTTCAAACTAATTTTATGACGAAATAGTGCACAAGAGGCAGTTAAAATATCCAGATCACCAATTCTGGTCTGACAACACAAATTGCTATTTACATACTATTGTCAGAGTTTCATAACACAAGATGTATGTTTTGATCATCAAAGGATAACATGCGGAAATCGGGCAGTGATAGTTGCTAACTTACTCAGGAAAGGGTTAATGGTCAATCAGCTATCAAAGCACATGCCTATGAATGTGCAAGAGTTTGATTGATATCAAAACTAGGCCTAGATACTGATGGCTTGATGAAATACATTTCGCTACAACACAATACTAGAATTAACCTGGCTAAGACAAGGGGGCATTTAAAAAAGTATGGTCAGTCAATGTACCTCAAAAAAAAAATCACAGGGGGAGTCATTTTTCTTTCCTAACAGAAAAAGGCAAAGTTTACATTTTTTAGGCTACTTATTCACCCACTTAGACTGGTAGCGTGACTTTTGTATGATGTTATATTTTCATCATTGGTTAGCACACAGATATTGTAAAATAAATGGGTGACATATAGATGTCATGAAATAGATGGGTAAACATATATGTCATAAAAAGATTGGTAGCATATATGTCATAAAAATGGATTGCATATCATAAATGGGTAATATATACATGTCAAAATAGATGGGTAATATACATGTCAAAATAGATGGGTAGCATATACATGCCATAAAATAAATGGATAACATATACATGTCATAAAATAAATGGGTAACATATACATGTCATAAAATAAATGGATAACATATACATGCCATAAAATAAATGGATAACATATACATGTCATAAAATAAATGGGTAACATATACATGTCATAAAATAAATGGGTAACATATATGTTATAAAAAGATTGGTAGCATATATGTCATAAAAATGGATTGCATATCATAAATGGGTAATATATACATGTCAAAATAGATGGGTAATATATACATGTCAAAATAGATGGGTAGCATATACATGCCATAAAATAAATGGATAACATATACAGGTCATAAAATAAATGGGTAACATATACATGTCATAAAATAAATGGATAACATATACATGCCATAAAATAAATGGATAACATATACATGTCATAAAATAAATGGGTAACATATACATGTCATAAAATAAATGGGTAACATATATGTCATAAAAAGATTGGTAGCATATATGTCATAAAAATGGATTGCATATCATAAATGGGTAATATATACATGTCAAAATAGATGAGTAATATATACATGTCAAAATAGATGGGTAATATATACATGTCAAAATAGATGGGTAGCATATACATGCCATAAAATAAATGGATAACATATACATGTCATAAAATAAATGGGTAACATATACATGTCATAAAATAAACGAGTAACATATATATGTCATAAAATAAGTGTGCATCATATATATATATCATAACATAGATGGGCAACATATACATGTCATAAAATAAATGGGCAACATATATGTCGCAAAATAAATGGGCTACATATATAGGTGATAAAATAAATGGGAATGTTAAAAGAATACTACTTCATGTAGACAATATTGTCTTTTTTCCGGTTGCTGCCAATATTTCTTAAGACTCAGAGTTGTAACATTCTGACACCAAAATTTATAATATTCCAATGCTGGAAATTTGAATGGTGTAGTCTTTTTATGACTAGTTGCATGTACTTTCCTTGCAAGGTCAGACACCGTCAGAAACTTGAGAGATTTGCTAAGAATTAATATGATTTTGAAATGAAACTGTTAACCACTTAGAACACTTACATTACTCCATACCACGATCAACACTTTAATGAAAATTAATCCTATAATTCCCTACCAAGATTTTGGAATGTTCTTAGCATTTTGCTTGAAAGTTTCCTTTCTCAGTTTATTTTACTAATAGTCAATGAAATATATATCAGTGTCAGCTTTAAGTTTTATTGACTATTTCAGGAAATGTTGCCATTTCTTACTGACATACCACTTATTTTATGACATTCACTTCTGTTCTATTGTTATTTTTATTTTATTTAATTGTGTGTTTGTTGGTTTAAATTTTTTAAAATTTCATTATATGCTATTGTAATGTAACATTGTATGCTGGACTTGCCATTGTCCAAAATTGAGTTCATTTCTACTGGACTTGCTTGACTTTAAAAAAAAATATTTTTATTTCATTTTTTGTAAACAACTAATAATAGCTTCATTATTCTCTATCTTTATGAACTTAATATCAGGATTTTTATTCACGTAAACAAGAAGAAGTAAATATGTTGATTTGGATCAGGGTTTTGGAGTTTGCTAAGTGAATTTTACAGGTTATTGTGTTGTATTTAAACAAGGCTCATTAGATCATTCTAGAAGGTTATTTTCCATTAGGTAATGTTTTTTTTTAGAAAATGCTAATTGTGACCTAAGGTTTGTGACCTGAGGTCAAGTAGAGAACTATATACATTGTAACTGTGAGGAATTTACCATTCATGCTTTAAAATCTGGCACTTTCACGGTGTATTATATAGTGACCAGTTTGGGCTGAATTTCATTTTCTTCAAATTATTGAATTCAAGTTATTATTTTCTCTGGAAACACAAAAGTGCTCTGATAAAATTCTTGGATAAACACATTCACTGGAATTTATACTGAATTCAAACCTGGAATTATATTACTGTGATTCAGCACAAGACTGTTGATACATAACACTTCAATAGCTACCACAGACATGTCATCAGCTTCAGTTCTGAGATATTTTCTGGACTTTTACTGAAGTTATTCAGGACATAAATTACTAGGACTTGTGTCTATAATTCTTGGATTATTTTGAGATTTAATTCCAGCACCATGAGCCCTTTTTTCTCATTTTCACTTTTATATTCTAGGGAAATAAATTATTTGTTAAATTTTAAAAAGCTTGTTTGTCATTCACTTTTGTCTGCTAGTTATTCTAAGAGCATGTACTTCTAACATCCATATTTATACAGTAAAACCTGTTATGAGCGACCTCTGGTATAAGCAACCACCTGTCATTTCCAAACACAAATGTAATGCATGGTTTGATTTTATTATATAAACGCTCTGTCGTGAACCTGCTGAACATGACCAGAGACCGCGATATCTTGGCAAAATATGCATTTTGGCACTGCTATGAATGACTGCATTGCAGAAATGGAGATAAACCTCCACCGACCTTTATTAAATTCCAGTAACAATGACCACTTATACCATTCTAAAATAAAATATTTAAAATTTTGTAGGTATGTTTATAGTGTTTTATGGTTTCTATTGTAAACCAGACTAAAATACATGTTGATTATTCTAGCACTTAGCCTGGTTCCTGGCTTTATCGTTGCTAGTGCCCATATGTACAAGTAGGACCCAGTATCCAGCTCTATGAACGACTGTATTGCAAGAACATAGACAACACTGACTGCTTGATTAGTAAAGATTTTTCTGATAAAAAACAAAGATAAAAAGAACAAAAGAAAACAAAAAAATAGGATTCTGGCTACCTGTGATAGAAGCTATAGTTGGCAAACAGGCACGTACATGCCTCAAATTGGGATTGAAGTGCCAAAATTGACGTAGTGGTCACATATTTTTTGTCTTTAAGAGTTAATCCGTATTGCCTGGATGTGAATAAGGTGTTTGTCTATAGCTATTAAACCAGCAAGAGAGAATCTTTTGCGCAATTCAGTTGATAGTGTTAAAAGGCTGGTGATGTTTGTTGTGTTTTCTCCTGATGTTACAGTGATTACATTCCAATCACCAAGCTGTCTATTCAAGTTGGTGTGACCGGGTTACATACTTTGTTTATAGAGTTATCCCTGTATTTCTTCTTTGAATTAAGCTATTGACTTTTGTCTCTGAGTAAATTATTCTGTTTCTGGATGAGATAATTGTTTCTTTTTATTTAATTAATTTTAACAATTATTGTTAGTTATGCAATGCACTACAGATTTTTTGTATTTTCCCAATGCCCAGTCAAAACAATCTTCACGGTCAGTATTATAACTGAGCATTAATAATGTTAACACCTAGTACTTCAATAACAATGGATGAACCTCCAGCTAATAAGTGAAAAATTTTAAAGCTGGAGAAAATAATTATTGTAACTGAAAGAAGTGAAAAAGAGGAGACCACTCACAAAATAGTGGTTTAAACATTGGTAAAACAAATTGAGGGTGTTATAAAGGAAAAGGAGTAAATCAGAAATAATTTCATATGCTAATACATGTACATGTAATTGTCAAATATAAATGTGATTTCATGTTTAATGAGAGAAGTATATCTTTATTGCTATATAATTTTGTTTTCAAATGAATGCATAAAATATTTTTAGCAAGAACTAGTCATAAAGAACATAATATATGTACAGTGATTGTGGTTATTTTTCTTTAAATTGTTCTGAAACTGGTCTTTTTATACAAACATGTAATGAGGGGCCCCAAGTGACCAAGTGGTCTAAAGCTCTCACCGTTACAGAAAGCTTGCCGGTAGCTTCTCATGTGTAGGTGGTTCTTTCTGGGGTTTTCCCGGGTTCTTCCTCCACCATTAATACTGACTGCCATGTATATCCTATCTTGTGCTGAAAAATGGCATTAAACTCTATAACACCTATAACAAAAAAAAAAAAAACAACAAACCTGCTATGAGAGACCACCTGTCTTGAGAGACCATTTTTGTTGGTGGAAGGGGCAGTCTCATATATATATATATATATATATATATATATATATATATATATATATATATATATATATATATATATATATATATATATATATATATATATATCTGTGTGTGTTGAATTTAGTCATATTTAAAATTAATTATGTATTAGGTTTGCTGTGCAGTAGAAACTGTTTTGAGAAATCACCTCTTCTGCCAGCACAAAGTTATCTCACAAGACCGGTGGTATCTCATGACAGGTTTGTGCAAGATGATCAGTTTTCAAGGTTCATTTTAGTGCTTAAGAAGGAAAATTACTCAATAATGCTATATATAAGTAGTAAAGGGGGATACATTAGCGACAATGGGAATTAGCATTACAGACCCCCCTGGGACAGATTAGCGACAAGGGAAATTTAACATGGAGAAAAATCGTGGGTCAGATTAGCGACAAGGGAAATTAACATGGGAATAAATCGTGGGTCACTCTAGCGACAAGGGGAATTTAACATGGAACTATAGTGTGGGTCTGTCTAGCGACAAGGGGAAATTAACATGGGAATAGGGGACTGTATAGCGTCAAAGGAATTTAAACAGGGTGGGTCTGTCTAGCGACAAGGGGAAATTAACATGGGGAATAGAGTTTGGGCTTTTGGGATTTTTTTTTTAAATTTAAATTTAAATTTAAATTTAAAAAAAGGGGTAGGCAATGGAAAGGCTATCTCTTTTCGAGAAATATGGCTGGCCCTGAAAAGGGCCTTTGGGTTTTCTTCTTCTTCTTCTGCTTCTAATTTCTTCTTTTTCTCCACCAAGTTCTTATTTTATCTCCAACACTCTTTCTCTTCTTCTCTTTCTTTTTCTCCTGCTCTTCTTTCTTCTTCTTTTCCTCCTCTTCTTTCTTCCTCTTCTCATTTTCTTCTTCTTTTTCAATCTTTTCGTTCCATTTGCTTATTCTTATTCTTTCCTCTTCATCCTCCTTCTCCTCCTTTATCTCTTTCATGACACCACTAATCTTGTCCTTTACCTTTTTTAAGTTATTAATTTCCATCTTTACACAATGGGGACTATAGGAATAATGGTCTTCAACCAGTCTTATCAACATCTGCTCCATCATTCCTAAGTTGTCTAAAACGTCTTGTAATGTTTGTATTTTGTCCATTTGGTTAGAAGCCATCTTCTTTTTTTATTCTTTGCAGAATGGTTTGAACGACGAATACTGTGGGTTCTTATACTTAAAGCACGTACGTGAAGGAAAACATCCCCCTAAAACGTAAAATTGATCTTACCTAGATCATGACCAAACAACGCGCGGACGTGAAGGAAAACATCCCCTACTTTTTCATTTCATATAATAAAACCCAAACTATACTCTCCACATACGCTAAGAAACAATAAACAAATCCATAATCTACTATCCACACAATCGTACGTGAGCGGGTACAAACACAAACACACAAACACAAACACACAAACACATACGCTAAGAAACAATAAACAAATCCATAATCTACTATCCACACAATCTTACGTCAGCGGGTACAAACACAAACACACAAACACAAACACACAAACACATACGCTAAGAAACAATAAACAAATCCATAATCTACTATCCACACAATCTTACGTGAGCGGGTACAAACACAAACACACAAACACAAACACACAAACACATACGCTAAGAAACAATAAACAAAATCCATAATCTACTATCCTCACAATCGTACATGAGCGCTTACAAAACCCAAACTATACTCTCCACATACGCTAAGAAACAATAAAGAAACCCATAATCTACTATTCACACAAACATACCTGAGCTCTTACAAGCACCAACACACAAACACATACCCTCACACTATCTTAGAAAAGAGTTAGTGTTTATATTCACGCTACTCTACCTACACATTGGCAAATCGATCGTTATTTCTTTTCTAGAGTATTGGGTAGCCCTGAAAAGGGCTGTTTTTTTGGAACTTCATGGACACCTGGTTAATGGTGGCACCTTCCAGGCCTGGCGCCACATACACATCTTATCCCCCAGTTACTTTTTACTTTTTTGGGGGAGAGAGCAGAGGCAGGATATGTCGCTTCAGAATCCCAATTTTCGCTCTCTGGGATTCTGAAATTTATTCTTCTTCTCTTCTTTTCCTTCTCCTCCTCCTCCTCTTCTTTTTTTCTTCTCTCCTCCTCTTTGTATCTTCTTTCCTCTTCTTCTTTATATCTTCTCTCCTCCTCTTCTTTTTTTCTTCTTTCCTCCTCCTCTCTTATCCTTCCCTCCTCCACAATGGCTTCCGCGGCCAGTTCATTCAACAGGCGCCTGGCATATTCCAGATGCACATGAAGTTCCAACAGTTTAGACAGTCTCGTGTTCATTTTTGGTGTTGATCAATCAACAAGGGTAGCTAGACTGCCCAGCGAGTTTCAATTTATAGTGAAAGCGCGGACGTGAAGGAAAACATCCCCCTAAAAAACATAAAATTGATGTTACCTACATCATGACCAAAAACAACAACGCGCGGACCTAAAAGAAACACTCACTCACTTTTTTATGCTACCCATCACTATTTTAAAATTTTTTATAAATCACTTCATTAGACTATCCACATACGCAAAGCAATCCAATCTAACTCCAAATATACACCTCAAACACCAAAAAAAACATGATTTTAATCTACTATTCATACCAACTTACTTAAGCACTTACTAACACACAAACACATACCCTCACATTTTTTAAAAAAGAGTTAGTGTTTATTTTCACACTATTCTACCTACACACATTGGCAAATCGATCGTTATTTCTTTTCTAGAGTATTGGGATAGCCCTGAAAAGGGCTGTTTTTTTTTTTTTTTGTTTGCTATGGCATTCTTTTTTTAGTTTCTAAGAATGCGATGTCCTCTGAGGATAGACTTTCTGGCGATAGGTCTGCTTCTTCGGAAAGAAAAGAAGAACTCTTTGGTGTCGATACGGCAATCGACAAAGCCTCTGTCAGGTTCAGGTTGCTGCTGCTGCTGCTCTTGTTGTTGTTGTTGTTGCTGCTGTCTCTGAAGTCTGTACTTCTCTGTCCATTCTTCTTTTTCCCTGTTCATTTCTTCTCTGAAGAGCTCTTCTATCAGGTCTTCAGTGATTTTTAACATTCTCACATTCTCTATTTCTTCTGGCTTCGGTATCAGACTGTGTCTGACCCTATGCAAATTTACGTAGGCTTCGTTGAGTTTAGCTAGTTTGGAGCACATCTTCTTAGGAGGATGAGTCGACAATGGATGGTTAGACTGGAAACAACCCGGTTCTTAAAGTCAAAGCGCGGACGTGAAGGAAAACATCCCCCATACGGTTTTTGAGTCGCAGCGTTTAGTGAGTGTCATGAGAGGGATAGTAAGAAATGAAAGAGCATCAATCCAACATTCTTATAGCTAAACAAAAGACAAAGGCATTTTTTTCAAAACACAACATTTTTTATTCAAAAATCACTTAACACTAAACAACAACTCTAACATTTTTAACAATAATCCAACAATATAACATCAAACAATTTTTTTCAAAACACAACATTTTTTTATTCAAAAATCACTTAACACTAAACAACAAGAACTCTAACATTTTTTAACAATAATCCAACACTAAACGTTTCTCCACTAGGTAAAGAGGGATAACAGTCTTCCATGGTTTCTAGTAATCTAGGATGACTTCTCTCAAACTGTTGATTTCTATGGTATTATCGAATTCTGCATACAGGATGACGTTCACCGTTTCATCAGGGTCTCGGTCTTTAAACTGAATTTCCACACGAATCTGGCCGGATTTTATAGGGTGGAAATGTCCCTCGTCGCTGCTTTGGTCTGGAGTGAAATCAAAAGCCCACAAAGCGTAGCCTCCTGCATAATCCTCGTACGTAATACCGTGACTGGTATTGGTTCCTAACTGTCCGGTGGCTTCGTACAAGGACAAGTACGATCTCAAGTAATTCTTCTTGGTAAAGTCAGGTTCGAAAGGTCGGGTACACAAGGTCTTGCCATCGCGACTGACTTCGATTTTGGACACGCCAAAGTGTTGAAAGTAGAAAGGATTTTTTTCGGCAGCTCCGTTGAAGGCTGTATTCTCGACGATACCAACGATCAAACGTTTGGGTAACTGTCCTTGGAACAGATGATCTTCGATCATGGATCGCTGTCCCTTGGGAATGGTGAAGGTTTTCACTTCCACGCGTCGTATGGGATACTTGGCAGTCGTTCTGCTCAACGTCTGACTGATGTCGTTTCCCACTTTAGGTAACACTTCCACACGGCGTACGTAGAGTCTGGCTTCTAGGATTTTGGTTTTGTAACCGTCACTATCAGCCATCAAATGGAAAGCGGCACTGCTACGATTCAGTCTCAGGCGGACATCCACCCCGTTCAGCAAATACTTTTCTTGCAACCACATGTCCAAATGCAAACGATCCATCAGTTCTAAACTTGTGTCGGCTCCCGTGATTCTCTTTCTTCGTTCTACAAATCCATCATTGTTGTCTTTCTTTTCATCAGTTTCCAATATTTCAAACTTGGTAGGTTCGTCAGCTTCCCATACCACACAGGCATTGAGATGAGTGTTCTTGGCATCTATTCCGTACGTCAAGAGATTTTCCAGGTAGGCACGATAAGGGTAAGTATCCATGCTGCTACTGACCAGTTTGTTATTCAAGTACAAGTCCACTCCACTGAACAAGGAATGCATGAAATTGTTGACGGGAGCTACTGCTTCATCGTCTATAGCACCTCCAGTCTTATCTAGAATTTTGACTTTCAGGTACAAGTAACTGCTATTCAGATCGATGTAATCTTCGGGCTGTCCTTTGATTTCAAACTCGATGGGAGCGGAATCGGTCAGTGAGGAGACAGGGTGAAATTCCACCCACTGGGATTCTTGCATCGTCATCATCGTGGGGGGCATGGCAAACAGATTCAGTTCCGTCTTGGAACAAGCGCAAGATTCTCGGTGCATCATTTTTTTTTGGTCTCTTTTCTCAATAATCGAAAACGTCTAAGTCTCGAACGGTTCTTCTTTTCTTGGCCTTTCTCGCTTGAAGTCTGGTGAAAGGGTGTTTTCTTCGTCGTCTCTTTCTGCCTTGTCCTTGCTGAATGCCTGACTCGGTAGCGTGCAGGGCATTTATAGGTGTTTCTCGTTGGCCTAAAATGTCTTTTCCCGTTTGCAGCAAGACATTTTTGCCTGCCCTCATGAAGGCTTCTTTAGGGTTTTGTTTGTCGATGATGACATTTTGGAGAAATTCTTTGCCTTGCGTCAGTGCCGCATCTTTCAAGGCGTGCAATCCGCGTGTCACCATCGGTTTCAACACCGGGGCCACCGAACGAAAGGCCGATTTTAACATGTCTCCTAAGCCGTGTCCTCGCTGTCGAGCAACCCCTCGGTACACTGGATACATGACTTAAGAGTCGTGAGAGAACCGTTTTCGAAAATGGAGTTTCACCGTGACTTTTCCTTTGGTGAATGGAATATTTTGTCCCAGATCTCCTTTTATAGCAATGTTGACCGTGTCCAAATACGACTTACTGACAGGCAAATAGTGAGGATGGACAAATTCGCGGTGGACGTGGTAAGTGTTTCCACCTTCCTCGTCAGTGTTCGTGGCAGAATCCACTTTGAAAGGAATGACACGCAGTAACGGTACGGAGGTGTGTCCCACCACGTTGTACTCCACCACATCGGAATACACGAACATCAAATTCAGTCCTTGGTTCAGTTCTACCGGGCACGAAATAACTTGCTAAAAGACTCGTTGTCGTAAACGATGGGTAATTCATTTTTCTTGAGCATGGTCTTTCTCATGTCCATGTCTCCGCCCAACATGTCAAACAATTCAGGACAAAATAAAATGGACAGGATTTTACTTCGTTCAAATTTCATCAAGAAGCGACGAGCTGCTTTGTGGTACTCCATGGTGACATTTTTGTTGACATGCTCCAAAGCTTTCAGAAACACGACATTAAACCTGGAGGTTATGGTGCTGACCAAATGTTGACCACTAAAATAATAGCCTGGGGGAATGAACAAGTGATAGGTGGTGTACTTTTGTGTACGGGTTTTCTTGTCATATTTGACATTGCTATCCATCCACTGTTGCATTTGCTCGTCATGAACTTCCACATCAAAAAAATTTTGATTGGGAAGGACATTGAGGACTTGGGTCGGGTGAATCATTTCTACTAAAGCCGCTTCCCAATGGGCTTCGTGATCTAACTGGATGGCTTGAGGTAATTTGACCGTGTAACAGCACAACGTGTTCTTGGGAAACACCTCCATGGAACTGTCACTGGGTAAGGTTAAGTAAAATTGGTTTTGGTGACTCATAATTCCAGAGTTCTGTGGCTGTCCGAGGGGTTAGTGGACGTCAGAGGCGTGTCTCCGCCCAAAATGGGGTTCTGGTTGTGATTGAAGTGGTGACTGGCACTGGCACTGGACACAAGGTTCCCGGGGTTCCCGTTCGAGGTGAATTTCAGGAAGGGATTAGGAAGCAGGTAACCGATGCAACTGCTCAATAAAATGGTCCACAATTGTTTGTCTCCTTGTTGCAAACTCAAATTGGCAATGGCTGCCCCGATGACACAATACACCACGAAGATTTGGCAGAAAAAGACGATTTGCGTTTTAGGCACACGTTCTCCACACCACACCCACAAGGGTTGTTTTTGTAAATCTTGCACAGAAGAACTAGGTGAAGGAGGAGTGGTCGACGTAGCTGCGTCTGCTGTGTGAAAGGGCATGATGGTCACTTCTTTTTATAGTTGATGACTTGCAAAGCGTCGATTCAAGAATCGAAACTGGGTGGATATCCTTTCCAACGTACTTTGACTTCTTTGACACGTCGTTTGCCCACTTTACAGGTTCTGCGTTCGAGAATGCTTTCGATGTCGTACACGTCGTCTTCTTTTTTGGTGACACGTTGTAACTCGGGCAAATAGAACGTTCCTTTGAGCACTTCTCCGTTCATGTCTTCCAATTTATAGACGGCAGGATGACGGCCATGCACTCATCCAGTGACGCGAAACAATTCGGTCGTCCAGTTAGGTAAGTAACCTTTGTCGAAAGTGCGTTTGGTTTTGCCAATGCGCACCCAATCTCCTACGGCCAACTCTCCACTTTTCTTGGGGACAGCCCTCGTTGGGGACGTACCAAACAGATGCTCAAACACCAGCACTTCGTTGTCGGGAGTCACGTCTTGCGGGGCACGTCCGATGCTTCGATGGTAAGATTGGTTGTACGCTTGCACCAGGTGCGGTAAGATGTCGATGTACTTCAGAGTGTGGTGATGCGTAAAATATTTCCACATGCGTTCTTTCAAAGTGCGTTGAAAACGTTCCACGATGCTGGCTTTGGTTTCGGGATTCTCGGTGGTAAAAAAATGAATGTCACGTTTCTTTAATTCTTTTTGGAAAGCTTGGTTCAGAAATTCGGTGCCTTTGTCCGTTTGCCATCGAAGAGGGTGACGACCGCTTTGTTTCAACACCCGTTGCAGGGCTCGCACTAACTCGCTGCTGGATTTGGAAGTCAAGGGCACGACCCAGGCAAATTTGGAGAAGACGTCGATGACACAAAACAAATATTTGTAGCCACGATTGTAGCTGGCCAAATGAGAGACATCGGCTAAATCGGCTTGCCATTGATGATCGATGCCTTCCACTCGGGTGCGACTTCTGGCAAACTTGCGTCGAATGGGTTTGTGTAAAGTGTAGGTAGCTTGTTCTTGTAACCATCGTTGCACTTGAGGTAAACAGAGACTTTTCAGTCGCGTTTTGGCAGCACGATACAATTTTTGAACTCCTGCGTAACCTGCAGGATGGGAGGGATCGTAGTAAATGCTGGCTAAGACTTTTTCCATTTTTTTGTGTTGGTTGGTGTGTTAATAAGACACCCACTCTTGGAGGATGCTACTCTTTTTCTCTTGGGGTATTTTCTTGGATTGTAATGCTTTGCGTGTGCGGCCAGCAATAGGTGTCGAAGAGGAGAAGGATGTCTGAGCGGGGGATATCGGTTCTTGTTTCACTTCTTCTTCACTTCTGTCTTCACTTTCTTTTTCTCTTGTGAGGAAGAAGGGGTGGCCATCATCTTTTTAATCCATCCAATTCTGGAGGTAGGTGGTGTTGTTAACTTGCGTACTTTTTCTGGTGGAGTTTGAAACCCTTCCTCTTCTTCTCCTATTTCTGTCTTGGTCACGGGTACTGGTGGTACTGGTACTGGTACTGGTACTGGTGATGGTGCTGGACTTTTCATCAAGGTCTTAAAATCTTTCAGAGTGGGTAGAGCTGTTTCGTCTAAAGCTTTCTGGTGAAAGAGTTGCAGTCGTTGCAAGAGTTGACCGTACTTTTGCGATTTTTCTGTTTCGGACAAATCTTGGCGATCCATCAAGGACTGCAATTCGTGTTGTAACTGGGACATCTCGCTCAAATGGGGATTGGGAGGTAAATGCGGGGTGTGTTGTTCTTGCCACCGATGGTATTCCATCCATCGTTTGTAAGGTACTAAAGCTAGTTTTCGTCCTTCCATGGGGTTGTCAGGGGTCGATTCTGAGATCTTGGAACTTCCGAGGCCTTTTTATCTTGCTCCCACCAGTCCTCCCAACATGGTTCCCAAGACTCCTTTCAGTATGGGGCCTAACAAGAGAGGTAAAATACCTCCACGTTGCACTAACATCTTCTTTTTTTGACGAATGGGAATTTTCTTTCGAACCATTTGGCGAAGAACGTGACGATGCTTGCTTAAGCATTGTTTCTGGTGTTTGGACAAAGGGATCGTGCCTTTCAAAACGTTCAAACAACATTCGCACACGGTATCGATGACCTCTTTGGAGGCCGTTTGAATGAGTTTTTTTCGTAGGGGTGGAGAAGCTTTGGACAGGACAGATAACATGTCCCCATGTTTGGCTAAACGTGGTGGCAATCCTTTCCTTTTCTTTCCTTGGGGTTTTCTGGAGGGTGACATCTTTGAGTCTTCAGGAGCACCAAAAAACACTGATATCCGACTTGGTCACAGGTCTTTTTTATACTGGAACACGTCGCCACTGATTGTCTTGACGTCGTATTAGTTTGAGGACAGGCATGACACGTCGTGCAGGGGTACGCAACGGACTAAATCGAGCCAGTTCTTGTTTGGACAAATCCAGTAAACTTTGTAACATGCCCAATCTTTCATGGACTTCGATTTTGGGAGAAGGTACTTTGTGAGCAGCAGCCACTGCCGCTAAATTGGAGGGTCCTGCCACTGGGGAAGTTCTTTTGGGGGTCATCAACGGAGAAGTTCTTGGTGTGATCAACGTCTCCAAGTACTCTTTAGTTCCTGGTGTCATTAACGGAGAAGTGGACAAACGTGAGGATGCCGGAGACGCAGTCACCGCTGTGGTAGGTCGTGGTTTGCGAGTGTAAGGTTGCGTCCTGGCCGAGGTGCCTCTCTTGCGACTAGTTTTCTTCTGTGGACTTTTCTTTTTCTGGGGACTTTTTGTCTGTTTCTTTTTCTGGGGGCTTCTTTTCTTTTTCCGGGGTGGTGGTGTCTGGTCAGAGGAGGGTCCTGCCACTGGAGAAGTTATTCTTCTTGGGGACCTGGTCTTTTTCTTTTTCTTCTTGGGGCTTCCTTGGACTTTTGTCTTGGGGATAACTTTGGGGGCATTAGGATCCCATCTTAAAAGTGAGCGAATGATGACCCCTCCTAGAGTACCGCTCCCTCCAGGTTTCAAAATGATTTGTTTTTTGGTTTGAGTGTCGATGCGGGGATCGGCCAGTTGGACCAAAGCGACTTTGTTTCGATCGAAAAAGCGTTGGGTTTGATGAGGAATCTGAATGATTCCTTGGAGTAATTGACGTGCCGTCACCGTGAACCATCGTAAGACTTCTTTGAGACTAGCTTCTAAGACACGAGCTCGTGCTTGTGGATCTTTTTCTCGACTGATGCCATACAAGGCACGAATCAATTTGACGGGAAGATGCGACTGAAGGGACGTCATGTTCGCACTGAGAGTGAGACAGACGAAAAAGGGTCTGAGGTTTTTATAGATTTTTTTATGGGGAGTGAAATGAAGTCGAGGACGGAGACGTGTACAGGACAGGCCCTCCGTCTTGGCACCAGTGGTGAAACAAGTGGGTACGAAATCGCAAATCCTCGGGAGTCGTAGGTTTCAAATCGACGAGTAAATAGGTGTGTGGTGTTTGAGTGGCATCATCATACGCCTGAGTCAGCCAAGGCGTTCCTAACTGTTTGGCTAAGACTTGCACTTGCGATTTATCTCGAGGGCTTTTAAACAAGACCACGTAATGCGCATTGAGACTGATGGTGCGATGGGCTTTACTTTGTTGAAACAAATTTTGGGTGATGTAAACGACACTGGCATTACGGTGATGCCCTTTGCGCGTGAACCACAGTTTAATTTCTTCTTCGTCTTCTCCTAACATGTCGTCGAAAATGACCAAATGGGTTTGACGGGAGTCAGAGACGATGCCGTCGTCTTCTTTAGGAATGCCTTCCACAAACACGATGGAATCGCCTTGACTTTCTCGCAAGAGGCTGTACGCCGATTGCCACTCTTTGTAACACCACACGATTCGTTGAGGGGGTCGATCGATCAAATGATGTTTATGTTCGATCAAACGTTTGACGAATTCGGTTTTGCCTGAACCGCTAGGTCCAGCAATGAGCATGTTAAAGGGATGGCGAAGATACAAAGCCTCCCAACTGGCACGATCTAAGTGTTCGTCGATGACTTTGACAGTAGAGGAAGAGGGAGCAGAGACAGCAGAGGTAGCCATGGTGTGAGAAATGTCACTTGTGACACGAAAAAAACAAACAAGACAAGAGTTTATATACTTTTTCAGAATACGTTTATTGAATTTTTTTTTTCAAACATGAATACGAAAGACAAAAATGCATAAAAGCCAAAGGCTTAAGTACAAGAATAAAAGGCACATGATAACCATGAACGTGGAATAAACACAAGTGTCTGTACAACATGTTTTGGGTAAAGTTCTAACCAGTTCTACAGTAGGGGTAAGGTCACACAAGTGTCCTCCCGAAAGGGTCTTTCAGGCCTGTCCACGACAGTCCTGTCATGGGTGACGGGTTCTTCTGGCACCGTCACTAACACAGGTTGAAAAGTAACTTTTTTCCTTGAATAACTCTCGTGCATACTGAGCCACCTCTTGTGTCCAAGCCTCAAAACCCTGGTCTCGGTGATGTCCAACATTTGACTCCTAACCAATCTGGTTTCTTCTTCGTCAACGACATGGTAAGTTACTTCAATGAACAATGAACTATCGATCTTGCCTAGGGTTCCTTTTCATATACAGACCAATACCGACGTGACCGTACGGTAAGGTGAAGTGATTGGGAAGTCGCACTCGCTTCTGGTATACAATTTGATAGACTTTTTCCAAGGGTCGACTGACGATGTGGTGAGTGGGTAAACGTACAATCTTGTTCGGTTGATAGGTGGTCACTTTAAAGTTTCCATCCTCTCCCGATTGCAAGGCTTCTTTCAATACCCCAAAGTTGACCACTCGACTGGTACGATGATTCAGAGTCAGTCCTTTCACTTTGCACGTCATGTGCACTTCTCCTTGTTTGTCCCGGTATTCGTAGCCATAATTTTTGGGACCGCCACTGATGAAACTTAGAATCTTGTCGTCGGGATGCTCGTCTGTCCAGGCTCCTAAACGGTCTCCTTCGATGTCAGGGTGCTGTTGAATCGGGTGATGGATGTAAATGCAACTGTCCGTGTCAAAGTACAGGACGCGTTCTTCTAACAGTTCTAAAGCTTCGTACAATTTTAAGCGAGCATGAGCTGTCACGTAAGCCGCAATGATGACATTTCCAAAAGGGTCGTCTTGTACAAAGTCCAGATCTTCTTCGTAATTGACCAAGATCAAATCCTCTCGAACGACGTCCACGTGTTTCATGTATTTGGTTTTGTCGTGAATCATCTGGAAGTAGCGGAAAGGTTCTGTCAAATATTCCGTCTTGGGTAAACACGGTCGTTGTGCCATTTTACCCCACAAGCAATTTAACATCACTTTGGCAAACGATCGCCTGCCTTCGTTTTTTTCGATGTGGTCTAAAGAGATGCCTTCTTGTGCATAGTATTTCTCTTTGAATTGTATTTGGTCTTCGGGAGTGTGACACCAGGAAGGATAGCCGCTGGCTTCTTGCTTCAGTTTCAAAAAGGCATCCACGTAGTCGGCGAAAATGCCTTTCTGAGTAGGGTCACCCTTGTGGTACTGTTGTGTCTTGGGAGAGTGGCAAATTTCGTACACTTCTAACCGTTGGTATCCCATGTCCAGAGCTTTGAATAATTCCACGCTGACCCAGGTTCCCGTCAAGGCACGTTCTTCCTGGCTGTGATGGCAAGGTTGGTCCTGGTTGCACGTTTCGGCACAAGTACGGCACAAGGGAAACATCAGTTTGCCTTGACAATGGTGAGGTAAGACGGGATGGTATAGGTTCGTGGGAGGCAAAACTTTGCACTTGATCAAGCCTTCGTATTGTCGAATGTTTTTCAGGTCGATATGTTCCGTCAACAATTGCGGGTGCCCTACAGGAAAGCGACAATATTTGCACACGTAGGGATACAGCGAACACACGTCCAAGTATTTGATTTCTTCTCCTTTCTCTTCGTTGGCTTGGTACAGCAAACAGGTGGCATTGGTCCTTCCTCCGTACAAACTATCCCTCGGGTTCAGCGGGTCCATGAACTGGTAACTTTCCACGAGGCGTTTAAACTCGGGATCGGTTTTCAAACGGTGATCGTACTCGTGTTCCCACATTTCCACCACTCGGTATCCTTGCTGTTCTAACTTTAGGCGTCGCTGACAAGTGTCCTGGTACAAGTCTTCCATGGTTCGTTGCAAAAACTGATTTTTAGTGTCACGGTCAGGGTAGCAGACGGGACATCCGTGAAATAAGCAGCCATTAAACTCGTACACGATCTTGGGGTTTTCTAAGTCCCAGCCATCGACCGAATACGTTCCAATGGTCTTTTCGCCTCCTCCGTTGCGGGCATGCTGAATCCATTTGTCTTCCTTGTCACACAAGTAATGTAACCAACGTAGGGCTTTGACCGAGTATTGACGCTTGACATAGTGGGTCGTTTGAGGACTGATGACAGCCACGGTGTTTTCAGGCATGAATCGTTGGCGGTACACTAAGGAACACGCTTTGGCAATGGTGCAAGCTTCTTTCAAAGGATCGACCCCTCCATGTTCCATGAACAGTTCTCGAAATTTTCCACAGCAACGCCGTAAAATGTCCACGTCAGAACGACAATACTTTAGCATTTCTTCCTGAAAGTCGAAAGGGTCCGAGGCGTGAGCCTGGTACCAAGCGTAGAAAGCTTCTCGTTGTTCGGTACGCATGTTGTCGGGGTCGTAATAGTGAGCCTCAGGCAAATGGGGTAGAACGGCGTGTTGATTGGCTTCCGTATTGAAAAAGTGTGGAAAGTACCCTTTAGCCATTTCTGTCATTCCA
Source organism: Sinohyriopsis cumingii (assembly GCA_028554795.2). Taxonomy (NCBI): domain Eukaryota; kingdom Metazoa; phylum Mollusca; class Bivalvia; order Unionida; family Unionidae; genus Sinohyriopsis; species Sinohyriopsis cumingii. The sequence goes on along the minus strand of CM068829.1, from coordinate 108,421,126 downwards.
AACGTTTTAGGCATTCGGCTCAAAGGCATGGCCAAGTAACTCATCGAATCTTTAAACTGTACTTGTCCCACTTGCATGAAAATGATTTTGGCTCCGTTCAAAGTCACTTTAGGACGTTCGGTGCCTTGTTCCGTATAGTATCTGAGAAGAAACTGTCCATCGTATCCGGAGAAATTGTGAGCCATCACCGTCGCATGACGATGACAATCTCCGTAACGTTCGATGTCCTCTTGGCTCCACGTCTTGTCGATGGGGTCTAAGACCCATTGGGCAAAATCGGCTAACGTGTTTGGTCCCCGAAAGATTTTTTCACGTCCTCCAGGAATCTTGCTGCAGTGAGGGCAATGACTGAAGATAGGTTCTTGAATACACTTCTCGCACGCTCGATGAGCCACGCAGAAATTAGGAATGTGAATGCCAGTCTCTTGCATGCATTCGAAATCGAAAAAGATGAAATTGCCTTTCTTCTTGTGACCGTCCTCTTTCTCTGGTGGGGGTTGGTATTTTTGCACGTAGCATTGGTGTTCCAAGTCCACGATGTGGTGACAAATGTGACATTTTTTCTTTCCTGAACATATGTGTGCCTTGGTATTATTGGTACGTATGACTTGTTCACACGTAGAGCACAATCTCAGGAGTTGACAAGCACATTTCTTCTGTGAACCTTGCGTTTTCAGATGTTGTTGGTAACAGGTAGGGCTGACAAATGTGCGCAGACAAGTTGAACAAGGCACTGGTTCTTCGCTCAGACAGGGTGAAGAGGCCAAACATCCTGAACATTTCAATCCACAATGCTTGTGTTGCTCTCGATTGTTATAACCATGGTCACATTTCTCACAGTAATAACCGTATCCCAGGAATCCAGTGATACTGGTAATGGTATCGAAATGGTCATCGTGATGATAGACATGAGTGTATTTTCCGTCCTTAAAGTCTTGGCCTCGAAACAACAGAGACCCGCGCATTTCTTGAGGGTGCACTTTCAAGGTGTAGCGTGGAGCAATTTTTGCATCTCAGGAATGCCACAGGGTGTGTCTTTGGACAGTCCGGCTTGTTGCAACAGGAGTTCTGCTTCATTTCGTTGTTTGGCTCGATCGCATCGTTGAATAGTTTTCCAGGTTCTTTTCCATTCTACCGTGTCGTTCTTGTTGGCATAGGTTCGTCCCACCACGATGGCACGGGCTAAACACATCTGGTCTTGAGGGTTGTTAATTCGGACGAGACTCTTTTTGGTGTTGCGAAGGTCGTCCACCAATAACATCTTTTTGCATCCAGTTCCTTGAGGAGGAGAGACGTGGGCCATTTTCATTGTGGCTTTACCATCGGTGATGTCAAACTGGTCATTAGATTGTTGTACGTGTTGAATCTTGTCCATGACTTTGGAAGGGGTCAGTTCTGCGGGTCTGCTAAACTCGATCCAAACAGGGGATTTCAAACCGTCGTGATCTATCGATAGTGTCAAGCGATCGTCTTCTTTGGCTTGACGTTGTCGCTTGAGTGCGGTGAGCAAAGAATCCCACATCTCGGTGATAAACCCTTCTGCTTTCTCCAAGGGTACGTCGGCCTTGAAATCTTTAAACTTCACCGTGTAGGTGGTTCTAAATTTTCTAGAGGAGCGCTTTTCCGTCTCTCGAATGGAATAGTACTTTTCAGGGTTGACTAAGGGTGGTGAACTTGGTTTAGAGGGTTCGGATTCTGGTTCACTCATGTCCTCTTCAAAATCACTGGCATGAATTTGTGCCAAGATTTCAGCCCTGGTACGAGGAGATAGATCACGTTTCTGCCTCTTACTTTCTTCTTCTTCTTCTTTCTTCTCGAATGAATGGGATCGTTTCATCTTGAGTGCAAAACGTCAAATGACTCAAGTTTAAACACCATAGACTAATTTATAGTCTTGGCAAACCAGCGTATATAAAAAGGGTGTGTGTCTTGTCCTTTCACTATTCATTTCACTCTCAAGCCGAGCACAACGATGGAAGAGACTACCCAGATGGAACGTTTCGTCAGAGCTTTGCGAGGGGTCATTAGAAAATTCTCTTCAGACCAGCCGACGGACTACTCTCCTTCCTTTCGAGATAAAAGTCAAGATACTTGCTATATCTGTCAGAAGAAAGGGCATTGGTCTTCAGAGTGTCCAGACCGTCAAAAAAGAAAAAAAACAGGGGCTAAAAAAGACAAAAGTCAAGATACCTGTTATTATTGTCAAGAAAAAGGACATTGGTCTCCAGATTGCCCAAAAAAGAAACAAGAGGAGTCAGAAGAAAAGAAGGATTCTTCAGAAGAAGAGAGGGATTCTTCGAAAGAAGAGAGGGATTCTTCAGAGGAAGAAGAGGAAGAAAGAAGACAATTCTATTTAAAAGAAGCAAAGAAACAGGAGAAGAAAAGAAGAAGGGAAGAAAATGAGGAAAAAACGGTGAAGAAATTCAAAAAACAGAGAGACTAAACAAGGAGAAAGAAGAAGTCAATGAACTTTTAATTAAAGTGTTCTGTGGTGAATTGTGAATTGGATTGTAAAAAAATGGATAAAAGAATACATGAATGATATAAGGTAAGTGTCTTTGAGTTTTGATTTTAAAATAAGAAGCTACACTCACGCACTCATACACAGACACGTACTATAAGGTAAAATGGGTGGGGTTTATTTTTGAGTGATTGGCAAATTGAAATTGTATTTCTTTTCGAGAAATGTGGGTGGCCCTGAAAAGGGCCTTTTTATTTTGGTGTAGGGGTGAGTTTAACCAATCAACTTTAACTGCCTTAAGCCTTTGCCACGGCCAAGGCCTACTTCTGATGATTGGGTTGAAATCACTAAGGGTGGTACGATAGGCTTAGTCACAGGGTTGGCGTGTTTAGCTCGGGAAGGTCGTATTCTCTTCGGTCGTGATAAAGAAGTCTGATACATTTGTTTCAGACTTCTTAACTCCGCTAAAATGTCCAACAGTACCGTAGCCGTTTGATTTTCACCCTCTTGTTTCTTTGCTGCTACTTCTTCTTGCTGTTGTTGCTGTTGTTTTTTTCTTACCTCTTCTTGTTGCTGTTGCTGTTGCTGTAGGAGAAAAGCTTGTTCCGCTTCCTTTTGTCGTTGCATAAATTTCTCCAATTCTTCTTTCTGTCTCTGTCTAAAATTCTCCACTTGCGGTAATGAAGATGGTAACGAAGGTTCCGGAACAAATTCTTGCGAGGTAAGAAAATCCACAAAATCCCAATGTACCTCTTCTGAAAGTAAGTCCGGGTTCCCTTGGGCAGTCTCCCCTGCTGGTGCACCCCAATGGATCGTTTTCTGAGTTTCCGTCATGTTGAATCACTGTCGCATAGATTGACTGCACACAAGCGCTAGCAAATCTATATAGACTACGTGACGTCACAGACTGCTCTCTCCGGATTGGATGCGGGCTGACTGAATTTTGTAACGCATGTTTGGATTGGTGAATGAACTCAATCCGTTTCAATCCTACCTGTACCTATAAATAAGCGCAGTTCAGTGCAATCACTCACTCAGCTATTCTCGTAGCCGCAAGATGTGGACTGTGGACTGACGTTGAATCTTCCACCTTCGTGTCTTCAATGATGTTCAGGACGGACATGCTCATGTATGTCCGATCCAAGTGGACCGTTGTCCACAGGACCACCAGCAGTTTGTGGATACGAAGAGTCTACATAGAGAGACAAGGTTGCCTCAAGAGGACTCTGATGTATGGCCCTGCTGTAAGACGCAGCTTGAGGACAAGAAGATGCCACAGATGCCTTTTATGTTAAGGGCATATTAACATAAATCCAAAGGCCCTTTTCAGGGCCCCCATATTTCTCGAAAAGAGATAGCCTTTCCATTGCCTACCCCTTTTTTTAAATTTAAATTTAAATTTTAAAAAAAAAATCCCAAAAGCCCAAACTGTATTCCCCATGTTAATTTCCCCTTGTCGCTAGACAGACCCACCCTGTTTAAATTCCTTTGACGCTATACAGTCCCCTATTCCCATGTTAATTTCCCCTTGTCGCTAGACAGACCCACACTATAGTTCCATGTTAAATTCCCCTTGTCGCTAGAGTGACCCACGATTTATTCCCATGTTAATTTCCCTTGTCGCTAATCTGACCCACGATTTTTCTCCATGTTAAATTTCCCTTGTCGCTAATCTGTCCCAGGGGGGTCTGTAATGCTAATTCCCATTGTCGCTAATGTATCCCCCTTTACTACTTATATACAGTACATCTTACTTTTTGTTCATAGTTCTTGTAAATTTATTGCATTTACTTTATCTCGAAATAATTTTATATAGCCAGGAAGATTTACTTCTATCATTAAACAGTGGTATTTTTATTTGAAGATTAGTTGTATGTTTGTTATCATATGTGTTTTAAAGTTCTCAAGGATAATATTTATTAATCCCGTTCATAAGTTAACTTCTCATGCTCATAGATTTCAGAGTTATTTCAAATGTAGCATAAGAGCTTAAAATTAGCTATGATAGCATTTGATCTTTGGGCGAATGAATTAACAGTTTTGATCAGTCTTTGTATATATATATATATATATATATATATATATATATATATATATATATATATATATATATATATATGCACACACACACACATCAATGAAATCATCAAAAGATGGAATTAACCCATCCCTAAACAAGATTCAGCTACAAAAGTCAGAGGCTTAATTCACCACTGACATTAAGAGATTAACTCCATAAACAAAGGGTGTAACTGGCTGCATTTATGGTCAACAAATGACATCTTGGTGGGTGTGTTTTAATACCTTTAACATAGAAATGACATCTTGGTGTTTTAATAACTTTAACATAGAAATGACATCTTGGTGTTTTAATAACTTTAACATAGAAATGACATCTTGGCGTTTTAATAACTTTAACATAGAAATGACATCTTGGTATTTTAATAACTTTAACATAGAAATGACATCTTGATGGGTGTGTTTTAATAACTTTAACATAGAAATGACATCTTGATGGGTGTGTTTTAATAACTTTAACATAGAAATGACATCTTGGTGTTTTAATAACTTTAACATAGAAATGACATCTTGATGGGTGTGTTTTAATAACTTTAACATAGAAATGACATCTTGATGGGTGTGTTTTAATAACTTTAACATAGAAATGACATCTTGATGGGTGTGTTTTAATAACTTTAACATAGAAATGACATCTTGATGGGTGTGTTTTAATAACTTTAACATAGAAATGACATCTTGGTGTTTTAATAACTTTAACATAGAAATGACATCTTCGTGTTTTAATAACTTTAACATAGAAATGACATCTTGGTGTTTTAATAGCTTTAACATAGAAATGACATCTTGGTGGGTGTGTTTTAATAACTTTGACATAGAAATGACATCTTGGTGGGTGTGTTTTAATAACTTTAACATAGAAATGACATCTTGGTGTTTTAATAACTTTGACATAGAAATGACATTTTGGTGGGTGTGTTTTAATAACTTTAACCTAGAAATGACATCTTGGTGGATGTGTTTTAATAACTTTAGCATAGAAAAAGCAGCAAAGAACATGAACCTTTCACAGTGATAGTTAAGACAACTACCTCATTCACTCCAAGCTTTATGGATTGACTCCAGTGACAAAGAATGTACTCATCCACTACAGTGAGACCATTTAACTGTTTAAGGTTTCTAATTATGACATTATTGGAATTGTGCAGGTTGCTTTTACCAAAGTTGAATAATGAATAAGAACCAATGAATTGACTGTGTTCATCCTTGACTGCTTCCATTAAAGAAGGAAAGCTTGATAAGGATAACCCTGACTTGTGCACTACAGTGGCAACTAATGACATATACTTTAGTCTGGTTTACAGTCAGAAGCAAAAAATACTGCCTGCATAACCTGTAGATTTTTAGAAAACTTGCAGCCAGACCTCACTTTCATTTCGTTTAAAACAAACCCTATTGTGCATTTGCTTTTGCAAAGGATTAAATAAAAGGTCCGTGTGTATATCTCTGTTTGGTTAAGAAGTATTTAATAAAAGGTCAGTGTGTATATCTCTGGGTGTGTGTCACAGAATAAGGCAAGAAATAACTTGGTTTCGCCTTAGAACGATTTGATCATTTTCATCGTACATGCGTACAACATTACCTAGGGTGGATAATTGTTTTTCTAGTTAAGTGACTGAGCTACCATGCATCTCGTTGTAGATCGCTTGCAGCGAGAGACACAAAAAGCACGGAATGCACGGGTATTTTACCCTTGCTAATACATGTACTCATTTTCCTGTAGATTTAAGGCAAATCTATGTTCTAATCGACACATTGGTCTTTTGGGATCTTGTCAAGGAGTGTATGCTCTCCATTTCATTCTACAGCCTAAGGGCTGTGTGTGTGAGTGTATCAGGCTGTCGGTCTGGCTGTTTGTATGTCTGTCTGTATGGGGATGGAAGCTTGTGCGACCATCAAGGCCATACAAGGACGTCATACATTGTTATGAATCGTACCTGCTGTACAAATGACTATATGAGTCATGAGTCATATGTTTGATTGTGAAGTGGCAAATTTTATGTGGATCCAACAAGAATACATTAGTTGAGACCAGACAACCATTAATTAGATTTATGGAGACAAGCGCGTATCATATCACCGTACTACCGTGTATGGTAATGTCCTTTAGAGGGAGAATTCTGTTCCTAATTAAACATTTGTTTATACAGCAGCCAGGCGGACAATTTGGGACAAGGAAAACTTCATTTTCATGGTAAAGTTGTCACAATTGAGAGAACACAGAAACTCTGTTACTCAAATTACCAGGGTCAAGTTGACCCAGACTTTGGCGCCTCTGGAAAAAGGCGGCAGAGATATTTGATTCTGATTGGTACGTTAAATGAGAGGGCGTGTTCCAACACAAAATTTCATAGGTTTTAATATTGCCCGCATCGAATTTTAATCAGGCTAAGCTTTTCCTACAAGTGGAAACCCAAAAAAGTACGACTCCGGGAATTTGCAAGAAATTTCCTTAAAACAACTGTTGTCCAAAAAGGGGACGATTGTCGAAAGGAACCGATGAACTAAATTACTGATTAGAGGGAGAAACATTGAAAGCAAAGGTAGTGTGACAATTCCATGTAATTTGTTGATGCCATATATAATGCTTTGCTGAAGTTATTTACTTGTATCTGCATGAATCTTTTTTCTACATTCGTGTAATAATTTGCTTTATGAAGTATAACTGTGTTGAGTTTATGCATAGGAAGTTGTACATTAATCTTCTTTAGATAAGTTTGACGAATTGTTTGAATTTGTCGTCTTGTTTGCATAAGAATTATGTTCTAAGAATTTAATACATTATATTAGTTAATATGATTACAAGAATCCATGTGAATTCGCCGAATTTAGAAGATTTCACGTAATATTAAGAATAAGTGTGTATTGACGGAAATGATCTAGTAATTGATTGATGTGATGTATCCTATTTATTCGCTGTGTAAATTGAGGCTGGCTCAGAACCCCAGGCCTCGCGTATGTGTTAATGTGTAAGGTCAAGGGGTAACGAATTAGCCATTTAACTAACTAGGGTCATTATAGGACATGTGGAGTCGATTGATAGCCTTCGCGTCTGTTTAGCACTGATAGCGAAATCTGATAACGAGGGAGAATAATGAAGAATTAACTGTTTCATAAATAACGGGAAATTTGGGTTGTCTCTATTTATATTTATTTAAAAAGGGAGAAAATAACTCCTGGGACATATGAGACGGATTATCCTATGACGCAACCCTGCGACATATTAATTTCTGAAGAAGTATTCTGAGAATATCCTGAGACGGATGGTAGAAAGAATCATCCTGAGATCCAAGGGTCTGAGCAGCGACAGAGGAAGCAAAAACATACTGAGGACGCGCAGGTTATGAAATTGTACAAGACGTTGACTACTATTGTTCACTCGATCCTATGATGAACTAAATCTATCAGTAAACAGATCAGCTATTTTATTTAAATCTATTTGCATTTTCTTTGTATTTCGGTGAAAGTTAAATTTCTAAAAGCAGAGTACATTCCTGATGTAATATATTTTCACAGTGTTTGTATGTAATTGATTAAATTGTTTGTTTACATGTACGGGGGCTCGTGTTGGTTTGTTCTATATACCTGCTCAGATCTCTATCGGGCAATAACATCAAGGGCGGTCAACCCCTAGATAACGAAAACCATATACGGAGGGACAATCACTCCCCCCGTGTAACATTGATACAATTGTTATGTTTATTACAATTGATCATGTTTGTTTCAATTGATTATGTTGTGTTTCAATTGAGTACATTTAAGTACGATTGAGTTACACCTATTTGCATGAGATTATATGAATCTTACCTTCATTACATGAGATTATATCAATCTTACCTTCATTACATGAGATTATATAAATCTTTACCTTCATTACATGAGATTATATGAATCTTTACTTTTATTACATGAGATTATTTGAATCTTACCTTCATTACATGAGATTATATCAATCTTACCTTCATTACATGAGATTATATGAATCTTACCTTCATTACATGAGATTATATGAATCTTACCTTCATTACATGAGATTATATGAATCTTTACCTTTATTACATGAGATTATTTGAATCTTACCTTCATTACATGAGATTATATGAATCTTACCTTTATTACATGAGATTATATGAATCTTTACCTTCATTACATGAGATTATATGACTCTTACCTTCATTACATGAGATTATATGAATCTTACCTTCATTGCATGAGATTATATGAATCTTTACCTTCATTACATGAGATTATATGAATCTTACCTTCATTACATGAGATTATATGAATCTTACCTTCATTACATGAGATTATATGAATCTTTACCTTTATTACATGAGATTATTTGAATCTTACCTTCATTACATGAGATTATATGAATCTTACCTTCATTACATGAGATTATATGAATCTTACCTTCATTACATGAGATTATATGAATCTTTACCTTCATTACATGAGATTATTTGAATCTTTACCTTCATTACATGAGATTATATGAATCTTACCTTCTGTAGCATGCAACCCAGTCTAGATCTTACAATGGACTCTCTTATACTAACTTAACTTCCAGATTTTCTCAGATTTTTCCATCCTTCATATAACTGTTCCTGACAGTGACATATTACAATCTTTTCCAAGATCACAAGGTCATTAACCTTACATCTCAAGCCTATAACAATATCACTGCCTAGAGAATATGCACCAGCCAGCCTCTGTCCTTATCAGATGGTCTCTCCATTTTATGGCACCATTAGACAAACACACTGACCTAGTGCGACCTCTATCACTTAACAGGCTACCTTTGGGAACTATTTACAAAGTCAGCAAAGATACCTTGCTACAAATTACCCATGCCTCTGATTAAGTGTGTCCTCACACTAAAACCACAATATGTTTATATATATATATATATATTTTTTTTTTTAAAGCTTCAAAAAATATTCAATAAGACTAGATATTATAAAAGAAAAATCGTTGTGATTAAAGTTCTTTTGTTTAGCATAAGCAAGCTCTATTGTATAATTCAAGAGTTCTAAATGTATAGTCACACACCGTATATCCAGCTGAATATTTCAGACAAGTCCTATTTTAACCTAATGGTATTCACTTTCAGCACTTTTTTTTTTACTTTTTAAATTTCCACAACTGAAGTTCATAGTAACTCATATGAATTTTGGAATTTAAGTTTCTATCTAAAATGTATATTCTTTCCACCAGCTCGGGTGGCGCCTTTGGCGTCCCCTCTGGATTGTTGGTAATGGGTATTCCGAGGCGGTACTTTCCATAGGGTACAGCCAAGGTACATCCTTATTTCTGGATGTATCATAGAGATTATTTTAACTAGCATTGTCATGCTCATCGATAACATCATCACTTTGATGCATATCCTCATTATCGTTGTTATCTCGGACTTTACAGGATTTAATCCTGTCCACGTGAATCACTTGCGATTTGCCCCTGTATCCACACTTTACGCGGTATGTCACATCACTGAGTTTTTTTAACAGCTTGAAATGGTCCCTTCCACCAAGACTGCAATTTACTTGAAAGTCCTGTTTTCCTTTGTGGAGCGTAAACCCAAACCAAATCACCTGGTTTGAACTGTTCCCATTTCAATCGACTGTCGTAGAATCTCTTCTGGCGTAACATACTTTGGTTAAGGTGGTTCCTTGCAAATTGATGAGCTAAACGCATCATTTCCAAAAGGTTTTCAACCCAGGTATTTCGAGAATATGTATCTGGTGGCCGTCCAAATTGAATATCGAGTGGAACAGTCACTTCCCTACCAAGCATCAAGAAATTTGGAGTGAAATTTGTAGACTCTTGGACAGCTGCGCGATACACCATTGTTAAATATGACAAGTATTCATCCCAGTTATCCTGATGTTCATTGACATATGCAGAAAGCATCACAGCGAGCGTTCTGTTGAACCTTTCAACCATTCCATCACTCTGGGGGTGGGTAAGCAGTTGTCCTTATCTTTTCGATACCCAGTAATCTGCACATTTCTTGGAAAATTTCAGATTCAAATTGTGTCCCTTTATCCGAATGAATTTGTCGGGGCACGCCAAATCTGCAGATTATCTCTTCAACAAGTACACTGGCTATGGCTACGGCATCCTGATTAGGCAGTGCAAATGCCTCTGTCCATTTAGTAAAATAGTCTCCAGTTACCAGAATATATTTATTCCCAAGTGAAGTTTCTGGCAACGGTCCCATAATATCCAATGCTATTCTATCCATCGGACTTCCTGATTTGCAGAGTTGCATCAGGGCTCTTGTCTTCTTGCCTGGCGACTTTTTACTACACCAGTCCCTAACATCATGTTGTAGTCCAACCCAATAATATCCTTGCCTGATTTTATTACGGGTTTTTGAAATCCCTAGATGGCCTCCAGTTTTACTATCATGAGAAAATTTTAATACACTTTTCCTGAGCTCATAGGGAACAATAGCTTGATGACGTCCCGCTTTACCATCACACATTTGGTATCTCTGGCACATTTAATCCATTGTGAAACTCAAGTTGGTCCCATTGAACCCATAAACTTTTAACTTCATTGCTTTGGCCTGATACTTCATTCCAGCATGGCCTTATGCCACCAGTCACCCACTGTCTAACTATGGATAGGTCATTATCGGCGTGCTGAGATTCCAGCAGCTTTGATACCATATCTGCCGATGCATACATACCGTTATTATGAGTTCTGGAACATAACGTACTTACAGTGACTGTAGTGCGTTTTTCTCGTCGTCGTTTCCAATGTTTGCAACATGCGTTTGTCTCCCGCATTGTCGGCATGGCTTCCTTGATAATGCATCCGCATTTCCATGACACAGTCCTGGTCAGTGTTGGATTTCAAAGTCATACTGAGCCAGCATCTCAAACCATCTAGCCAGTTGACCTTCTGGGTCCTTTAACGTCATAAGCCAACGCAATGCATTGTGATCAGTCCGAATGAGAAATCATTTTCCATACAAGTATGGCTTGAAATGTTTCACGAAGTACACTATAGCAAGTAATTCTTTCCGCGTCATGCAATAGGATCGCTCTGATTTTGACAGTGTCCTACTTTCATACGCTACGACTTTTTCGCAACTTTCGTGAACCTGGGAAATTACTGCACTGATTCCATTTTCACTAGCATCAGTATCCAAAATGAATTGTTTTGAAATGTCAGGGTATGTGAGTATTGGTGCTGTTGTTAACTTAGCTTTTAGCATTTCAAACACTTCTCCACACTCCTTAGTCCATTTAAACGCCCTTCCTGACTCTGTCAGTTTATGTAAACAACTAGCGATTGATGAAGAGTCTTTTATGAATCTCCTATAGTAGGAACAAAGCCCCAGGAAGCTGTGAGGCTCCTTCACATTCATTGGCGTAGTCCAAGATTTCACCGCCTCGATTTTTTTAGGGTCGGTTTTAATTCCCTCTTTAGACACGATATGCCCAAAGAATGCCACTTCATGTGCAAACAAGTGACACTTGGAGGGTTTAAGTTTAAGGCCCACCTGTTGCAATTGAGTGAAAACTTCCTGTAGACGGCTTAGCTCCTCGTCGAAAATTTTGCCGAAAATAATTTTGTCGTCCAGATATATGAGACACGTTTTCCATTGTAAACCTGCTAAAATATTCATCATCAACCTTTCGAAGGTGGAACCTGAATTGCATAATTCAAAAGGCATTACACGAAACTGATATAAGCCATTTGGTGTTATAAAAGCTGTTTTGGGTTTATCTTGCTCTTCCATTTCTACTTGCCAATATCCACTCATTAAATCAAGGGCAGAAAACCACGATACACCTGAAAGTCGATCCAGTGAGTCGTCTATACGTGGTAGAGGATACGCGTCCTTCACAGTCAGTTAATTGACTGCTCTATAGTCGACACAAAATCGAATCGTTCCATCTTTCTTACGCACCAGCACTGTAGGCAAAGTCCAGGGGCTTAATGATGGCTCTATAATGCCTTGAGTTAACATACTCTCAACATGGTCTTCAATTTCATCTCTTGAGTGAATCGGAATTCTACATAGCGGTTGTTTTTCTGGTCTTGCATCCCCTGTATTTATCTTGTGACGTATTTGATTGGTTCTGCCAAGATCATCTTTGGATTTAGCAAATAAACCCGAGAACGTACATAGAAGTTGGTCAACTTTCTTGCATTGGGCCAATGTAAGACCCTTTTTCGTTTCTTGAGATAACTTTTTCAGGTGTTCAGGCATTTGGAAGGTTTCTATTTGAGCCAATAATTCTCCAGAAACATCACCAACATCATCATCATCCACCGGTACATAAAGACCCATAATAGTTCCAGCATGGACAACTTTTGTTTCATCGGTAATGTTCATGACCCTTAAAGGAATGACATCGTCGGATGTAGCCCTAATAAGTACTTTTCCTACTAGAAGTTGCTTATTTTCAACAAATCGTCCCTCTGGTTCCACAACCCCGATTGAACCGAGCGCGTGGTTATCCCCTTCTGTTTGTAATTTGCAAGGAATGTTCATTTTGTGCCTTGCAGGGATCGATATTGTCTCTGATAACACAACTCTAGCGCACTCCATCGAAATTGATTTGATCACATCGTATGATAAAATGGCATCCCCAATAGTTAAACTGTGATTCAAAAAATCAATTTTGCTTCCTACTTTTTCTAGGAAATCCAATCCTAACACTCCTTCTGCTGTCAAGCCCATTGTTGCAACGATAACGCAATGCTCGTGATGTTTCCCTCCGAACGACAAGGTAAACTTTCCTTTCCCAACTACTTCTAGCGGTTTCCCATCTGCACACAGAACGTGCCCAGTAACCTCATGTAACCGAGGTCGATATTCCGGCGCCATCCTCTCATAGACATCCTTTGCTATCATGGTAACTGTAGTACCTGTGTCTATTAAGAAGCTGACACCCATTCCATGTACAGATCCCGGAAGGTACATCCCAGCATCTTTCATCATTGCCTGTCCAGTTATATTCCTAGGCCTGGAATCACAGTCTCACCCTGGCCCTTGGGGTGGGCCCACCCTAGTTTTCCGACAGTTTGGGCTTGCTTTTTGGACAGTCTTTTTTTAAGTGCCCTATTTCTCCACACTTGTAACAAGATCTTGCCTTCATTACGGTTTTCCCTGCAGATTTTGCCTTCAAATCCTTTAGTAATGTCTTGAGTTCCGCAACTTCTTTCTTAAGTTCCTGGATATCACTTAACCCTGCATCAGACATTGTAACAGTTTGTGCATATCTTCCCAAATTGTTTTGCTGAAGCTCGGCTCTATTAAAGGCTTTGAGTTCTACTCCAATCTGAATGGCTTCATCAAGGGTTTTAGGGCGTGCCTGTTGTATTCTTAACCTGAGTTTGCTGTCAGTTAAAGAATCGATAAATTGCTCCTTTGACAGTGTTTCGAGTAATTCTTCTGGCACCTTTGGATATGCTTGGGAAGCGAGTCAGTGTATCGCTTGTCCCAATTCTGGAAGTGTTTCATGTTCCCTTCTAAGGCAGCTTTTTAGTTGTAAATTACCGTTTGGATTTTTGGCGCAAACCTTCTTTCTTGTGAATCCATGAGCCTGTCATAATCTGGAGTTCCAGATCCCAGTAGCTGTTGGGCCTGACCCCTGAGACTCACTGCTAGATAAAGCCCTTTCTCTTCTTGAGTCCATTTGTTTATCCCGGCACACATTCTAAAATGTGCTTGAAAGTCCATCAGTGGTGTGGAACCGCCGAAGGTTTGTGGCATTGCAAGTGGTCGTTTCAGTTTATTTTATTCCGAAAATTCTAATCTTCTTTGGGGTGCTTGATTTCTTTCTCGGGGTCTTGATGACGTTATTTGATGCTCAATTCTGATAGTCCTACGTGTACTTTCTTCTATTTCATGCTCCAGTTGCCGAATTTCATGATTATTTCTTTTTTGTGCATCCATCATTGACGAGACTGTCTGTGATTGCGCCATTTTCATTTATTCTTAAGATTTTCCAGGGTTTGCAGCTACTTTACGAAAAAATAATCTCATCGCTGCCACCAATTTGTGTAGCATGCAACCCGGTCTAGATCTTACAATGGACTCTCTTATACTAACTTAACTTCCAGATTTTCTCAGATTTTTCCATCCTCCATATAACTGTTCCTGACAGTGACATATTACAATCTTTTCCAAGATCGCACCAGCCAGCCTCTGTCCTTATCAGATCGTCTCTCCATTTTATGGCACCATTAGACAAATACACTGACCTGGTGTGACCTCTATCACTTAACATGCTAGCTTTGGGAACTATTTACAAAGTCAGCAAAGATACCTTGCTACACTTCATTACTTGAGATTATATGAATCTTTACCTTTATTACATGATATTATATGAATCACATCTTTTTTTTACTGTATCATTTGTCTACAATTTTTGAATATATGAATCACATTTTTTTCTCCCCATTTTTTGATGATTGTATGAATATTTTTTATTTATGTCATAGAGTTTCATAAAGTCACAAATTCATTCACATATAACAATTGTTTGTGTGAAGTAATTGAATGAGTCGTATGTTTAGAGCTTGAAAGAATCACACTGTATATGTTGTAGGGACTATACATATATTTATTAATTCATTTTATAAACTTCCATCTTTCATCATATTGTGTTGTGTTGTCATTTAATCTAGGCATCCATTCAGGTCAAATCCTGTTAGTGTGTTTAGAAAGGATTTAAAATATGGTCCATGTATATTATGGTGTGTGTTTACAACGGATTAAATAAAGATTAAATAAAATGGTCAGTGTGTATATTGATGTGTGTGTCTACAAAGGATTTTAAAAAAAGGTCAGTGTATATATCTCTGATTTTGTACTGTAGTTGTTTCAGCAGTGTCAAATAACTTATTTTGCCTAAAAGTCATGTTGGCTGGTTGTGTTCTACAGGTGGTATCTCACAACAGTGCAATTTATATAATAAAATGTATCCATACTTGACACTTGTTTTCATAAATGACATAGCAAAGGTCATTAACGACTGATTTTACCATATTGTAAACTTGTCCACATTTCTCACAGTGTGCAGCATATTTTTTCAATCACATGGGTATATTTTAATTATCTTTCCTAAATTTGTATTTTCAGATCAAATGGCTTTTAAAGAACAGTGTTTCAAGAAAGAAACAGACAACTTGTTGCAGAAACTTTCAGTTGCCCAGGCAGAGATCAAAGAGAAGGATCAGCAGTGGAGGGAGACAGAGAACAAATTTGGTAATATAAACCTTTCTTGCATATTTCATTTGTCTGTATATACTGTTAAAAGATTAACCTGATTTTATTTTTCTTGTCACCTATATTGTTTTGTCACAGTGAGGCAAACTGCAGGAAGAGGATAACTTGTGAGGATATTTTAGGAAATTATTTCAAGTACCTAACATTGATGGAAAGAGAGATATAGCAGTTACTTTCCCAGCACTGTAAATGAAATTGTCAATAAATTGTTACAGTTTCAGTTAAAGATTTTCATTTGCATATATTTCCTGAAATCTCTGTATAGATTCTCATTCTATTTAGTATGAATCACTATGAAGCTAGAAAAAATATTTCACTGACATGCACACTTGCCACTATTATCATGGAGTCAAGGTCCTGGTGATTAAAGATTTGTGTTTAGAGTTTGGTTAGTCTTTTGATTGAGCTGATATTTCTACAGTCCTTGATAGATTATCGTCACATGTGGCATTAATCATTATGAAACTTGGTTCATTTCCTGGCAAACTCACTTGCCTCTTTGACCTCGTATGAGTTACGGTCATAACAGAAGTTGCCTAAAGTCCTTTTTCAAGTTTATCTCTGGCTTACATTTTCTTAACCCCTTAATGAATTTCTTCATATTTGGGTTGGATGATTATGAATCTATGACAAATTATTTTGTGACATGTGTACTTGCTCTCTTTTGTCAAGCCCACACTCGTATCAAATTTGTATTAAGATTTTTTTGCAAAAGTTTTTTCATTTGCTGATATTTTGCTAAACTCCCAGATGGATTGCTTCAGTATTTTGGATTAATCACTAAGGCAGTTCATAATATGATATACTCACTGAACCTATTGATCTTGGAATGAATTACAGTTGTTTCACAGGAATATGTTGATTGTGAACTTGGCATGCTTGCACTTGCTCTTTTGTTAATCAAACTAATATTTTTATTTCTTACATATTTCTGTGATTAATACAGCATTAATAATGATGAAGTGCATGGACAAAGTGGCAACGTATATCCTTGTTATGAATTGCAGCAAATACCGTATTTCATGTATTTTTTCATACCCTTTAATTTTTCATACACAATCCAGTTATCAAAATAATAATTATTTAAATGTATCATAATTTTTCGTAGATATCACTTTGTATTTTTTGAAAACGTCCATTAAATTATCAGACATAAAATTTCTACTAAGAAGATTTACATTTGCAAAAAGGTTGAAAATAATGTAATGCCATTTTGTTTTTACAAAAATTAATAATTAATTGTTGGTGAGAAAATACATTGATTGATGCATAAGCATGGGTGCCTGCGGCGTAAATCAAGGGTCAAGGGGGTCACATGACCCCCTCCCGGAAATCATACAGCAAATATATATATATATATATATATATATATATATATATATATATATATATATATATATATATATATTAATTCTGGCAAGTTTAATCATGCAGATGAAGCTGAAAATATGTCACAAGATTCTGTTCAAAATGCTTAGTAAATATTAGCTTTAGTTTCAGACTGCTTGCTATACTAACTCACCTGGCCGTGACTGACTGACCCACCTCTGCAAAAAAATCCTGCAGGCACCCATGTGCATAAGCTGTCTTACTGTCATTACAATATCAACTGGTGTTTAGTAACAAATGGGCAAAGGACTTCACAGACCATACCTTTAAATATTATTGTTAATTAGTTCTCCTTATGAAGTCCATCACCATAAAAAAACACAATGTGCATTTTAAAATGAGTTCGGAAGACCTTTGATGTTTTCTTATCCAACAAAAATTACATCTCAGGACATGCTGAAGTGAAGACCACAGACCGTTGGTCAACTAGTCTTGTTGTTTCATTATAGTCATACAAACATTAAATATAAAAACCTAGTCATTTTCTATCATAAATATGAAAGTCACTTGTTAAATCAATTCGTACATATACATTTACTATCTTTTAAGTATTTGTTCTGTTTTGACTTGGATACAATTAACATTTCATTGCAAATCTATCTACGATATATCCCACTATTATCTTTATTGGCAAGTTCGAATAACAAGTAATGCATATGATCGCTTGTCCTTATAACATCTGCTGTATGGACAACGGCTTCAATAGCACATTGACAGATTTTCATTTCCCTAAAGAGAGCCTCATTTCCCTACTGGCAACCTCGCTGATTTGACCTCTTCTGTCGATTCTTGCACTCAATCTGGTTTCAACTGGAATAACCCAAAGCGCTAAGCATGTTCAGTTGTCATGCAAATAACACTGCATAGCCATGTGGTTGTTGTGACAGTGTACATCATAATTAAAACAAGAATGAATTGTTCATTTATCAGTGTTTATTGATAATGGAATATAATAGGGTCATAATACATGAGGATTATCACAATCATCAGGTAACAGTCTTTTTTTTTCTCTTTGCAAACGCTTTAGCTTAAAACCACCCTGAATAAATATGGTCTTGTACACTGAACAAATTTTGTTTCATCTCTCTCTCTCTCTCTCTCTCTCTCTCTCTCTCTCTCTCCTCACACACACACATACATACCCGCTCACACTCGTGTGCATTAACTAAAATGTGATTTCAGGTTCTTTATTTTTTTATTGCCATTTGATAAAGAGATTATTCGTGTATTGGTAATGTAAAAATACAAGTTACACTTAATTTTTTGGCAATGTGATCTCATGTCATTGCATAGAATTTACCAATAAATAATACCCATAACTAATACATGTTCAAAACGTCCTTATCATTTTGCCAACATTTCACAACATAACAGCTACATATGCTCTAAATGCAGACAAGCTTGCATACTGAGACATAATCCTCTCTCTCTGTCTCTCTCTTGTTCACTAATAACAACAAAAATCTTTTGAGTACTTTTATTTTTATTGTAATTAGATTCTTGAGTTGAGAGCAGAATGAGACAGAAAATATATGCTTACTTTGTATGTTTGTACCATTAGGTTGTCAAGTAGTGTGTGTTCCATAGTATTTGTTCAAGTATGATCCCTTTATTTTTTGTACACGGTCAGTACCACCAAATGATGTTGTTGTTGTAGGGTTTAACGCCATTTTTCAGCACACAATAGGCTATACATGGCGGCCAGTATTAATGGTGGAGGAAGAACCCGGGAAAACCCCGGAAAGAACCACCGACCCACGAGAAGCTACTGGCAAGCTTTCTCAACCACCAAATGATAATTATTTGTTTTACATATAATTTTTCATACACTGAAATTAATAATTATTTTTTCGTGTAAAAAAAAATAATAATATGAAATACGGTAGAATATCTAGATGCAAGATAAGTGCCATTTTTATATCAGACTAGGATGTTTTTCTTTCTATGCTCAAATGTGGGAGGGACATATTGTGTCACCTTTGTTCATATGTTATCTAAATTTCTTGTTTTGTCTAACATGGAAGGACATGAATATTCCTTGCACATGTATCTAGCTTTCATTGAACCTAAATTAGTGCCACAAGAGAAATAGCCAATTTTCTGCTGTCAGGAGGAGCAGCAAGGTCGGAATTTTGGTTGAAGTTTTTCATTAGCATATATTTCCTAAATTCTTTGATTGATTCACATCATACGTGGCATGAAGGATTATCAAAGGTAATTCATTCAGCAATGCACTTGCTTGCCCCTTTTAAGTTAAGGTCAAGGTTTTGTATTTGTCCTAAACACTGTATTGGATTTTTTCACACTTGTGATGAGTTATTATGAAGCAAAGACAGTTCTTTATGTGACCTACTTTCATGCCCCTTTGACAGCCATAACAAATTTGTTTTAAGGATTTTAGCTTTACTGGACATGGACCAGAAGAGCTTATGGGATGGTGTGTTATCTATTGTCTGTCCATCTGATAGCACAAGTTATTCTATCTTCACTCCTCCTAAACTACTTTTAGGATTGCCGTTTAAGTTGGTCCAAAATGAGAATCGTGCTGCTCAGAGTTACAATATGAAATATTGTTATAACTACTCCTTCTTAACAGATGGTCATATCGACATGAGGTTATTACCAGATGACTTCTTATGATGTCAAGTTGTTCCTAAGTGAAAATGGTTTCACTTGATGTCCAGTGTGCTTGACACAAAGACTGTCTTGACATTGTTGTTATTCCTACTCATTTGAATGGAAGGTCATATGAACAATGTGTTTTCATGGAAAGATATCTTATAATTTCTAGTTGTTCCTAAATGAAAATTGTGCTGATCTGACACTATTATAACCATAGTGGCAGCTAGCTTGAAAAAAACATTGCTACTATTCATAAATTGAAAGTCATATCATAGAGTTTTTGCCAGAAGACCGGTCATGTCTAGTTGGTTCTAGATTAAAATGGTGCTAATCTGTCATCTGATTTTGGGCACATGGCAGCGATTTTGTACATCTTTTCACCAGTACTTATGAATGGAAAGTGAGTATGGATGCTTTAATGGACATTTTCCAAATATTATTATTGCTATTCATTCTAAATGGAGAGCTGTGTCAGCTTGGTTTTTTTACTAAAGCCTTTGTATGATGTCTAGTTTGTCAAAATTATAAATGGTACCAATCTGCTAATTCAGTATGGCCAACACAGCAGCCATCTAGAAAATCTTATCATTACAACTAAACAAATGTCACATTTAGCTGGGGTTTTCACCAGAAGACTTCTTATGATGTGTAATTGGTCATAGATAAAAATGGCACCATCTGCACCTTCAATATAGGTTCTGCAGTTGCCATCTTGAAGATCTTGTGATCACTTCGTCTGAATAAATGGTCATATTCCAGTAAACATGAATTTTTTACTGAAGGACTTCTCATGATATCTAGTTGGTGATAAAAGAAAAAAAGTGCCAATGTGATTTCCAGTGTTGCCACCACAATGGCCATTGTGAAAATGTTATTGTAGCTTCTTCAAGATGGCTGGACATATTAACATTGTGCTTTGATTAAAAGACTTCTTATGATGTTTTGTTGTTCCAAAATGGAAATGGTCTCCATCTGATATCCAATATGGCCCACATCACATCCTTTTAGCAAATCTTATTATATGTCAGCATTTTGTTTTCACCAGAAGACTTCTTAAGATGAGGTATGGGTCTTAAATCAGATGGTGCTGATCTGTGTCCAGTAGAATCCATATGGAAGCCATCTTGAAAATATCGTAAGCCGTCATCTTGAAAATATTGTAGTTGATGATAATCTTAAATAGAAGGTCATTGTGACAAGAATTTTATGGTATATAGATTGTTATGTCTACTTCTCCCAGATGGATGGCTGTGTCAGCATGGGATTTTCAGAAATTGATTTCTTATGATACCTAGTTGGTCCTAAATGAAAATAATAACAACAGTGTGTCCAATATTGGCTGCCATGGCAACCGGTTTGAAAATCTATATGTCACTTCTCCTCAAAAAATTGATGATCATATTGATGTGAGATTTTCACCAGAATATCTGTAATGATGTACAATT
Organism: Sinohyriopsis cumingii; assembly: GCA_028554795.2. Lineage (NCBI taxonomy): Eukaryota > Metazoa > Mollusca > Bivalvia > Unionida > Unionidae > Sinohyriopsis > Sinohyriopsis cumingii. The sequence goes on along the minus strand of CM068829.1, from coordinate 108,399,876 downwards.
GGATCTCAATGAAAATGACAACCTGACATTCACTATAGCCAGAACAGCAGCTAATTTTGACAATCTTGTTCTCGCTGAAGGATATCAGGGATAGTTTTAACACTCAACAGTTAAAAGGAAGAAATGGTTTTATCTTGATTTCCTGGAAATTCTGTTAGGAAGTAGAGTGTCAGTCCTTTCGAAGGAGTCTTGTTAATTTTCAATTCTAATTGTTTTTTGAGGTCAGCCTGTTATTAATTAAAAAAGTCACATATGATTAGTACTACAGCATATTTTGAAAGTTAATCCTAATTGCTTAATTTTATAAGAAGTGAATATCATAATTGGTGTAGTGATATATTGGGTATAAACAGTGACTCTGAAATTCCAAGAGAGAAAAAAAACAGAGATATAATAGACTGCATAGAATTATTAGAAACTTGCAGTATATGGTAGATAACAACATGAAGGACACTTTTGCTGAGATGGAGCAGTGGAATAGCATGCATGCACATGCACACACAGACAAAAACAAAACAGATGCATCAAACATAAGTAGTCATATAAAGCATTCATTGCAAAAAACATCTTTCTGATTTCACATTAATGATGAGACTGCTAGTGAAAAAAGCTGGTCTGCCACTAAGTACTTTTAAATTAATTGTTACTGATGGATTTGCAGAAAATGTTCATAATGCTAAAAATATCTTTCTGATTTTTATATAAATGGTGAGATAGCTATTTATGAAAACTAGTCAATCGACCATCAGAGTTTTGTAAAATTCAACAAATAGTTTATTTCCCAACAATATAAAGTGGAATGTTAAAAAGATCTTAACTTTATTGTGAATTAAATCTCAAATAGTTCTCAAAGTTCTATCACTAGTTTCAGTTGAATTACAGTGGTGTTCCAAATAAATTCCAATGTTGACTACTGGTGTGCTTTTAGTCTTAGATGTGCTAATATGCCAATGGCCTGTAATGTGGCAATGTGTAAACATTATCTAATAGGTCCTTAACTGAATTCACTACAATTCCAAATGAGTTTAGTCCAAGAAGTATTAATGAGCTTTTTCAGTTCCAGTGAACAATATAAATAAATAGCTCCACCCAAATTAAAAACTGTAAACAACAATTAGACTGATTCCACTTAAGATGTTCTGGTAGGAATGAGTAATTTTACAGTAAACAATTTTATATACCCATCCTCTTGACCTAGGTCACAGTTATTATTATCTGGAAATATTCTATCATCTTAATAAAAAAGTTTGTTTCTGGAACCATCTAAGGTCAGAATTAAGATTATATAACTCATAATGAAGTAAATATGTTTACAGTTTATAATTATCTGAATATTTAATCTATAATCACTGAGAGATGTTAGCTAATTATTATGTGTTTTTTGTGTGCAAAATGTATGTCTCTAATCAGGTAGACCGTTAAACTGATTTTGGACTAAGTGCAGTTACAAAATAATGATAACATAATCATTGAAAGAAAACAATACAAATTAATTATGCATAACATATTCTATTTTTTCGTGATTGTTCATTTTATACAGTGATATAATTTTGTTTACTCTACTGGTCATAACCTCTGTCCATCTGTTAACACAAGTTTGTTATTGTTACTTCTCCTTAATACTTGAAGGAATGCCATGAAACTATACACATATTTGTGTCATGGTTTAGCTGATCCTGAGTGAAATGGTGCTACTGAGACATACAATATGGCCACCATAGCAGCCATCTTGAAAATCATCTCGCTGTGTCTTCTAATTGGATGGTCCAAGCAAAATGGTATTTTCTCCTAAAGACTTCTTATGATGTCTAGTTGCTCCTAAATGAAAATAGTGCTGATCTGTGTCTCAGCAGCCATCCTGAAAATATTACAGCAATTCCTGCATGAAAAATCATGACATTTGGTTTTCACCAAAAGACTTCCAATGCTGTCTGGTTGGTTTCAAAACAAAATTATATTGATCTAATGTCCTTTATGGCCTCTGCAGTGGCCATCTTGAACGTGTTATCATACTACACACAATGTTATGCTTATCTCAACATGTGAATCTCACTGAAAGACTTCATATAATGTCAAGTTGCTTGTAAATGAAAATTAATTGTGCTGATCAGACATCCAGTACGGTGACCATAGATTCCATCTTAAAATTCTTTGTATTTCAAGGGCGTTTTCACTGGAAAACTTATGATGTCTAGTTGCTTCTGAATGAAAATAATGCCATTTGTATGTTCTCTCTTGTTACGTATATCTGATTTAATTCATGTTTATTTTTAATTTAATTGTTTGTCAGTTTTAAATTGTTTATTCTGTTATAATGTAAATTTATTCACTAGAGATGATACTTTTTCAGAAAATTGTTTGACCCTGACTGTTTGTTTACAAACACCAGGTGTTGATCTAAATTCTGACCATGATTTAAAACTAGTAAACAAAGTTCTATTTTATTTTAAAATGATTGGTTGTTTCCGTGGTCATGATGGGATTACATTTAAGATGTAAACAATTTTTTTAATTCTTTTTCCTTGGAGTAAAAACGATTGGTTCTCGTCAGGGTCATTTTTGGTGTATGTGACATAAACATGATCACATGACCCCCCTTTTGATTTCACAATTCTGGTTTTTCCATAACTACTTATTGGTTATTCATACCTGTTGTTGTTGTTGTTCTGGGGTTTAACGCCATTTTCAGCACAAGATAGGCCATATATGGCGGCCAGTATAACTGGTGGAGGAAGAACCCTGGAAACCCAGGAAAGAACCACCGACCCACGAGAAGCTACTGGCAGGCTCTCCCATGTACCCACGCTAGCCGAGCCTTGGACTCGAACATACGCAGACAGAGGTGAGATGGCAGTGATCCGGAACGGTGAGCGCTTTAGACCACTCGGCCACTCGGGGCCCCGGTTATTCATACCTAAATGACATTATGTTGTTGTTAAAAAACTTTGATTTGCAAAAATACGTAACATTTTGTATGTCTAGTTATGAGAACAGTTGCATAGATAACTCACTACCTCATTATGTATCTCTCTCTGTCTGTCTCTGTCTGTCTCTCTCATAATTAAACTTATTAACATGCACTTTATGTTACCCAGGACAGCAACTCATGCTGTAGGTGAGCAGGATGTGTAGGGGTGTTATTTGTGTGAAGGAATTTTGTAGTCACAAAAGAGGACTGACGGACCTTTTGCATAGTAAATCCTTTCATTTATATTATTATTTCTACTTGCAGAAAATGAAAAGAATCAGACAAGACTACTTACGGAAGAACTGCAGAAGTCACAGCACAGTTGCAAAATGTTGGAAGTATATGTGGAGTTTCTTAAAGGTAAGAATTGTGTTTCTATTTAGAAAAAAATGCTTTTTTACAGCATTCTAATGCATATAAATGGTGTGAATGAGTTAAACATGGAAGACATTGATTTGGTTCATATCACTGAATCATTTGGCTAAATGAGTGTAATAAAATGAACAAAATCTAGGAAATAATCATTGACCAGAATGAGAGAAAACAATTGATGAAGAGATTACTTGAATGTTCAGTTTCATTCCCTAATGGCAGATTGTATTAACATGGATTTTAACAAAGTGCTCCCTGTACTATATAGATGGTCCTAAATCGATTTGGTTCTGATCTAACATTGATTGTGATTGCCATGTCCAGGCCACCATCCTCCAATTCCTGCTTATTCTGTTGAATTGATCATGACATGGGGTAGTCTGGTTATAGGGACATTTATCTACTTGGTCCTAAAAAATTATATTTCTTACACATGGATATTCACATCAGAAATTATACAGTTTAACAAGGTACTAATGGGTTCTGAATGAAATGCACCTGGCACAATGTAATCCCACTATTATAACCACAAAATGATGGCTTTTCCTTCTGACAGCTAAAATAGGTTGGTTATATCTTTACCACAAGATCACTTCCACTTAAGCTAACTTAGCATCCTTCTGTTTTCCTTTAGTCTTGAAACCAGCATTTAGAGTTCAATGCTACTGAGAAACATTTTTTGTTCTATTTAGGTCAAAATGCTACGCTAGAAGATCAGATGGAATCACTGCAGCATGTTGATAAAACATGTAGACTTTTAGAAGGAAAATTCACAGAAATTGAACAAGACAGGAGGTCTCTGATTGGTAGGTATATATGATACATATAAAGTATTTAAATTAAAAACAGTTACTATTTTAGTCATGTACTAGAAGATATTGTGGTAGAGTTGGTAGCTTTGTGATAGGGACTTTTGGTCTCTGACAAAAGAACTCTATCTGAAAACAGAATTTGCAGAAATTACAGAGATTTCTCAACTTTATGAATTTTAATGCCTGAACATTATAATGAATATAGAAAATAGAGATATGGCCCATTTATCAGTTGTTAAAAATACTTTAGTTTCAATGACAAATACACCTCTATTGATGATTCACACGTAATGGGGTCTAAAAACACAAACTCAAGTATAAGCTAGGGCACACATTACTTAGTGATCTCAGAAAAATTAAGGTTTCAACACACTCACATCTGTGAAAACTGTGTGTATTGTCACTATGAAATTTAAAACAGAGACTGCAAATTCAACCCGCTGTGAACCTCATGTTCAAAAACAACATTACAATCCAAGATATAATAGAGGCTGTTGGCTGAGTCAGATTTAGTGTCACAGAGGCAAACCTTTATTAGGGTAGGTCTTGTGGCAGCAACACAGACGGCCACCAAACCCATCCAAATCAATCAGCACAGCCTATTAGCTTCATTTGATTCACCAGTGAAATTTTTTAGGTAAAAAGATTTTAATCTTCATCTTCTTAACCACATATAAGGGCCACAGATCAAGTGACCCCAGGCTATGTTGTTGATGTGATTAGAAGAACGGGTTATCGTTGTCATGCAGAATCCAGCTATTCTTCCCTAGAACAATAGCCAAGGTAGAGGTCAGATGCTCAGCATCCCCTCCTACTATTACTTATTCTCCAAACATAATGTGATTGGGGAATGTATTTGAAGGAGAAAACAAATCTGGAAGTAAATTATGTTTCTCTGAGAATTCTTACCCAGTCACATTTCTTAAAAACCCTTCCAACCATTCTGCCATGCGAGTGTTCTCGTTTGTATCTCACTCAGCTTAAAACTAGCAACACCTGGCACTGCCAAGAGGAGGTAATTGGGAAGAGTTATTGCCCCAACCATTCTGCCATGTGAGCATCCTCGTTTATATCTCACTCAGCTAAAAACTAGCAACAACCGGCACTGCCAAGGGGAGGTAATTGGCAAGAGTTATTGCCCTTTGTTTATTGGAAATAGGAAGGAAAAGACAATTTTCCTCTTTTTGAAGGGCTGGATTCACCAGGTAGCATAATGTGATTGGGTAAGTATTCTCAGAGAATTTACTTAAAAATTTGCTTTCTCCCCTATACATGATTTGACACAAAAGACATAATTAATGTGATGATACAAAGCAGGTCTACTTTTAATTGCTTGTAAAAATGCTACCAACACTTCCGCAAATCAGAGATCAGAACACAGTTGGGATAATTAGGTTCACTTAAGCACTCATGGGACTTTTCATGTTTGAATACAAGAGGGCATATAAATTTGTGATGATCACACTGAAACTGAATTCAATGATATTACTAAAACAAGAATTTCAGTTCACAAAATTTATTTATTTGGTATTTATTTCTTAAAGTACTGCCACCAGTAGGCATTGGTAACATGTTCATGGATCAAAATATTGTTATTTATAATGTAGTGAGAATAGTGTTTGTAAAGAAGATTGAACATGATTTCTTATTAAAAGTTGTGAATTTCTTGATCAGATTTAAATTTCTGGGCTCTAAATGCCATTTTCAATAATATAAAAAAATGAGTGACATGTCAAGTTTCATTTACCAGATATGAATGCAATTTTCTTCATTGTTCAGTGAAATGGGGATAATTCTTTTGATATTTTCTGGAAACAAATTGGGAACCATGCCTGACCTCTTTTATAAATGGGTTCACAGGTTATCAGGGGAAGCAATATCAAGGGAGTGTGTAGACAGCAAACTTTTATGCTGTTGTAAATTACATATATAATATTTGAAAATACTCTTCATTTGTTACAATTATATGTGTTTATGGCCCTGCCATACCTTTGTATATGTATAGGTGGAATGTAATGTATAGGCTTGCAACATACGTAGTGAGTACATAGCAAAACCTAACTTGGGTTTATCTCAATTTCAGACATGGTAAGTTTGATGTGTGGGTGGCCATAGTGAAAAAGTATGACATACACTGCATGAATCTTTGTCTCTTTTGTTTTTTCTCTATTAGCACTTATTATGTCTTGTGTCAAAAATGTTAGACAAAAGCTTTGTGAATGTCAAACAAAAAATGCATTATGTATGTTTTTCTCATAAACCCTGCTACCCCCTATGAGAGACAGCTGAATGAACAACTATGAATATCTTAAAACATGTCACTGGTAAGTTTTTTTTATAGTCATGTTAATTGGTATTATTTTTTATTTACATCTTGTCCCATCAGTCCTGCCCATCCTATGATTCTATCTGGTTGGCTGTCATAATTTTTGTTTCTAGTCAAGAAGAACTTCATGGATTTAAACCAAATTTCAAATGAGGTTTTATTTAGGAAGACATAAAACTTATATTTTCACATTTGTGCAGCAAAATTTGACAGCGTTTTGACCCTTGTGTGACACAGAATGTTGGGCCTGAATATTGAACAGTTTTGTACAATAGCACTATATTGTCATGTGCAATCGTGCCATGTGAAGATAACATTTTCTTATCTTGCTTGATGAGGATGACAAAGATTATAATTCCAGTGTAAACTAATTCAATGCTTAGAATAAATTTTCAGTTTACATTATAAATTGACTGAAACACTCCATTAAATGAAGTGTGCTCCTCATCTTGATGCCCAAGATAAATTAGAAACCTTAATTTTCTTAAAATTTTTCAGACCAAATTTTTGTTGAATAAATCTATATTTTCAGTTAATGATTGCACTGTGTACACAGCTATAAGTTAGGAGCTATTAGGTCATTCAGGAAAAATAGTTGTAAAATAGAATTCCAAGCCATTCAGGATAAAACATTTTCAGTGATACTGTCTTAGATGTCTAGTTACTATATTTATATGACATAACAAACATAAAGTGTTGGTATAAAGCAAATTGATATACCAATACTGTTGGTATATCAAATTGTGATCTGCCATTGGCACAACAATACGAATATATAAACATTTTTTCAACTGCAAGCCTCTAGATCAATGATGAATTTCTGCTCATTCATTAATCATAAATGACTTATGAAAATAACAGAAAAAATGTATTAATAGTCCCTGTTTTCTAAATGAAATTAAAATGGTACACAATTTCATTAGAATCCTTTTTTTCCCATTCCCCCTCTCCTCTCTCATGCATGAGGGACAAAAAAAAAATCTGGAGTGAGAGAAAAAACATGGTGCTGGACGAAAACAATAAAACTGAACATGTACCAAGTAACCCACATTATTCTGGTTCATCGTAACGGTATGTTCATGCTTTCCTTGGGATCTATCTACAGTGTTGATAATATCAATGATACATAGTTGCAGTTGCCAGTCAACACTAGGCCTACATGTTAAATTTGTAGGTTACGAGCTTATATGAGGCACACATACTGTAGTACAGGGGTCTCAAACTCAAAGCACCCTGAGGGCCGCATGAAGGCAGCAATACCTTTGTCATCTCTTGTGACACCTTCTGATGCCAATCATTTTGCAGGCTACAGGATACTGCTTGGCGGGTCACGTGTTTGAGACCCTTGCTGTAGCATATTTAATGCTTTGTTATTGATTCTAAAACCTATTATAATGTTCTAAAACTCTATTATTAATTATTAAATATCAAAATGTCCAAATGGTCGACCCCGTCCCCTCTCTCTCTGGATTATTGTAGCTAGATACGGGCGAAAATTCATGAAAGTACGAGCATGAAGGATGGTAAAGTTTAGTCAAACCATCCACAGAGAGAGAGAGAGCTGTGGTGTCACTAGTGGGCATGGACCGCACCGGATAACACCCTCAGAGGGGGGTGACACTAAAATGACTCTATAAAATTTTTGAATTTTTGTGCAGGGAAGGAGGTCCATGGGGGTGACACTGTGAGTTACTGTACTGGGTGACACGAACCCTAGTGACACCATAGAGAGAGAGAATTTTATTATCTTTAGAAATGTTAATTAAAGCAGAATAATGACTTAGATGAACTGTCAATATATAAAAAATATTTTAATGACCTCTTGTTGGTCCCTCATTTCACTTAGTTTCTTGTCCACGCTAATTTCCATATGCCAGTACGTGAATGCCTGACAGTTCAGGTTCAGTCTACAAGAAGCTAACCATTTTTGTAGTGCACTACTTTCGTCATAAAAACCATATTTCATGTATAAATCATGAGTGTATCTTATGTTGATTTAATAATTGTGAATAAAAATAGAAACTCAAAAAGAAAACAATCAACTTATCAATTTGCATATGTGATTGTGAACGACAAGAAAAATTGTAGAACTATATTTTGTAGTGGGCACATTTGCAGGGATGTGAGGAGTTCATTCACTCGGTCAATGCACAGTTACCAGAGCATATTGTAACTCTATTCAAAGTGCAAATATGTGTATTTGTATGTGATGTTAATGAAATATATGTATAGTATGTACGCTGTATTGCCTCGTTTCCTTTTAATGAAAAATGTATACATCTCGTGGTTTATCATTGACACAGCATACATGCTATACATATATATATATATATATATATATATATATATATATATATATATATATATATATATATATATACATACAGTGTGACCCTGCTATAACCAACCGTGTTATAACCAAAATGATGCATTTATCTAAAATATGTCCAGGGGGTAATACAAGTGGGCACAAAGAGACATACTACCGATAAATGAAGACAAACTAGTCTGAAAAACACCTGTACATTAACAACTTACATTTGTGTAATACAATCCATAATGCATTAAATACTCTTCATGTATTCAGTAAATTCCTGAATTTGAGTATAGATCACATGTTATAAACTTCGTATATGACTTGCATCCCATTAGAAAACACAAGTAACATATATATATATAAACATTGTTAGTCCTCATGTAATTTATCTTCCAGTCACTTTTGAAAATGCAACAATCCATCAGATTCCATTGCTTTTATTTAAGTTTGGTGCTGACTTCCTTCGATGAAGGGTTCTTTGTTTTTATTGAAGATTGTAGTTTGATGAAGGGTGAATGTATCATTGAAGTTACTGCTAAAGGACATCTTTGGAGGATGAAACAGATGTCTGTCTCTTATTGTGGCAACAACATCAAATAATTGTAGAAAATTGATTGAAACTGAATTTGTTTTACATTTGCTTAGTATTTAGACAGAATGTTCAGTGCTTCAGAGGTAGTTGTTTTTTTTTTTATGTTTCGTCAAAACTATTTTTTCTGGGTACATTTTAAAAACAAGTGAAATTAGATGTTGTTTGGTCGATTGTAGCAGTTAGTGTTCCTGCCTTCACAAGTTGGTAAATTGTAGCTAGTCCCAGTAGGATGACTATTGGACAGGTCAACAAGTGGACCTCCAATTTTTTCAATTGTTTTATTCTCGACATTTCTGGTAGCAGAATGATGCTGCCTTCCACACATACATCAGAAATTTAAAAATTAGGCCAACAGATGATGAATATACAGGTGTTCTGTTCTGACAGGGATTACCATAGAAAATGTGAGTTCTGACATATTTAATTCTGTGAATGAAATGGAGAGGTATTTTACTTACCATCTACATACAAAGGTCAGTCTAAATAAATATATTAATTACAGGCGAGTGGAAAATAGTCCAACACTGTTTCATTCAAAAGATCTATTATGATCTAATGTGGGAATCTCACAGCATACATTACTCAGGCCGAATGTTGGAATAAGCAGATTATGATAATGCACTATTAAGATGGTTTGTTAATATGAACATAGAATTTGTTTTTTTTTTCAAAATAGATAAATTTTGATGCATTTCATATTCAAGTTTGCGGCTTCCTTTCATGGTGCCTCTGAATTTCTTCGACTCCAAACCCATGGTTGTATATACAAGTTTATACAGCCAACAGTGTCGCAAAAAATAAAATTGCCAGATGGTATATTTTGTTCCCAGTAAGGAAAATAAATCGCAATTTGCAACATTGGCGGAACCCATCTTGATCCTTGTATAAACTTTTTACATGTTATTTTTCATACTTTTAACAGAAAAGATATTTTCTTGTATGAGAAAAACAGATTTTTATGAAATTGCAGGAGCCACAGTCATCTTAGTTTAAAATTCATCCATGATCTCTAACACAAGATAATAATGAATGTTTTACACGTTACTTTTTGTACCTTCAAGTAAAAAATTGTGTATGAGAGAAATATATGTATATGAAATTTTGGGAGTCACCCTATTGACTTGTATTTATATTATGGCCATTAAGATGAATATGAGATTTCAGTATTCAGATTTTCATATCCCTGAATATGATATTCAAATCACTTTTTTCTGAGAGAAAAATTGATTTGTTTACAATCATTGATGTGTTCTTTTGTCTCGGTACTAGAAAAATGCATCTTACTCTACTGTCTGGTTATGCAAGTCCCCTTTATGATGATGTCATTATTTATCATCTACTTGGATGTTAGCTAGACTTGTGAAGTCTGAAGCGAAGGTCTCCACCAGTAAGCAATCATCTACCTTAAGCAGATACTTAATATGGTCCAAATTATTGTTTACCTACCTTATGCAGAGGACTGTCGTAGGTGGCCATTTTATGTACCTACATTATGCAGAGGACTGTCATAGGTGGCGATTATATGTACCCACATTATGCAGAGGACTGTCATAGGTGGCCATTTTATGTACCTACCTTATGCAGAGGACTGTCATAGGTGGCCATTTTATGTACCTACATTACGCAGAGGACTGTCATAGGTGGCGATTTTATGTACCTACATTACACAGAGGACTGTCATAGGTGGCCATTTTATGTACCTACCTTATGCAGAGGACTGTCATAGGTGGCGATTTTATGTACCTACATTACGCAGAGGACTGTCATAGGTGGCCATTTTTCGTACCTACATTATGCAGAGGACTGTCATAGGCAGCCATTTTATTTTACTGTAAAGCTTACTCCTTTTATCTCTTTTACAGGAGAAATAGGCAGAACTTCATCTGAGAATCAAGAGTTAATAAAACAAGTAGCAGAATACAAGTGGTGGTCATTGATGAGGTGCAAGCCTGATGTTTCACAGTTAAAGCAGGAGCTAGCAGATGCCAATGGTAATGCAAGATTGCCTCTAGTCATGATATTTTGTAGTTCTAATGATCAGAGACCAGAAAAGCACATGCGTTGTCCATTGAGTGACCCAGTTTTACTTTTATGTTCGCCAAAGTTTTTTATAGCTACTTATCCTAAAGTACTGGAGGATTGCCATGAAACTTGTTACACACATTCATCTGGGTGAAAATATCCTATCCAGTATGGCCATGAAACTTGTGACACACATTCATCTTGGTGAAAATATCCTGTCCAGTATGGCCATGAAACTTGTTACACACATTCATCTGGGTGAAAATATCCCATCCAGTATGGCCACTATGGCTGCCATTTTCAGAATCTTGTTATCACTACTTCTCCTTAATGAATGGTCATACAAGCATGGGGTATTCAGCAAAAGATTTGGTATTATATATGGCTGACCTTAAATGAGGTTGCTGCCTATCTCACATCCAATATGGCCACTATGCAGCGATGTTGAAAATGTTATCAATACTCTTTGACAGATATTCATATTGCAGTGGGGTTTTTCGCTAATAGGCACACTGCTCAGGTGGACTGGTTGTTAGAGCATCCTCCTTGGATACAGGAGCTTGTGGGTTCGATCCCTGGCTGAGTCATACCAAAGACTTACAAAAATGGTACTAACAGCTGCCTCGCTTGGCACTCAGCATTAATAGGTTAGTGTTAGGACTGGTCGGCCTGGTGTCAGGATAATGTGACTGGGTGGGACGTGATGCTTCATGTCTGCTGCATGATGCCTCAGTGCTAGACATCATTATAAACTGTCACACTGCAGACATCATAGTGATATGACTGAAAAATTGTTAAAGCTACATTGAAAATCCAAATCACACACACACACACACATGCACACTAATAGGCTTCTTCTGTTATCATGTTGGTCCTAAATTAAAATAGCACCTTTCTTCGAACCACAGTTGCCAGCATGAAAATCTCTTTCATGAATGCAATAATACATTACCTGCCAATATTGTATTGCATCTCTTTCCATGTTACGATCATACTCTTTCTCCTAGCTATATGGAAGATTCTATAAATGAGAAAAGAAACTCATACCAGTCTGCTTATTTGCCTATGTGCCCCTTCATATTACTGGCTTGGGTAAGTAAGGCCTACCCATTTTAGTTCTTGATCTCATTTCTTTGTATAATTGTTTCTTTTATGTGTATAATTCACAAGTGAGGGCTGCAAAACTTAACAGTAAGTAACCACACATATAATGTGCAAAGGATAGGCCCAACTTTCTTCTCATGAATTATCCCTTTTGTCTTATTCAGTGACAGGATAAATATAGGGTACCATTTATTTAGCTGGGGAATTTTGTCCCTTTTCATCAGTTGTTACATTTGAATAATTTTTGTCTTTTGGGGTGCTTCTTTTTCAGTATCTTGCATAGGGCAAGTATAGCTACTCTTTTGTAGTCTCAGTGTTAATTATTTCTCTACATCCAATTAACAACAAACAGCATACCAATATTTGTATAAGTACTTGTTTCAGCATTACATTTTATATTGTCAGATTATAATAGTTGTATATGTACATTCTTTGGCATACATACAGAATGTTGCACCTTGAGCACAATAGTGATGGCTTCAGACAGTCCTTTGTGATATATCCACTGAATTTTGATGTTTCTTTACTGCTGGATAGGCATTTTCAGAAAGGAGAGATGAATGGTCTGCCTACATTTCTTTTGTGCATGTCTCACCATCTCTGTGCTGGTCAAAAGAATAAAAGTAATATAAATTTTAGTTGGTAATTGTTTTCACTTTAGAATGTTTTTGGCAGTAAAACCATTCAAGTTTTGAGTTAATTTGTCGCCAAGTAATGTAACGTCGCTGATAGTCGTTAGAGTCAAACCGTTCTTGATGACAAATTAATGACAAACAAGACTATTGTTAAGGTGAACAGTCTACAGAAATACAGTTTGACTTTTCATTAATAAATTATTTAGTGCACAAAGACAAGTCATTTAGAATTATTTTATTAAATACTGGCAGATAATCAATGAGGACTAAAGTTAAATTAGAGCTAGTTCCATTATAGTTACAGGTGAACAAGATATTAAATCATGGAATTGTTTTTTATAGGTCATTTGAGCACTTAACAAAATGTTTTTAACAATAATATGTGTCCAGAGAAAACATGATAGTACAATGTATACATCAAACGTTAAGCTGGCAAAACTCTCAGTAAAAATAAGATTTCATTTTAAGCTCTACTGGTCAAATTTCTTTTGTCCTTTCAGCACATTTTTATCAACTCTTCTACACTGGAGGATTGCCATAAAACTTGACACACACACTTACAATAGGTCAGGTTAGTCCTGAATAAATATAATGCTGCTTATACAATTATTATGACCTCCACATTTGTCATCTTGATAAGATATCACCACTCCTTCTGAATGGATGTTCATACAACTAATATGGCCACCACATTGTTCAACTTGATATCACCACTCCTCCTGAATGGATGTTCATACAACCAATATGGCCACCACATTGTTCAACTTGATATCACCACTCTCCCTGAATGGACCACTTTGGTCATCTTGAAATCATATCACCACTCTTCCTAAATGGATGTTCATACAACCATTATGCCCACCACATTGGTCATCTTGAAATCATGTCACCACTCCTCCTAAATGAATGTTCATACAGCCATTATGCCCACCACATTGGTCATCTTGAAATCATGTCACCACTCCTCCTGAATGGATGTTCATAAAACCATTATGCCCACCACATTGGTCATCTTGAAATCATATCACCACTCCTCCTAAATGAATGTTCATACAACCAACATGCCCACCACTTTGGTCATCTTGAAATCATATCACCACTCCTCCTAAATGGATGCTCATGCCGGCTTAGGGTTTGCACTAGATTTTGTTATCATGTCTTGTTAGTCCTAAATGAAAATGGTGCTGATTTGACATCCAATATGCTGCCACAGCATTTTATGTCTGCTTATGGATAGAACGTTATATCCACAACAAGTAACAAGCATGGATTGCAGTATTATGTTTACATGTCAGATACTAATTTGTTGTATTCATTTTATGAAGTTGTGTTTATATGTTGTCAGAATACAACTCTGTAGTTCTAAACAGTAAGATGCTTATTGGGGGAAGGATACACATCTTACTGCCAGCAGAACTGGTGCTATATAACAAAACAAATCTGTCAGATCTTTAGTAATGAAAGCAGTTAGACAGATAAAATGGAAATGTATCATTCACCTGGACAGAAAAATATACACTATAGGTAATAATGTCTATTGTATAAGATCCCCACATTAGTTACAGTAAAACATGAGTGGCAATTTTGTATGCATAATTCCAAGACAGTTTTTTGGGGGGGTGAGGTGAGAGCTACTTTCCTATTGAAATTATGCTATCCTAAACATCAAACAGTGTTTGCCAGCCTATATTTCATAAATAGGAATCCATTGAAATGTTTCGCTTTTTGAGGTCATTAATTTGATTAATTTCACCGTAAGTTATTCCTACAGATAACCACATTCATTGTCTCTATTCAACAGTATTTTCCCAAAACCAAGTTTCATTTAATACCAGCAATGCTTGTGTATATCAAATAGAGACTGCATGAGTTGGTGATACATAATAATTACCATACATAAAGATAAATAATTCAGTTAAGGGTTTTTGCAAGTCAGGTATCTCCATGAAAGACATCATCCACTGATGCCATTAGAGACTTGAATTATACATTGCTAGGTAGCAATCTGTCCATATAGTTGTGTGTTTTTTGACCAGTATCTCCATTTCTGGTGTGTAATTGTAGACCATTTTGAAATATTTTAACCAAAATTTTGGTATGCATGGCATGTGGTGTATAACCCAAATATGACCTATTTTTACATTGAAGTAACAACACTGAGCGTCTTCTTAGCTCCATTTCTTCGACACTTATCTTTCTCTGACACATATTGCTTGTACAGTCGTGGAACTTTATGCATGCATAAATCATGCATTATTGTGCCAGATCAGAAACATGTGCTTGTTTTGGTTTGGATTGTGGCAGCTTCCTTTAAATTTCCTGCATAATTTATGATGTATTGGTAAAATATTTTCTATTTGTCATTGCAGAGAGTAAAGAGAGGATGCATAAGAATATCAAATCATTGCTGAGTAAGTATGGCTAATACAACCTCAAATAACTGTTCTATGTTTAAGATATTTTTCCAGTGATGTGGAGTTTGATTCCAGGACAAATATACCTGTAATTCGAAATTAAGAATTTTTGCCTAATTATGATAATATTTTGTCTATCATTTCAAATTTTGTTACATGGTGTCAGAATATTGATAAATTATATGGCAGCCATCATAAGTGTACCAGGCCATAATTATAATGAACCATTTAATAGCAGTAATACAACACCTTGTACTACTGAATTGATTACATTTTCAAATTCGCAGTACCCTGTCTAAGTGAAGTTATTATCCCCGAGTGGTCTAAGGTGCTAACGGTTACAGATCACGACCATCTTGTCTGTCTTCTTGGGTTTGAGTCTGGGGCTCAGATAATGTGGATACTTGAAAAAGCTTGTCAGTAGCTTCTCATGGGTTGGTGGTTCTTCCTGGGTTATTCCTCCACCATTTATACTGGCCACCATGTAAAGTCTATCTTGTGCTGAAAAATGTCATTAAACCCCATAACAACAACAATAAATTACTCTCTTCTCTAACAGTGATCTATTAAAGGCAAGTGCCTGAGACCATTTCTCCACCTGAGGCCCTGAGCCAAGAGGCATCCTAATTTAGAACAATTCTGTTTGGACTTGTTTGTGGAGTTTTACAAGAGTGGTGAGGAAATCACAGCTGGCCTGAGGTCCTCAGTGATTCTCATCCAGTATTCTTCAGTGCCTGCTTGGTGCTCAGTTCCTAAAAGACTTGTCCCCTTGTTGAAACACAGTGACCGAACTCAGACTTATTCCCATCTTAGAGAAGTCAGATCTCATCCCTTTGTTTTTTATAGTGTTGAATTTCCACTTTTCAGGTTCAACAAGATCCTTCCTCATAACGGCTGTCGTAGACAAGAATAATTGTTGGCCCAGCATTACCTTTGCCTCCTGGGGATCCTGTACTCTGCAGCAGACTTGGTCCCCTTAGAGAGGCTTTTATATAGCCCTCTCTAGTTTCTGTTTCCAGGAACTGCACAAGGACCCTCATTATACAGAAATCCCCTGTGATCTGATTTTTATTACTGGCTGTGTTGGTGGGTCAGTTATGACTTCTGTTTGACCACAGTCGCAGTCCACACACCTGAGCCCTGCTCTATGTGCACAATTACATAAGATTGGGGCTGCAGCACACATCTGGAACCAGAAAGTATAGTTTTGCAGGGATTTTCCTTCATACAAACACCTTGTGACTGGGGCACTGTTATAGCCCTGTTTTGGTCTCGGTAATCATACACCATGTCATTAGTAACGTGCATCAGGTTAAATAGGTATTAGCCTTCCTTTCACTTTGCATGAAAGTTTTGACCCATCAGTGCTAAGAAACGGCAGCTAAGGATGAGTTTATGTTCCCAGCAAGAGGTGCAGTCTGTTGAAAAGGTCTAGTGGGTCAGTTCTGAATGTTCTCAGCATTAGGAGGTAGCAGTCAGTTTGTTTGGGTGTGTGAACTTATGATGAGGTTGGGCAAATGGCTCCCCTTTTATGCCATCTCAGTCCAGGTTCAGAGGACCTGGGCAGTGAATGTCTTCAGCCAAAGGGAGATCATCTATTTCTTTACACCCTCCAACTATTCTGCAAGTGCTTCTTTTGATAGCTCCCTTATGGCCTCCATTGTTATGGTTCAGCAATCTCTCGATGATCTTAGTTTAACACAGAGAAAAGAATTGCAGAATCAGGTGAGGGAAGGGGGAGCTCTGCTTTACATCATCCCTCAGAATCATCATCTCCATAAGGCTCATTGCTGGTGAAATATAACCAGGCCAGTTTTAGAGCAAGGTATATATATATGTGTGTGTGTGTGTGTGTGTGTGTGTGTGCCTCACTCTGAGATAAAAGCATCCACTTCTATAGTTTTTTATTGAAGGTGGAAAATCTTGTTTGATTGAGAAAGTAGAAAATGCATTATTCTAGCTGCTTTCATAACTGCAGTGGTTGACTTGCATCTTTCAGTTATGGGGAGAGATTATTTGTGTCCACTGTTGGGGGCTATAGGGCAGTCCCTTTTCAACAATTCCAAAGTCTTGGGTGCAAAAGGAAAATCTTCAGTGATTGGTGCAGTGAGAGGACACTTACAGATTTTCTTCTCTTTCTTTTTGACATCTGCTATTAATGGCTATAGTGTAGCCCTTTTTAACACACTCAAGTTCTCTATCTTTCTGATGTCATCAGGTAGTTTGAGTTCCAAAGACTAGTATCTTGCTCACTTATGCTCAGATGGAATCCTTTGTGTTTGGGAATTGTCAAAACACCCATATGAACTGTTCTGTGCAGCTTCTTTAAGAATTTTGTCCTGAAGTCACCTCTGATTTACATAGCCTCATTGATTAGAAGGAGTGATCTCTGTGCCTTTTAGATCCCCAGTATCAGTGCTTATTTGCTTAGTCAGGGCCTTAATGTTCTGTTCGTCTTGTTTTGAAGGGTATAGGGGGTCAGAAGCAACTCTTCCTATTTGTTAAGGGTTCCTCTGATATTTCAGCATGCACTTTTTCCAGGTGGATTGTTTTTACTATCAAGTGAGGTTATTAGTCACACACTGAGAGGAACCTTTCTTTTATTGGAATTAAAGCCCATGATATTAGGGCTATTGTTAAAAGTCTTGGGTCTATTTGAACTGCTTTTTGAGGAGATGATGGTATGAGCACCACTTTATGGTGGTCTCACACTAACTTTCCTCATTTTGTCTTAGTTGTTTGGTGCAACAGAGTGAAACCATCATTTTATTGGTTTCTATTGTATTGGTACAACAAGTTGCCCAACCTTCTGCTAACTTTCATTAACGAAGACTCCTATCATAAGGGAAACTACAGTGGTTGTTATCCCCGAGTTGTTGATGCCATAGCCTCCCTTCTGCCTGGAAAATTACACATTGTAACAGTAACAGGTTAGATACTACTGCTATTAAAATGTGGTGGATGACTAAAATTAAAATGTGTTGGATGACTAAAATTAAAATGTGTTGGATGACTAAAATTAAAATGTGGGGGGATGACTAAAATTAAAATGTGGATGACTAAAATTAAAATGTGGGGGATGACTAAAGTTAAAATGTGGGGGATGAATAAAATTAAAATGTGGGGGGATGACTAAAATTAAAATGTGGGGGATGACTAAAATTAAAATGGGGGATGACTAAAACTAAAATATGGGGGATGAGTAAAGTAATTTAAAATATTTCATACATGTTGCTGTTTCAAAGATTCCCTTTACTCTGGATCCAAGTAGATAATAGGATAGTATCGCATATGCTGGCAATAATCACAGAGTCAGACTTGAATCAAGTTCTTTTCAATTCTTGCCCTCCAGTACTAATTGTGGGGGGGGGGGCCAAGTGGTCTAAAGTGCTCACAGTTAAGGATCACTGTCATCTCACCTCTGTCTACATGGGTTTGAGACTCAGACTCGGCCTATATTGGTTCCTGAGAAAGCTTGCCATTAGCTTCTTGTGGGTCGGTGGTTCTTTCTGGGATTTTCCTGGGTTCTTCCTCCACCACTTATTCTGGCTACCATGTATAGCCTATCTTGTGCTGAAAAATGACATTAAACCCTATAACAACAACAGCTAATTGTGGGTTGGAATAATTAAAATTACTCATAGTTGTGGTGTTCCAAAGCTTGTGTTATATTGTCTTTTTTGGACAATGTCTGATTGAAGCTTTATCTAAACAATGTCTTGGATTGGTTTAGTGATAAACATTGACACAATAATTCATAGGTATTGCATCTTGATTATCTTAAAAAGGTATGATTTCTGGGGATGTGTGTGGACATTTCATATTGGACAGGTCTTAAATGATGACCATGGCTATCAGAGTAGTGACCCTTGATTGACCCAGAATATCCTGCTGTCTAATGAAAACTCAAGCATTTATGTTTATGCATGATCTAAACCAAATTTATTGTGAAGGTTGATATTAGGAAGCCCTTTCCATGATATAAGTCAGAATAATACTGGTATGCATATTTCAACAAGTTACTAGCCATGTTTGACATTGATCAGTTCAGTCACTGAATCCTTTTGACAGCATGGTACATTGGCCAGATTACTGGCAACTAGCATCAGTCATTTTCCAAATGACATCAAGCCATGTATGAGTCATATAATATTGTAATGAATATGACAATAAATCATCTTACCTACTGTTACAGCATATTCAGTTTGAGTAATTTAGCCATGAACAGTCTGAAATTCTATAAATAAAAGTTATTTTTAAATTAGCTATAATGTTTCAATAGCATCATTTAGTTCACAGTTTTAATAGTCTGATTAACAATTTAAGTAAAATTATTATATTTGGTGCATACATATACTTGCATATTGCATTAAATACATATTTAATACAAAGGATCAAATTATTCCAAATATAAATATTCTACATGCATTTACTTTTTGTCATGCTTGCTTGTTTAATTCGTGCCTAACATGATTATTGGTCAACATTAGTCATTGCTGAACAATCTATTATGTAAAGAAGAAAAAAACTGTTAGCTAGTAATTTGGCAAACATAGTCCTATGTAGGTGTGAAATGATACACTTATGCCATGCATTGACAATACAGTCTATGATATGATACATTATCAATATATGAACTTAATGGTCTTCCCATCTTTTCATGGTCTGTCAGTGGTAGGTAGTGATCTTTTATTTGTGTTGAAATGCTGCTTGCATTTTCAGTATGAAAATTACAGACATACATTATATTTCATCCATGACAAGATAACAAAAACAGTTTCAAACAGATTGCCTCTTAGTTGTCAGTGTATTTTATTCAAAGTTTTATGCCATTTATGGCTGTTCCATTCAGTCAGATGCAGGACTCATTTTGGTTACCATGCCCTTTGTTTTGCACTGCATGGTTACTTTAATAATATCTTATTTCCAATTTCCTGTTTCACTTAAACTTGGAAGACAATACAGTGTTATAATCAAAACAGAAGAAATAATTCAGTCTCATCTTGAAAGGAAAATCTCATCTTGAACAAATAAGGCTGTGGGAATAGGGATGAATACCAACAAATTCTATCGCATTGTACTTCCTGCTGAGATAAAAAAAAAAAACTGCTGTGGCTAGTGGTACTTGTGTTTGTTAATGAAAAAGGAAAACTAATACCAAAACTGATGACCATTTTTATATAAATAAATTGAGATAACAATTCATGCAGTGTGAAATCTGCCTCGTTTGCCTTTTCTATACTAAATTTAGTATCACTGATTAGATATCTTGGCATAAAATGAGAGATTCTAAATTTGTCCCCCATGTATGATTTGTGTACTTGACAGGTCAATTAATGAAGACTTTTGCATGAAGTTTCTTTGTTGCTTTGCCAATACATCCAGTGTTTATCATGCAGGGAAAAAGCTACTTTAAGTTTAGATTGGTGGTTTTTGTTTATCCTGGACTGAAACAAACAATAACTACCAATGAGAATTCAGTGTAACATATTTCACTGCATGACACACTTGTAGTGTAGCTTTCGAATTCAACCCAAGTAAACAAGATATGAATCAACAAAGAAACTTAGCATAAAAGTTGTTATCATATGATAAGTAAAGTACTTCATTATATATGTAGAACACATTTGGAATATCTCTTTTATTCTGAATATGCTGTTAGGATTAGATAATTAGGATGGAATTGGCAAGGGGGAGGGGAGATTATAAACTTTAACACTTTGTGTTAATTTGTGGGAGGCAGGTGGCTGTTGCCAATAGGTTTTTTTTAAATTTTGCTAACAAAAATGAGTTTCTGTGCCTGCAATATCTGTTTAATTTAAAGAATAACAAGGCAAATGACTAATAATTATTCATGACTGTAGATTAACTTGTATACAGTATCATTTTGTATTGATTCACCAATTATTGTATAGACATATTTTTCAGTACTGCAAAGTATCAATATATAAATGAATTGTTTAACCCCATGTCAGGTGGTAGCCTTGTTATCGTCTGCAGCTTTGTAGTGACTCAAATTACAACTAGTACCACTTGACTTTGTTGTGATTTCTCATTTAATTATGAATCAGCCATCATTTTGGTTGCATAGAAATGAATTGTAAGCTTCAGAGTAAAATATAGAAACATTAGTTCCTGCCTCAGTTTCAAAATTCCTACTTCTTAACAGTTTTAAATTAATATTGAATTATTCCGTTGATGATAAAGGATATTACAATTAATTTAGTGATACTAAATTCAACATTGAAATATTCAAAGTTTGCCTTTCATGAAGTATGTTACATATAATAAGAATTAACAGCAGTAAATATTTTTCTATTTTTAGATCAAATTGATCGTCTGACAGAGGACTTATATAAGAAAGAACAAGAACTTATTCATTCAAGGCATTTCATGATACCAGAACAATAACTGCAGTGTATCACAATTATATAGCAGTAAAATGGTTTTACTGCAGTTTTAAAATATATGTAAGATTTATTTCTGATCCCATTCTTGATTTGTATATTAGCCTTTGAGCTCTGATGCTTTCAGTTTAGAACACAAAAAAATAACATTTTTATAAAGGAACGTTGGAACATATTTTTGTGTAATTTTTTACATAGATATACCTTATACTGAAAACTGATTGGCTCAAGTGGTACCTGCATTAGTTAATTGTTCATTCATATAAGGAGTCTTGATAGCTTAGTTGGTCGACTATGACTCACATTTCAGTGGTTGCAGGTTCAGTAGACTGTGACTCATATTTCAATGGTTGCAGATTCAGTAGAGTGTGACTCACATTTCAATGGTTGCAGATTCAGTAGAGTGTGACTCACATTTCAGTGGTTGCAGGTTCAGTAGACTGACTCACATTTCAATGGTTGCAGGTTCAGTACAGTGTGACTCACATTTCAATGGTTGCAGGTTCAGTAGAGTGTAACTCAACATGCAAAGTGGTACCTGCATTAGTTAGTTGTTCATTCATATAAGAAGTCATGATAGCTTAGTTGGTCGACTGTGACACATTTCAATGGTTGCAGGTTCAGTAGACTGTGACTCACATTTCAGTGGTTGCAGATTCAGTAGAGTGTGACTCACATTTCAATGGTTGCAGATTCAGTAGAGTGTGACTGACATTTCAATGGTTGCAGGTTCAGTAGAGTGTGACTCACATTTCAATGGTTGCAGGTTCAGTAGAGTGTGACTCAACATTTCAATGGTTGCAGATTCAGTAGAGTGTAACTCACATTTCAATGGTTGCAGATTGAGTAGACTGTGACTCACATTTCAATGGTTGCAGATTCAGTAGACTGTGACTCACATTAAAGTGGTTGCAGGTTCAGTATCACTAGGACAACTATCTTTGTACAGGGTTTGTATGGTCTTTGAAGGTCATTGAGAGTTTGGGATAAATGAGGTAGCATTTTCAAGGCCTTGAAAGTTTGGGAAAAATGAGGTAGCATTTTCAAGGCCTTGAAAGTTTGGGAAAATGGAGCAGATTACCCTGAGGTCTTTAATCACAAATAAAATTGTCCAAGGTTGTTAGATTCAGGTGTACATAGTCGAGTTTTTCTGGTTTCTTTCTTTTGATGACCCATTCAGTTTCATTGCTGCCGCAAAAACAAACAAGCATTTGTTTGGCCATCCACTGTTAACCTTGGCAGCGACTTCAATAACATGTGCACTCTTCATCAAAGCAAGCCAGCTGCACCCTTCATCAAAGGAAGTCAGCACCGAAACTAATTAAAGCATGTTTTTTGTTTTCTAATTTCCACAGAATTATGTATGAGGCAGGAAGAAGTAGAGTCCTGATGTGACTTAATATTGATTCTGTATGGAAAATTAGTGGACGATGTTATCAAATGGGACAATTATCCCTTGAAATACTAATCAGTAGAACAATATGACAGCCATGATGAAGTGTTTTATTCCATCCTTTCCAAAAGAAAGGAATATGTTGAACTTTGGGATGTTCTCCAGAAAATGTTGTTGTTGTCACATGAGCAGGAAACAGTGGAGAGAGGATTTTCTGTCAACAAACAGGTACATGTTGAGAACCATAGCAAGGAAAGCCTCACAGCTCAGAGGCTAATCATTGACACAATGAGAAAAGCAGGCAGACCTTTGGAAATCGTCATTAGCAATAAAATGATGACATATGCCTCCTCTGCAAGACATACGTACCATGCCTATGTGGATAAGAAGAAAGCAGAGGAGGAGCATGAGAAGAAAATCAGAAAAGGAAAGAAACAGGAGTTAGCCATAGATGGAGTGGAAGAACTTAAAGACAAAAGACTGCATCTTGAAGCTGACATTGCCAGCCTACATGCTTCCTCTGTTCAGAAGGCAGAAGAAGCAGAGTTAAAAGTACTCACTGTGCTTGTCACAGAGTCAAATGCTCTTAGGAGAAGAGCAGATGAAAAGATGACAACTTTGGTTTCTCTTTCCAAAATGATTGAAGAGAAAAGGCAGCAACTATAATAATGCATTTAAAGCATTACTGATGTCAATTAAGAGAACAATTTATTTTGTATTAAATGTGATGCATACATTATAATATTTCTGAAATAACAATGAATGTTAACCTATCTTCCAGATCATTATAAAGCAAATTTAGGAAATTAATTATAGTTTGAATTCTTCATTAAACAATATTGTAGTATTTGCATTCTTTGTTTTCTCATGTAACCTGTATACAAAATGTTAGTGAAAATAGGTCTTGGAAATCTGTGTTTGTGGTCTTTGAAAGTTTGGGAAAAGTCTTTGAATTTATCATTCAGAGTTCAGTATGAACCCTGTTGTATATCGTTGGGAAAGGCACTTAGGTCTCATGTACTTAAAACCAATAATGCCATGAAAGCAAGCAAAGAAACCAAACTTGTTCATTAAATTATTATGATGACCAGATGTTTAGAAGTTTAAAAGGAGAGCACATGTACTTAGTATGTATGGTTGTTATTGTGTGTGTGTGTGTGTGTGTGTGTGTTTGATGCCTGATTTTATTCTTTGTGAAAACATACATGTTTGCTTGGTCACAAAAGCATAAGGATATTGACCAATCAAAAATTACTTCAGCTTATTGTCCTGGTATACCTAAGAAAAGCGAAGAATGATCATGAAATGAAAGGTGGCTTAAAAGGATTATACTTCAGGGAAAAAATGTATGCATTAAAACTTCAAAACTAAATAAGAAAGACATCATGAATAGCACATCACTGCAGTATTTCCCTGATGGACTTCACCATTACACATGTTATTTAAGAACACTGTAGGAAGCATGTTTTCAACAAAACTTGTGTTGAATCAGAGAGCTCAAACGTTACAATACATGGTTGGATAAAATGTTATGATCTTAAGAATTTAATGTTTTAAATCTCCTTTCCTTTTTGACATTGAAATGGGAATATATCTCTGCATTTATATAGAGGATAAATCAAAATCGTGCCACCCATATCATTGTAGAAATGAAAGATTGTATTAAATTGCCATTGTTATGTCAAAACTTATGAACCTATATGAACTTGGAAACCATTTCCATTTTTAAAAAAGAAATATACTGTATCCAAAATAGCTAGATGTTTCACTTTTGTACATTTTAATCTGATTTGATCCCTGAAAGCATTTATGAATTAAGGGATATGACTGGTTACAGAAGTTGTTTGTAA
The DNA here is from genome assembly GCA_028554795.2 of Sinohyriopsis cumingii. Lineage (NCBI taxonomy): Eukaryota > Metazoa > Mollusca > Bivalvia > Unionida > Unionidae > Sinohyriopsis > Sinohyriopsis cumingii. The sequence goes on along the minus strand of CM068829.1, from coordinate 108,374,664 downwards.
TGTTTTCAGTCTACAATTACATGATTTGCCTGATTTGGATTTTTAACGTAGCTTTAACAATTTTTCAGTCATATCGCTATGATGTCTGCAGTGTGGCAGTTTATAGTGATGTCTAGCACTTGGGCATCATGCAGCAGACATGTAGCATGATGTCCCACCCAGTAACATTATCCCGACACCTGGCCTACCAGTCCTAACACAAACCTCTTAATGCTGAGCACCAAGCAAGGCAGCTGTTAGTACCATTTAAAGAGTTATTCCCATTTTGATTGAAAAATTGTCCAGCCTCTCTCTCTATCACATGCTTATCGCGGTAACTTGGCATATATTTTTATCATGATAATCGTGTTTGACCCATTTAAGATTCAACCTTGTAAGTTTTATACTTTTCGAGCTTTTGTTTCAGATTGTATCTTTTCCTGTCATAATCCTCTCTGGTTAATTTCTCTTGAACATTTAAGATCTCTTAATGAAATTATGCATTTTTCATGACAAGAGTTGAGTTTGGTATTCCATATAAGAATCAACTTTGTCAGATGAGTACTTACAGAGTTACCTCCTCATTTTGGAAGAATCTTGGTATGTCCATGCATCAAGACTGGGCAGTGTCTTGTAATTGAACAAGCTCCATCATGTAAGCATCCCAATCTGTATATGAATGGGCTTTGGCAGATTATAACTGGGTGGTGGGGGTGGGATAGGGGCATCGTGTATGAACTTGATGATTGACTCAACTAATTAAGTAGTTAATTCTGTTGTATCACTTAAAGTCTGTAAGAAGAGGAAATGAACTGTGGAAATTCTGTCACACACACACACACACACGTATGTATATATGTATGCATATGTATATATAGTTCGTGCTGGGTCCTACAAAATGTCTTGTACCACATTATTTCTGAACATACTGCAATAAAGTTATATCAGGGAGCAACACTTTTATATTCTGGGCAGGGCCTTGGATTTTTGGGGTAAATTTGCTACTCAGATAGCTGGTAGTCAAATAACACCATATTGTATCCATCATATTTTTCAAAGAAAACAAATTATCTTCTAATACACACAGACTCGACAACAAACGAGAAAATGTTTTGTGGACTAGAGAAATTATTTTAAATTCAAACAAAACACCATTGCTCTCCTGAAAATCTATGGATGGTTCTTGGCCTTGAAAAGGAATAGATGTACCAAACACATTAATATAAGCTAGTAATTACTTTTTGAATTGCTTTTTTTAAATATCCAAAATGTTTCCAAAGTTTGGATTTGTCAAATAGGTTATTAAATGTCGATACATATAATTATATTTGTTATATTGAAAATTAATTTGTGCCAAATACAACTGTTTTGTAAATAGAAATATCATAAATAATGAAAACATGCTTTTATTATCTTTGAATTTGTAAAAAAAATTATTAAGGAGTTTCCATACTTTAAATTCGTAATAAATTATTTAAGTATTTAAATACAGTCGTTTCTGACCAGAATATGCCAAACTACCAGAACAGTGAAAAAGTATCATGGTATGAACCACTGGAAAATAAATACCATGGTAAACTGGTATACCACACACTTCTAATGCACCATATATATATAGATACTTTGCACTGAAAGACATTATTATTATATAATAGTTTATAACATACTTTCACCTTATGAGAAGGAATAGGTTAACACGTTTTTTGAATGTAATTGTGTAATATAGATAACAAAGTGGTGCTAGATTTGATAGCTTTATCTGAGTTAACAGACAACAAGATACATGTATTACTTCTGTACCAGTGATAGAGGTTCTGGAATTGTCCCCTACACTGTTACGATTCTTTGTTACAAATTTTAGAAACTTATATTGAATACATTATTATACCACTTTCTGTTATTCTATGAATACATGTTTTTGCTACCAAACTATGTGTTGTTCTTTACACTTAATTACAGCGTAATAGCAGGATATGGTATCACTGCCAAATTCCAACTGTTATCATGGGTATTCTCTATATACAATGATGCCTGAGAGAGTTTTCCTTAGTTTCCATTAAAAACAAAACGAAAAATATTTGCCTGTTGGCAGAATTGTTTTTCTGTTGTTTAAGATTGACTTTCTCATACTGTTTTAGGTCTAAATGATTTTTAACAACTAGATGTGTACAAAGTCATTTAGTTCTTTAAAATGCCATATAATTATTGTTAGTGCCTCTCATTAAATGACTAATCATTATTTGAATTTAACTGAGTTTAAATATTGCTAAGTCTGATTAGTACTCATAGTTTTACCTCCCTATTTATCTCATTTGAGGGGAAGGTGGGGAACCATGTATGCTTCATATATCCTTAACCTTTTTAAGTATCTTCATGAAATATGGTATGTGTAATATCTTGACTAAAAAGTGTGTCTTATAAGAAAATGGCTTTCTGTCAGTCTTTTAAACATCATTCCCATCTGTATGAGAATACCCTCTGTCGACATTTTAAATATCATTCCGATCTATATGAGAATACCCTGTCAGCATTTTAAACATTGCTCCCATCTATATGAGAATACCCTCTGTCAGCATTTTAAACATCGTTCCCATCTTTATGAGAATACCCTGTCAGCATTTTAAACATCATTCCTATCTATATAAGGATACCCTCTGTCAACATTATAAACATCGTTCATATCTATATAAAGATACCCTATGTCAACATTTTAAACATCGTTCCCATCTATATGAGAATACCCTCTGTCAGCATTTTAAACATAGTTCCCATCTATATGAGAATACCCAGTCAGCATTTTAAACATCATTCCCATCTTTATGATGATACCCTCTGTCAACATTTTAAACATAGTTCCCATCTATATGAGAATACCCTCTATCATTATTAAAATGCATCATTCCTATCTATAAAAGATTGGGCTCTCATTATTTTGAGAATCATTCCTATTTATATAAAAATGGCCTCTGTCAGTATTTTAAACTAAATAAGAATGATTTACGTCAGCATTTTAAGCATCATTTCCATCTATATAAGAATGGGTTTTGTCAGAATTTTAATTTCAAGGTACATCTCTTGTACTTTTGCTTTTAAAATCAACTCTCTATGTTATTCTTTCCTTGAAATTCAATATTGAAAATGTGATAGCAAGGTCCTCACTGCCACATTCTGATTGATAATGCTATTTCCTATCGACATTGTTGGATGAGGGAACAGTTTGCAGTAAGCAATAAAGGACCAACATGTGAATCTTTTCGCAGAAATGAATGTTTTGCTTTAGCATGATTTGAAAGCACCCTGCTTTAAAATAAGATGATTTTGAAACATTTAGATGTGTTCAGTTTGGTTTCCCAGAGATGTAAAATTATTATTACCTCTCTTTGTTTATGACAGAAAATAGATTTGATGTCTTGTAAGGATACCATCTCCTTTAGATAGTAATCTTGCAGCTGAGAAGGTTCAGAGTAATTGTGTTGTTCTTATTTTCTTAATTTTCATCTTTGTTTGATAGAAAGAGGAGGTTGTTACCTTAATTTATTCCGTTTTTGTTCCATAAATTTCCATTAGAGTAGACAAATTTCACATAATACAGTGCTAACAGCTTTTATAGTGTTTGTTTCAGGTCATATTCATATATTATCTGAATGGACAAGGTTGTTGAATTTTATTGTAATTTAATTGATTAAATATAGTTTGAGTAATGCATAGTGCATCCTTATCTGGCCTCTTGTAGGGTCCCTATTCATCTACTAGGGTTTCTCGGCCCAGCAGTGCTGGATTAAGGGACGTAAATTTAGTACATACGCATGGAGGGGGTGGGGGTTAACCCAAATGCATACCTTTGCATATGGGGGTGGGATCTACTAGTAATGCACGTATGCATTGGAAACGGGGGGGGGGGGAGACCTCGATAATAATTTGTCTAATATGCAACCTGTTCAAATGGGTTCAGTCTGCGTTTGAATTTTAGCAGACACTAGCTTTGATGCAGCCAGACATTCAACGTCGGTGGACTATCTGTTTAATTAAACACGTTAATATTATCATTCCTTGATCGCTTCTGCGTAGATTAAATATAGGCAGTTCTATATAATTCGGGGTGGGGGTGCGTCAAGCGTACATACGCGGTGGGGGGGGGGGTGTCAAAAAAGTATGCATGTGTACAGGGAGGGGGCGGGGTCAAGCTTTGCCAGACTTTTGCGTACGTACTAAATGGATGGTCCCTTACCAGATTGTTAGAGTAGGCACCAGCCTATGGGCCTCACGCCATTTAAGGGCCCCGCGACAATAATGATTTAATACCTTTTTAGTAACATAAAATGTTCATTTGTTTAATAACATTAATAATTAAGCGATGATTAATGGTACGCTTTTCTGCCTGAATTTCCTTGTGGTTCAGGACCTTGTGTGCAATGCTGTCACGATCCAAGTTCCAGAGCATGGCAAATATACTAGTGACCGTGCCATCTCTGGAGGTAGTACATATCTTATGTTTAAGAGTTTTGCAACTTGTTTAGACTCAGGTCAGCTGACAGGTCTGTGAACAGATCCTAGAACAAAAATAAAATAGTTGTGAAAACACAACTGTCATTGTTGACTAAGAGAGAATGACCTTTTGTCAAATCTGTGAAGTGAAAACCTCAGTAAACGAAGAAATCTCAAAACCTAAATTTGGTTTGGTTCTCAGAGGTTTTCGGTGTTGAGAGGTTTCACTGTATAAACCGTTCCGTTGGCCTAGTGGTTAGAGCATCCGCCTCGGATGCGGGAGGTCGTGGGTTCGATCCCCGGCCGAGTCATACCAAAGACTTACAAAAATGGTACTAACAGCTGCCTCGCTTGGCGCTCAGCATTAAGAGGTTAGTGTTAGGACTGGTCGGCCTGCTGTCAGGATAATGTGACTGGGTGGGACATCATGCTACATGTCTGCGGTATGATGCCCCAGTGTTAGACATTACTATAAACTGCCACATTGTAGACATCGTAGCGACATGACTGAACATTTGTTAAAGCTACGTTAAAAATCCAAATCACACACACACACACACACTTCACTGTATAAGCTATACAAAACCAGAGCAATATAGTAAGCAGCATGAACTTAAATGCTGAAGGGCTATCAGAGACCTGAATGCGTCAAATACACGTGAATGTCTCGGAGGATGCATCTTTTCTCCGTGTAATGTATCCCCATGATGCTCCCCTTTTAATATTTTTGTTCTGTCAGACTATATAATGGCTAGACATGGTTAAACATGTTAGAAGCCAGTGAGATTATTTAGAGTCAGTCCTTCTTGGACTGACTGCAAACAAACCGATATTACATTGAATGTGTACCTAACCACCAGCGATTGTTCAGCAAATAAACAATGAAATTATTTTTACGGTGCATACATGACACTAGTCAAAGCTTTCTCTAACTCTTAGTTGAACAATAATAATCATAATAATAATAATGACAATAATAATGATAATAATAATAATCAAACTAATAATAATAATAATGATAATAATCACTCTTACTTCAGCATGTGTGATTTTGTTCAACGTACAACAGCTTCAGTAGGCAAATTTTACGAGTGGAGAAATGTGCTTCGATTCGCAAAAATGAGTCGACATAATCTATTTTCATATTTTTGGTGGAAATGGACATGCCGAGAGAATTACACTAATGTTAATAAAAGCCAAATGATAGCAATGGCGGCAGAACTACGAATATGAGAACTTAGTACCTGAGTGAAAGAAACATGTCTCACTTGGAATAAACTGGTACAATGAAAGCAATTTGTGAGTGGTATAAAACTGCAGGAAAACAAAATCTATTCACTCATGACGGAAACACTAACTTGCAGCTATGTTATTTGACCTGGATCATTTAATTGTTGTTGCTGGTTGCCGACAATCCCGCACGCTGTTAACTGTAAAAGAGCACAGTTCTGTAAAATGAAACCGTCAATAAATAAATCAGTCCCTCGTCTGGAAAAATTAGAAAATTATTAACATTTTTTGTAACATTCGTTGTTAGAACTTTCCGAATAATTTATTATTTAAATCTTTATTGATATATTTAGTCAATGAGTCGGTTTTATAGTTCTTCCATTTGTTGTGCTTGCTTTGGTTGATCTAGTCTCTGTGTTAGGAAAAGGATTCTCCCTACAGTGCCACTCCTACCGATAGGGATATTATTTCACATTGTTGGGGATGCAGTTTGGTACTCGGTTTGAACTCTAAGCAAGGCGAACTTTCGTCGCGAAAAGTCTGATAGAAACTTATATTGAAATACATAATACCTGATATAGCAAATTTCAATCCCTCATATAAATATATATACATAAAGTGTTACATTTTAGATATACAAATTACATATATAATGACCATATTCTTTCAAACTTACAAATTTCATACAATTCGTGAATATCGTACTTTAGAATATAATGTAAATAATTAAATATCCAATTATTAACAATAACAAAAATGGTTAAGATTTTATATACTTCAGAGTGACACCAAAATTGGAGCAGTTGCGAATTATTAAATGTTTGACTTTAATGCCAAAATGTTATGTCCTGTAGCGTTAAAGGTAATTTGTTTCCAAGTTAATAATTACTGAGCACGGTGTTGGTAGCGAAATCGATTTTCGAATAAATCAATACTACGATTACACATACATATGATTTTTAAAAAATATAATTTAACTTCAAATACATAATGTATTATATCATTAATAGTACATAATAAAAGGAATGCAAACGTTTCAGTGATGAGCCTAACTTATATTTCAGCTTTAGAAAAATTACAAGGTTTGTTTTCCTGAGGTTTAGGAAAACTTCTGAACCATAATATTATATCTTCATTTTTCAAATATGATCACCTACCTGTGCAATTTTAACCTTCCTGATACATGTTCTTTGGATTTACACGCGTCACGACAGAAAAATTTGCTGTCATAGCAATTTCTGTGAAGTGTATGTAGTTCACTGATAAGGTCAGCAGAAACTAATTTACTGATTAAGCAATCCTTGTATCAATGTTACTGAATACCGAATTCGATAACTTAGAATATAGGGAGACATTTATAATGCACCTGAGTAATTCAAAGGCTTATTAACCAAATTCTTTATGAAAATAATAACCATTTAAATTTACAGGAATAAAAACAAATTTCTCTAAATATTCAACCATGAGATCTGCATTGTTGTTTGGTCTGTCTTTCTTGTTGTTGTTGTTGTTGTTGTGGGGTTTAGCGCCAGTTTTCAGCACATGATAGGCTATGCATGGCTGCCAGTATTAATGGTGGAGGAAGAACCTGGGAAAACCCCGGGAAGAACCACCGACCCACGAGAAGCTACTGGCAAGTTGTCTCACATACCCATATTGACCTGTCTTTGTTGTTCTAGTGGTATTATTTGTTGTTTTTCCCCAATGTTTGTCCTGGTTTATTACTGTTTTTCCTTTGTTTTGGTATTGCTTTCTTCTTATTGATTTAGTGTGTTTTTGGGGGGAGGTGACTCTATAAAAGAGTGTACTTGTTTATATTTGTCTGCTAAGACAACTATATTATTCCGCTTTTCTGATGGTAAGTAATATGATTTTCATCCATCTGTGGCATGTTCTTTCGATTGTTCATTTTGTTGGGAGAGCAGTCACCACTTATACCTGGTTTCCTTTAATTTTCATGATTCCATGGTGGAGCAGAGCTAGTCAGTCTTAAAATAAGTTACATCCTCCTACCCTCATCTTTCTTTTCTTGTGAGCCTAAAACAAATCCTCGAGCTGCAGGTGCGCCTATGATTTATCCAGGTCAAGTAGGCCTTTTTATCTCTGCATGTTCATAATTTAGAATTGACTCCCTGGTGTTCATTGAGCTATCAGTCCTCCTCCCCCACGCACATACACATTGGTTTTGACTTCGATTTTCAATATTGAAATATACATTAATCTTTTCCATCCATGTTGTAGTCATACTGCTACAGACATAAATGATCAACAAATGCGATATAATGAATGTCAGAGAAGAAAAGACAACGAGTTCAAAGAAATATAAAATGTATGAAAAACAGTTTTATTTGAATTTATTCCAAGCACTGTTCCGTGGCCGTCGGGATTTATGTAACTTGCTTTCTGAACTTTGTCCGTAAGAAAAGTTTGCTAATTCTGCTAACACCTTTATATGGAACAATGCGAATCTACTATGAATGAAAATAAATATTTTTGATATATTTTTCATTCACTTGATCCAACGGATTTTGTTTTTACTTCTTTGTTAGTATACTTAATTTCCCCTATAATTAATGACATTTCATACATAATATTGCTATAAATGTTCAGAATAATATGTGCAAGGTCTTATTTAAATGTTCAGAATAATCAATGAGAAAAAAACACGGAAGCGATTCAGTTTTTCTTTAAAATCAAAACGCTGTGAAAACTACGGAACTCTGAGACATTTTGTGCGATTGCTTCTCTTTTTTATGTCATTGTATAGGATGTTCTCGATAAAATGGTACGTTAATATTGATGCTACGTATTACAAAAAGCTAATGTCGCCTAGTTTGGTCTTCTTCTGATAGAATATGCCTAATTAAGACCTTGCACATACATAATTATTCTACTCAGTCACATTATCCTGACACCAAGCCGACAAGTTCTAACACTAACCTCTTAATGCTGAGCGCCGAGCGAAACAGCAGCTTGAACTATAATATACCAATTAGGCCACCGTAGCGTTCGAGTTTTGGAGTAATTTAAAGAGAAAACAAAATAACCGAAATATTTTTCATTTTTATTTCATGTTAGAATTTTGTATTGTATATCTTGACTACATTCCTGTTCCCTATTGCAATAAAAGCTAAAGTTATATTTTGGATTAGCTCAAATTAATTTCTTTAGCACAGAAGTAGCCATTTCAATCAGCTGACTGATATAGGCAGCGAGCTGTTCCCCCAATTACCACATATAAATAAATTTTAGTACATAGTACATGAAAGTAGCACAGACGCTTGCCCTCATATTGTTCATTATACCTGTCGCATATGCTCACAGCTACACCTTATGTTAGTGTCACTTTCAGAAGTAGATAATAACTGCAGAGCGGAACCATAGTGGTTCTTCTGAAAAAAGACTATCCATATATAATACTTTCATGGCTTAGTTGCCACATTGCTTGTTTATAAGACATTACATATGTTATAAACTAGTTTTTGAATATGGCCGGGGTCGGGAATATACATTATAATGTATCTGTGATTTAAGCGTCAAGATCGGAGTTGGTCTTTTAAATATTTTCCAAATCGTGACAGGAAAATGCGTTTCTATGGAAAGGTGCAATCAGTGTATAATTTACCCGCCATTTCACCGAAGAGAGAGAGAGAGAGAGGAAACCTGCTCGTTTTAGAATAGTGTTTTATTGTTGTTGTTAATATTCATATAGCTTCAGATAAAAGTTCTGAAAAGTAAAGTTTGCAAAATATTAAAATTATCTCTAATTACCTTTGGAATTTGAGTATTTGGAGATCTTTTCGAGTAATAAATCAACAATGACCTGTATTTATCTCCGCCGCAGCTTTTATAAATCATAGATTTACCTCGCAGGCCTTTCTTGCAGCCCAAATACGGCTTTGGTCCGGTAGATCCATTTCTGATAAATCTACTGTGCCGTCCGCAATATTCATCAAAACACAATTTTTCACACATTTCGACGGATCCTTCATGGAGCCATTTGCATTTTGACGTCATATATAATACAATTAAATATAGAATTTTAATTATAATACAATTAAAGATATATTTTAACTATTTTATTTATGTAACTCAACGATACAGAAATTTATTTAGTCGTCCTCAGTTAACTCCGCATGGATTCATAACGATAAATTTGCATGATCCACGAACACGATATCGAATCGGTCTTGACAAAATATTTTAAATTAATTCTTCATGTACAGCAGCAGGCGTGGCCATGTCCTAGTGATGTCTCATATATATGCTGAGGCAAATTTAATACCCTAAGGAAGCCTTTTATTTGGGAGATAGAGGCTTTTACAAATGATTTTTTCGTAGGAGCCTTCGTTCGAAGAAATAAACTTGGTCTGTTCGCCCTCCCTGCTGCTACCATGGTATGAACCACTAGAAAATAAATACCATGGTAAACTGGTATACCACACACTTCTAATGCACCATATATATATATATAGATACTTTGCACTGAAAGACATTATTATTATATAATAGTTTATAACATACTTTCACCTTATGAGAAGGAATAGGTTAACACGTTTTTTGAATGTAATTGTGTAATATAGATAACAAAGTGGTGCTAGATTTGATAGCTTTATCTGAGTTAACAGACAACAAGATACATGTATTACTTCTGTACCAGTGATAGAGGTTCTGGAATTGTCCCCTACACTGTTACGATTCTTTGTTACAAATTTTAGAAACTTATATTGAATACATTATTATACCACTTTCTGTTATTCTATGAATACATGTTTTTGCTACCAAACTATGTGTTGTTCTTTACACTTAATTACAGCGTAATAGCAGGATATGGTATCACTGCCAAATTCCAACTGTTATCATGGGTATTCTCTATATACAATGATGCCTGAGAGAGTTTTCCTTAGTTTCCATTAAAAACAAAACGAAAAATATTTGCCTGTTGGCAGAATTGTTTTTCTGTTGTTTAAGATTGACTTTCTCATACTGTTTTAGGTCTAAATGATTTTTAACAACTAGATGTGTACAAAGTCATTTAGTTCTTTAAAATGCCATATAATTATTGTTAGTGCCTCTCATTAAATGACTAATCATTATTTGAATTTAACTGAGTTTAAATATTGCTAAGTCTGATTAGTACTCATAGTTTTACCTCCCTATTTATCTCATTTGAGGGGAAGGTGGGGAACCATGTATGCTTCATATATCCTTAACCTTTTTAAGTATCTTCATGAAATATGGTATGCCTTAATATCTTGACTAAAAAGTGTGTCTTATAAGAAAATGGCTTTCTGTCAGTCTTTTAAACATCATTCCCATCTGTATGAGAATACCCTCTGTCGACATTTTAAATATCATTCCGATCTATATGAGAATACCCTGTCAGCATTTTAAACATTGCTCCCATCTATATGAGAATACCCTCTGTCAGCATTTTAAACATCGTTCCCATCTTTATGAGAATACCCTGTCAGCATTTTAAACATCATTCCTATCTATATAAGGATACCCTCTGTCAACATTATAAACATCGTTCATATCTATATAAAGATACCCTATGTCAACATTTTAAACATCGTTCCCATCTATATGAGAATACCCTCTGTCAGCATTTTAAACATAGTTCCCATCTATATGAGAATACCCAGTCAGCATTTTAAACATCATTCCCATCTTTATGATGATACCCTCTGTCAACATTTTAAACATAGTTCCCATCTATATGAGAATACCCTCTATCATTATTAAAATGCATCATTCCTATCTATAAAAGATTGGGCTCTCATTATTTTGAGAATCATTCCTAACTATATAAAAATGGCCTCTGTCAGTATTTTAAACTAAATAAGAATGATTTACGTCAGCATTTTAAGCATCATTTCCATCTATATAAGAATGGGTTTTGTCAGAATTTTAATTTCAAGGTACATCTCTTGTACTTTTGCTTTTAAAATCAACTCTCTATGTTATTCTTTCCTTGAAATTCAATATTGAAAATGTGATAGCAAGGTCCTCACTGCCACATTCTGATTGATAATGCTATTTCCTATCGACATTGTTGGATGAGGGAACAGTTTGCAGTAAGCAATAAAGGACCAACATGTGAATCTTTTCGCAGAAATGAATGTTTTGCTTTAGCATGATTTGAAAGCACCCTGCTTTAAAATAAGATGATTTTGAAACATTTAGATGTGTTCAGTTTGGTTTCCCAGAGATGTAAAATTATTATTACCTCTCTTTGTTTATGACAGAAAATAGATTTGATGTCTTGTAAGGATACCATCTCCTTTAGATAGTAATCTTGCAGCTGAGAAGGTTCAGAGTAATTGTGTTGTTCTTATTTTCTTAATTTTCATCTTTGTTTGATAGAAAGAGGAGGTTGTTACCTTAATTTATTCCGTTTTTGTTCCATAAATTTCCATTAGAGTAGACAAATTTCACATAATACAGTGCTAACAGCTTTTATAGTGTTTGTTTCAGGTCATATTCATATATTATCTGAATGGACAAGGTTGTTGAATTTTATTGTAATTTAATTGATTAAATATAGTTTGAGTAATGCATAGTGCATCCTTATCTGGCCTCTTGTAGGGTCCCTATTCATCTACTAGGGTTTCTCGGCCCAGCAGTGCTGGATTAAGGGACGTAAATTTAGTACATACGCATGGAGGGGGTGGGGGTTAACCCAAATGCATACCTTTGCATATGGGGGTGGGATCTACTAGTAATGCACGTATGCATTGGAAACGGGGGGGGGGGAGACCTCGATAATAATTTGTCTAATATGCAACCTGTTCAAATGGGTTCAGTCTGCGTTTGAATTTTAGCAGACACTAGCTTTGATGCAGCCAGACATTCAACGTCGGTGGACTATCTGTTTAATTAAACACGTTAATATTATCATTCCTTGATCGCTTCTGCGTAGATTAAATATAGGCAGTTCTATATAATTCGGGGTGGGGGTGCGTCAAGCGTACATACGCGGTGGGGGGGGTGTCAAAAAAGTATGCATGTGTACAGGGAGGGGGCGGGGTCAAGCTTTGCCAGACTTTTGCGTACGTACTAAATGGATGGTCCCTTACCAGATTGTTAGAGTAGGCACCAGCCTATGGGCCTCACGCCATTTAAGGGCCCCGCGACAATAATGATTTAATACCTTTTTAGTAACATAAAATGTTCATTTGTTTAATAACATTAATAATTAAGCGATGATTAATGGTACGCTTTTCTGCCTGAATTTCCTTGTGGTTCAGGACCTTGTGTGCAATGCTGTCACGATCCAAGTTCCAGAGCATGGCAAATATACTAGTGACCGTGCCATCTCTGGAGGTAGTACATATCTTATGTTTAAGAGTTTTGCAACTTGTTTAGACTCAGGTCAGCTGACAGGTCTGTGAACAGATCCTAGAACAAAAATAAAATAGTTGTGAAAACACAACTGTCATTGTTGACTAAGAGAGAATGACCTTTTGTCAAATCTGTGAAGTGAAAACCTCAGTAAACGAAGAACATCTCAAAACCTAAATTTGGTTTGGTTCTCAGAGGTTTTCGGTGTTGAGAGGTTTCACTGTATAAACCGTTCCGTTGGCCTAGTGGTTAGAGCATCTGCCTCGGATGCGGGAGGTCGTGGGTTCGATCCCCGGCCGAGTCATACCAAAGACTTACAAAAATGGTACTAACAGCTGCCTCGCTTGGCGCTCAGCATTAAGAGGTTAGTGTTAGGACTGGTCGGCCTGCTGTCAGGATAATGTGACTGGGTGGGACATCATGCTACATGTCTGCGGTATGATGCCCCAGTGTTAGACATTACTATAAACTGCCACATTGTAGACATCGTAGCGACATGACTGAACATTTGTTAAAGCTACGTTAAAAATCCAAATCACACACACACACACTTCACTGTATAAGCTATACAAAACCAGAGCAATATAGTAAGCAGCATGAACTTAAATGCTGAAGGGCTATCAGAGACCTGAATGCGTCAAATACACGTGAATGTCTCGGAGGATGCATCTTTTCTCCGTGTAATGTATCCCCATGATGCTCCCCTTTTAATATTTTTGTTCTGTCAGACTATATAATGGCTAGACATGGTTAAACATGTTAGAAGCCAGTGAGATTATTTAGAGTCAGTCCTTCTGGGACTGACTGCAAACAAACCGATATTACATTGAATGTGTACCTAACCACCAGCGATTGTTCAGCAAATAAACAATGAAATTATTTTTACGGTGCATACATGACACTAGTCAAAGCTTTCTCTAACTCTTAGTTGAACAATAATAATCATAATAATAATAATGACAATAATAATGATAATAATAATAATCAAACTAATAATAATAATAATGATAATAATCACTCTTACTTCAGCATGTGTGATTTTGTTCAACGTACAACAGCTTCAGTAGGCAAATTTTACGAGTGGAGAAATGTGCTTCGATTCGCAAAAATGAGTCGACATAATCTATTTTCATATTTTTGGTGGAAATGGACATGCCGAGAGAATTACACTAATGTTAATAAAAGCCAAATGATAGCAATGGCGGCAGAACTACGAATATGAGAACTTAGTACCTGAGTGAAAGAAACATGTCTCACTTGGAATAAACTGGTACAATGAAAGCAATTTGTGAGTGGTATAAAACTGCAGGAAAACAAAATCTATTCACTCATGACGGAAACACTAACTTGCAGCTATGTTATTTGACCTGGATCATTTAATTGTTGTTGCTGGTTGCCGACAATCCCGCACGCTGTTAACTGTAAAAGAGCACAGTTCTGTAAAATGAAACCGTCAATAAATAAATCAGTCCCTCGTCTGGAAAAATTAGAAAATTATTAACATTTTTTGTAACATTCGTTGTTAGAACTTTCCGAATAATTTATTATTTAAATCTTTATTGATATATTTAGTCAATGAGTCGGTTTTATAGTTCTTCCATTTGTTGTGCTTGCTTTGGTTGATCTAGTCTCTGTGTTAGGAAAAGGATTCTCCCTACAGTGCCACTCCTACCGATAGGGATATTATTTCACATTGTTGGGGATGCAGTTTGGTACTCGGTTTGAACTCTAAGCAAGGCGAACTTTCGTCGCGAAAAGTCTGATAGAAACTTATATTGAAATACATAATACCTGATATAGCAAATTTCAATCCCTCATATAAATATATATACATAAAGTGTTACATTTTAGATATACAAATTACATATATAATGACCATATTCTTTCAAACTTACAAATTTCATACAATTCGTGAATATCGTACTTTAGAATATAATGTAAATAATTAAATATCCAATTATTAACAATAACAAAAATGGTTAAGATTTTATATACTTCAGAGTGACACCAAAATTGGAGCAGTTGCGAA
Organism: Sinohyriopsis cumingii; assembly: GCA_028554795.2. Lineage (NCBI taxonomy): Eukaryota > Metazoa > Mollusca > Bivalvia > Unionida > Unionidae > Sinohyriopsis > Sinohyriopsis cumingii. The sequence goes on along the minus strand of CM068829.1, from coordinate 108,359,594 downwards.
TTATTAAATGTTTGACTTTAATGCCAAAATGTTATGTCCTGTAGCGTTAAAGGTAATTTGTTTCCAAGTTAATAATTACTGAGCACGGTGTTGGTAGCGAAATCGATTTTCGAATAAATCAATACTACGATTACACATACATATGATTTTTAAAAAATATAATTTAACTTCAAATACATAATGTATTATATCATTAATAGTACATAATAAAAGGAATGCAAACGTTTCAGTGATGAGCCTAACTTATATTTCAGCTTTAGAAAAATTACAAGGTTTGTTTTCCTGAGGTTTAGGAAAACTTCTGAACCATAATATTATATCTTCATTTTTCAAATATGATCACCTACCTGTGCAATTTTAACCTTCCTGATACATGTTCTTTGGATTTACACGCGTCACGACAGAAAAATTTGCTGTCATAGCAATTTCTGTGAAGTGTATGTAGTTCACTGATAAGGTCAGCAGAAACTAATTTACTGATTAAGCAATCCTTGTATCAATGTTACTGAATACCGAATTCGATAACTTAGAATATAGGGAGACATTTATAATGCACCTGAGTAATTCAAAGGCTTATTAACCAAATTCTTTATGAAAATAATAACCATTTAAATTTACAGGAATAAAAACAAATTTCTCTAAATATTCAACCATGAGATCTGCATTGTTGTTTGGTCTGTCTTTCTTGTTGTTGTTGTTGTTGTTGTGGGGTTTAGCGCCAGTTTTCAGCACATGATAGGCTATGCATGGCTGCCAGTATTAATGGTGGAGGAAGAACCTGGGAAAACCCCGGGAAGAACCACCGACCCACGAGAAGCTACTGGCAAGTTGTCTCACATACCCATATTGACCTGTCTTTGTTGTTCTAGTGGTATTATTTGTTGTTTTTCCCCAATGTTTGTCCTGGTTTATTACTGTTTTTCCTTTGTTTTGGTATTGCTTTCTTCTTATTGATTTAGTGTGTTTTTGGGGGGAGGTGACTCTATAAAAGAGTGTACTTGTTTATATTTGTCTGCTAAGACAACTATATTATTCCGCTTTTCTGATGGTAAGTAATATGATTTTCATCCATCTGTGGCATGTTCTTTCGATTGTTCATTTTGTTGGGAGAGCAGTCACCACTTATACCTGGTTTCCTTTAATTTTCATGATTCCATGGTGGAGCAGAGCTAGTCAGTCTTAAAATAAGTTACATCCTCCTACCCTCATCTTTCTTTTCTTGTGAGCCTAAAACAAATCCTCGAGCTGCAGGTGCGCCTATGATTTATCCAGGTCAAGTAGGCCTTTTTATCTCTGCATGTTCATAATTTAGAATTGACTCCCTGGTGTTCATTGAGCTATCAGTCCTCCTCCCCCACGCACATACACATTGGTTTTGACTTCGATTTTCAATATTGAAATATACATTAATCTTTTCCATCCATGTTGTAGTCATACTGCTACAGACATAAATGATCAACAAATGCGATATAATGAATGTCAGAGAAGAAAAGACAACGAGTTCAAAGAAATATAAAATGTATGAAAAACAGTTTTATTTGAATTTATTCCAAGCACTGTTCCGTGGCCGTCGGGATTTATGTAACTTGCTTTCTGAACTTTGTCCGTAAGAAAAGTTTGCTAATTCTGCTAACACCTTTATATGGAACAATGCGAATCTACTATGAATGAAAATAAATATTTTTGATATATTTTTCATTCACTTGATCCAACGGATTTTGTTTTTACTTCTTTGTTAGTATACTTAATTTCCCCTATAATTAATGACATTTCATACATAATATTGCTATAAATGTTCAGAATAATATGTGCAAGGTCTTATTTAAATGTTCAGAATAATCAATGAGAAAAAAACACGGAAGCGATTCAGTTTTTCTTTAAAATCAAAACGCTGTGAAAACTACGGAACTCTGAGACATTTTGTGCGATTGCTTCTCTTTTTTATGTCATTGTATAGGATGTTCTCGATAAAATGGTACGTTAATATTGATGCTACGTATTACAAAAAGCTAATGTCGCCTAGTTTGGTCTTCTTCTGATAGAATATGCCTAATTAAGACCTTGCACATACATAATTATTCTACTCAGTCACATTATCCTGACACCAAGCCGACAAGTTCTAACACTAACCTCTTAATGCTGAGCGCCGAGCGAAACAGCAGCTTGAACTATAATATACCAATTAGGCCACCGTAGCGTTCGAGTTTTGGAGTAATTTAAAGAGAAAACAAAATAACCGAAATATTTTTCATTTTTATTTCATGTTAGAATTTTGTATTGTATATCTTGACTACATTCCTGTTCCCTATTGCAATAAAAGCTAAAGTTATATTTTGGATTAGCTCAAATTAATTTCTTTAGCACAGAAGTAGCCATTTCAATCAGCTGACTGATATAGGCAGCGAGCTGTTCCCCCAATTACCACATATAAATAAATTTTAGTACATAGTACATGAAAGTAGCACAGACGCTTGCCCTCATATTGTTCATTATACCTGTCGCATATGCTCACAGCTACACCTTATGTTAGTGTCACTTTCAGAAGTAGATAATAACTGCAGAGCGGAACCATAGTGGTTCTTCTGAAAAAAGACTATCCATATATAATACTTTCATGGCTTAGTTGCCACATTGCTTGTTTATAAGACATTACATATGTTATAAACTAGTTTTTGAATATGGCCGGGGTCGGGAATATACATTATAATGTATCTGTGATTTAAGCGTCAAGATCGGAGTTGGTCTTTTAAATATTTTCCAAATCGTGACAGGAAAATGCGTTTCTATGGAAAGGTGCAATCAGTGTATAATTTACCCGCCATTTCACCGAAGAGAGAGAGAGAGAGAGGAAACCTGCTCGTTTTAGAATAGTGTTTTATTGTTGTTGTTAATATTCATATAGCTTCAGATAAAAGTTCTGAAAAGTAAAGTTTGCAAAATATTAAAATTATCTCTAATTACCTTTGGAATTTGAGTATTTGGAGATCTTTTCGAGTAATAAATCAACAATGACCTGTATTTATCTCCGCCGCAGCTTTTATAAATCATAGATTTACCTCGCAGGCCTTTCTTGCAGCCCAAATACGGCTTTGGTCCGGTAGATCCATTTCTGATAAATCTACTGTGCCGTCCGCAATATTCATCAAAACACAATTTTTCACACATTTCGACGGATCCTTCATGGAGCCATTTGCATTTTGACGTCATATATAATACAATTAAATATAGAATTTTAATTATAATACAATTAAAGATATATTTTAACTATTTTATTTATGTAACTCAACGATACAGAAATTTATTTAGTCGTCCTCAGTTAACTCCGCATGGATTCATAACGATAAATTTGCATGATCCACGAACACGATATCGAATCGGTCTTGACAAAATATTTTAAATTAATTCTTCATGTACAGCAGCAGGCGTGGCCATGTCCTAGTGATGTCTCATATATATGCTGAGGCAAATTTAATACCCTAAGGAAGCCTTTTATTTGGGAGATAGAGGCTTTTACAAATGATTTTTTCGTAGGAGCCTTCGTTCGAAGAAATAAACTTGGTCTGTTCGCCCTCCCTGCTGCTACCATGGTATGAACCACTAGAAAATAAATACCATGGTAAACTGGTATACCACACACTTCTAATGCACCATATATATATATATAGATACTTTGCACTGAAAGACATTATTATTATATAATAGTTTATAACATACTTTCACCTTATGAGAAGGAATAGGTTAACACGTTTTTTGAATGTAATTGTGTAATATAGATAACAAAGTGGTGCTAGATTTGATAGCTTTATCTGAGTTAACAGACAACAAGATACATGTATTACTTCTGTACCAGTGATAGAGGTTCTGGAATTGTCCCCTACACTGTTACGATTCTTTGTTACAAATTTTAGAAACTTATATTGAATACATTATTATACCACTTTCTGTTATTCTATGAATACATGTTTTTGCTACCAAACTATGTGTTGTTCTTTACACTTAATTACAGCGTAATAGCAGGATATGGTATCACTGCCAAATTCCAACTGTTATCATGGGTATTCTCTATATACAATGATGCCTGAGAGAGTTTTCCTTAGTTTCCATTAAAAACAAAACGAAAAATATTTGCCTGTTGGCAGAATTGTTTTTCTGTTGTTTAAGATTGACTTTCTCATACTGTTTTAGGTCTAAATGATTTTTAACAACTAGATGTGTACAAAGTCATTTAGTTCTTTAAAATGCCATATAATTATTGTTAGTGCCTCTCATTAAATGACTAATCATTATTTGAATTTAACTGAGTTTAAATATTGCTAAGTCTGATTAGTACTCATAGTTTTACCTCCCTATTTATCTCATTTGAGGGGAAGGTGGGGAACCATGTATGCTTCATATATCCTTAACCTTTTTAAGTATCTTCATGAAATATGGTATGCCTTAATATCTTGACTAAAAAGTGTGTCTTATAAGAAAATGGCTTTCTGTCAGTCTTTTAAACATCATTCCCATCTGTATGAGAATACCCTCTGTCGACATTTTAAATATCATTCCGATCTATATGAGAATACCCTGTCAGCATTTTAAACATTGCTCCCATCTATATGAGAATACCCTCTGTCAGCATTTTAAACATCGTTCCCATCTTTATGAGAATACCCTGTCAGCATTTTAAACATCATTCCTATCTATATAAGGATACCCTCTGTCAACATTATAAACATCGTTCATATCTATATAAAGATACCCTATGTCAACATTTTAAACATCGTTCCCATCTATATGAGAATACCCTCTGTCAGCATTTTAAACATAGTTCCCATCTATATGAGAATACCCAGTCAGCATTTTAAACATCATTCCCATCTTTATGATGATACCCTCTGTCAACATTTTAAACATAGTTCCCATCTATATGAGAATACCCTCTATCATTATTAAAATGCATCATTCCTATCTATAAAAGATTGGGCTCTCATTATTTTGAGAATCATTCCTAACTATATAAAAATGGCCTCTGGCAGTATTTTAAACTAAATAAGAATGATTTACGTCAGCATTTTAAGCATCATTTCCATCTATATAAGAATGGGTTTTGTCAGAATTTTAATTTCAAGGTACATCTCTTGTACTTTTGCTTTTAAAATCAACTCTCTATGTTATTCTTTCCTTGAAATTCAATATTGAAAATGTGATAGCAAGGTCCTCACTGCCACATTCTGATTGATAATGCTATTTCCTATCGACATTGTTGGATGAGGGAACAGTTTGCAGTAAGCAATAAAGGACCAACATGTGAATCTTTTCGCAGAAATGAATGTTTTGCTTTAGCATGATTTGAAAGCACCCTGCTTTAAAATAAGATGATTTTGAAACATTTAGATGTGTTCAGTTTGGTTTCCCAGAGATGTAAAATTATTATTACCTCTCTTTGTTTATGACAGAAAATAGATTTGATGTCTTGTAAGGATACCATCTCGTTTAGATAGTAATCTTGCAGCTGAGAAGGTTCAGAGTAATTGTGTTGTTCTTATTTTCTTAATTTTCATCTTTGTTTGATAGAAAGAGGAGGTTGTTACCTTAATTTATTCCGTTTTTGTTCCATAAATTTCCATTAGAGTAGACAAATTTCACATAATACAGTGCTAACAGCTTTTATAGTGTTTGTTTCAGGTCATATTCATATATTATCTGAATGGACAAGGTTGTTGAATTTTATTGTAATTTAATTGATTAAATATAGTTTGAGTAATGCATAGTGCATCCTTATCTGGCCTCTTGTAGGGTCCCTATTCATCTACTAGGGTTTCTCGGCCCAGCAGTGCTGGATTAAGGGACGTAAATTTAGTACATACGCATGGAGGGGGTGGGGGTTAACCCAAATGCATACCTTTGCATATGGGGGTGGGATCTACTAGTAATGCACGTATGCATTGGAAACGGGGGGGGGGGGAGACCTCGATAATAATTTGTCTAATATGCAACCTGTTCAAATGGGTTCAGTCTGCGTTTGAATTTTAGCAGACACTAGCTTTGATGCAGCCAGACATTCAACGTCGGTGGACTATCTGTTTAATTAAACACGTTAATATTATCATTCCTTGATCGCTTCTGCGTAGATTAAATATAGGCAGTTCTATATAATTCGGGGTGGGGGTGCGTCAAGCGTACATACGCGGTGGGGGGGGTGTCAAAAAAGTATGCATGTGTACAGGGAGGGGGCGGGGTCAAGCTTTGCCAGACTTTTGCGTACGTACTAAATGGATGGTCCCTTACCAGATTGTTAGAGTAGGCACCAGCCTATGGGCCTCACGCCATTTAAGGGCCCCGCGACAATAATGATTTAATACCTTTTTAGTAACATAAAATGTTCATTTGTTTAATAACATTAATAATTAAGCGATGATTAATGGTACGCTTTTCTGCCTGAATTTCCTTGTGGTTCAGGACCTTGTGTGCAATGCTGTCACGATCCAAGTTCCAGAGCATGGCAAATATACTAGTGACCGTGCCATCTCTGGAGGTAGTACATATCTTATGTTTAAGAGTTTTGCAACTTGTTTAGACTCAGGTCAGCTGACAGGTCTGTGAACAGATCCTAGAACAAAAATAAAATAGTTGTGAAAACACAACTGTCATTGTTGACTAAGAGAGAATGACCTTTTGTCAAATCTGTGAAGTGAAAACCTCAGTAAACGAAGAACATCTCAAAACCTAAATTTGGTTTGGTTCTCAGAGGTTTTCGGTGTTGAGAGGTTTCACTGTATAAACCGTTCCGTTGGCCTAGTGGTTAGAGCATCTGCCTCGGATGCGGGAGGTCGTGGGTTCGATCCCCGGCCGAGTCATACCAAAGACTTACAAAAATGGTACTAACAGCTGCCTCGCTTGGCGCTCAGCATTAAGAGGTTAGTGTTAGGACTGGTCGGCCTGCTGTCAGGATAATGTGACTGGGTGGGACATCATGCTACATGTCTGCGGTATGATGCCCCAGTGTTAGACATTACTATAAACTGCCACATTGTAGACATCGTAGCGACATGACTGAACATTTGTTAAAGCTACGTTAAAAATCCAAATCACACACACACACACTTCACTGTATAAGCTATACAAAACCAGAGCAATATAGTAAGCAGCATGAACTTAAATGCTGAAGGGCTATCAGAGACCTGAATGCGTCAAATACACGTGAATGTCTCGGAGGATGCATCTTTTCTCCGTGTAATGTATCCCCATGATGCTCCCCTTTTAATATTTTTGTTCTGTCAGACTATATAATGGCTAGACATGGTTAAACATGTTAGAAGCCAGTGAGATTATTTAGAGTCAGTCCTTCTGGGACTGACTGCAAACAAACCGATATTACATTGAATGTGTACCTAACCACCAGCGATTGTTCAGCAAATAAACAATGAAATTATTTTTACGGTGCATACATGACACTAGTCAAAGCTTTCTCTAACTCTTAGTTGAACAATAATAATCATAATAATAATAATGACAATAATAATGATAATAATAATAATCAAACTAATAATAATAATAATGATAATAATCACTCTTACTTCAGCATGTGTGATTTTGTTCAACGTACAACAGCTTCAGTAGGCAAATTTTACGAGTGGAGAAATGTGCTTCGATTCGCAAAAATGAGTCGACATAATCTATTTTCATATTTTTGGTGGAAATGGACATGCCGAGAGAATTACACTAATGTTAATAAAAGCCAAATGATAGCAATGGCGGCAGAACTACGAATATGAGAACTTAGTACCTGAGTGAAAGAAACATGTCTCACTTGGAATAAACTGGTACAATGAAAGCAATTTGTGAGTGGTATAAAACTGCAGGAAAACAAAATCTATTCACTCATGACGGAAACACTAACTTGCAGCTATGTTATTTGACCTGGATCATTTAATTGTTGTTGCTGGTTGCCGACAATCCCGCACGCTGTTAACTGTAAAAGAGCACAGTTCTGTAAAATGAAACCGTCAATAAATAAATCAGTCCCTCGTCTGGAAAAATTAGAAAATTATTAACATTTTTTGTAACATTCGTTGTTAGAACTTTCCGAATAATTTATTATTTAAATCTTTATTGATATATTTAGTCAATGAGTCGGTTTTATAGTTCTTCCATTTGTTGTGCTTGCTTTGGTTGATCTAGTCTCTGTGTTAGGAAAAGGATTCTCCCTACAGTGCCACTCCTACCGATAGGGATATTATTTCACATTGTTGGGGATGCAGTTTGGTACTCGGTTTGAACTCTAAGCAAGGCGAACTTTCGTCGCGAAAAGTCTGATAGAAACTTATATTGAAATACATAATACCTGATATAGCAAATTTCAATCCCTCATATAAATATATATACATAAAGTGTTACATTTTAGATATACAAATTACATATATAATGACCATATTCTTTCAAACTTACAAATTTCATACAATTCGTGAATATCGTACTTTAGAATATAATGTAAATAATTAAATATCCAATTATTAACAATAACAAAAATGGTTAAGATTTTATATACTTCAGAGTGACACCAAAATTGGAGCAGTTGCGAATTATTAAATGTTTGACTTTAATGCCAAAATGTTATGTCCTGTAGCGTTAAAGGTAATTTGTTTCCAAGTTAATAATTACTGAGCACGGTGTTGGTAGCGAAATCGATTTTCGAATAAATCAATACTACGATTACACATACATATGATTTTTAAAAAATATAATTTAACTTCAAATACATAATGTATTATATCATTAATAGTACATAATAAAAGGAATGCAAACGTTTCAGTGATGAGCCTAACTTATATTTCAGCTTTAGAAAAATTACAAGGTTTGTTTTCCTGAGGTTTAGGAAAACTTCTGAACCATAATATTATATCTTCATTTTTCAAATATGATCACCTACCTGTGCAATTTTAACCTTCCTGATACATGTTCTTTGGATTTACACGCGTCACGACAGAAAAATTTGCTGTCATAGCAATTTCTGTGAAGTGTATGTAGTTCACTGATAAGGTCAGCAGAAACTAATTTACTGATTAAGCAATCCTTGTATCAATGTTACTGAATACCGAATTCGATAACTTAGAATATAGGGAGACATTTATAATGCACCTGAGTAATTCAAAGGCTTATTAACCAAATTCTTTATGAAAATAATAACCATTTAAATTTACAGGAATAAAAACAAATTTCTCTAAATATTCAACCATGAGATCTGCATTGTTGTTTGGTCTGTCTTTCTTGTTGTTGTTGTTGTTGTTGTGGGGTTTAGCGCCAGTTTTCAGCACATGATAGGCTATGCATGGCTGCCAGTATTAATGGTGGAGGAAGAACCTGGGAAAACCCCGGGAAGAACCACCGACCCACGAGAAGCTACTGGCAAGTTGTCTCACATACCCATATTGACCTGTCTTTGTTGTTCTAGTGGTATTATTTGTTGTTTTTCCCCAATGTTTGTCCTGGTTTATTACTGTTTTTCCTTTGTTTTGGTATTGCTTTCTTCTTATTGATTTAGTGTGTTTTTGGGGGGAGGTGACTCTATAAAAGAGTGTACTTGTTTATATTTGTCTGCTAAGACAACTATATTATTCCGCTTTTCTGATGGTAAGTAATATGATTTTCATCCATCTGTGGCATGTTCTTTCGATTGTTCATTTTGTTGGGAGAGCAGTCACCACTTATACCTGGTTTCCTTTAATTTTCATGATTCCATGGTGGAGCAGAGCTAGTCAGTCTTAAAATAAGTTACATCCTCCTACCCTCATCTTTCTTTTCTTGTGAGCCTAAAACAAATCCTCGAGCTGCAGGTGCGCCTATGATTTATCCAGGTCAAGTAGGCCTTTTTATCTCTGCATGTTCATAATTTAGAATTGACTCCCTGGTGTTCATTGAGCTATCAGTCCTCCTCCCCCACGCACATACACATTGGTTTTGACTTCGATTTTCAATATTGAAATATACATTAATCTTTTCCATCCATGTTGTAGTCATACTGCTACAGACATAAATGATCAACAAATGCGATATAATGAATGTCAGAGAAGAAAAGACAACGAGTTCAAAGAAATATAAAATGTATGAAAAACAGTTTTATTTGAATTTATTCCAAGCACTGTTCCGTGGCCGTCGGGATTTATGTAACTTGCTTTCTGAACTTTGTCCGTAAGAAAAGTTTGCTAATTCTGCTAACACCTTTATATGGAACAATGCGAATCTACTATGAATGAAAATAAATATTTTTGATATATTTTTCATTCACTTGATCCAACGGATTTTGTTTTTACTTCTTTGTTAGTATACTTAATTTCCCCTATAATTAATGACATTTCATACATAATATTGCTATAAATGTTCAGAATAATATGTGCAAGGTCTTATTTAAATGTTCAGAATAATCAATGAGAAAAAAACACGGAAGCGATTCAGTTTTTCTTTAAAATCAAAACGCTGTGAAAACTACGGAACTCTGAGACATTTTGTGCGATTGCTTCTCTTTTTTATGTCATTGTATAGGATGTTCTCGATAAAATGGTACGTTAATATTGATGCTACGTATTACAAAAAGCTAATGTCGCCTAGTTTGGTCTTCTTCTGATAGAATATGCCTAATTAAGACCTTGCACATACATAATTATTCTACTCAGTCACATTATCCTGACACCAAGCCGACAAGTTCTAACACTAACCTCTTAATGCTGAGCGCCGAGCGAAACAGCAGCTTGAACTATAATATACCAATTAGGCCACCGTAGCGTTCGAGTTTTGGAGTAATTTAAAGAGAAAACAAAATAACCGAAATATTTTTCATTTTTATTTCATGTTAGAATTTTGTATTGTATATCTTGACTACATTCCTGTTCCCTATTGCAATAAAAGCTAAAGTTATATTTTGGATTAGCTCAAATTAATTTCTTTAGCACAGAAGTAGCCATTTCAATCAGCTGACTGATATAGGCAGCGAGCTGTTCCCCCAATTACCACATATAAATAAATTTTAGTACATAGTACATGAAAGTAGCACAGACGCTTGCCCTCATATTGTTCATTATACCTGTCGCATATGCTCACAGCTACACCTTATGTTAGTGTCACTTTCAGAAGTAGATAATAACTGCAGAGCGGAACCATAGTGGTTCTTCTGAAAAAAGACTATCCATATATAATACTTTCATGGCTTAGTTGCCACATTGCTTGTTTATAAGACATTACATATGTTATAAACTAGTTTTTGAATATGGCCGGGGTCGGGAATATACATTATAATGTATCTGTGATTTAAGCGTCAAGATCGGAGTTGGTCTTTTAAATATTTTCCAAATCGTGACAGGAAAATGCGTTTCTATGGAAAGGTGCAATCAGTGTATAATTTACCCGCCATTTCACCGAAGAGAGAGAGAGAGAGAGGAAACCTGCTCGTTTTAGAATAGTGTTTTATTGTTGTTGTTAATATTCATATAGCTTCAGATAAAAGTTCTGAAAAGTAAAGTTTGCAAAATATTAAAATTATCTCTAATTACCTTTGGAATTTGAGTATTTGGAGATCTTTTCGAGTAATAAATCAACAATGACCTGTATTTATCTCCGCCGCAGCTTTTATAAATCATAGATTTACCTCGCAGGCCTTTCTTGCAGCCCAAATACGGCTTTGGTCCGGTAGATCCATTTCTGATAAATCTACTGTGCCGTCCGCAATATTCATCAAAACACAATTTTTCACACATTTCGACGGATCCTTCATGGAGCCATTTGCATTTTGACGTCATATATAATACAATTAAATATAGAATTTTAATTATAATACAATTAAAGATATATTTTAACTATTTTATTTATGTAACTCAACGATACAGAAATTTATTTAGTCGTCCTCAGTTAACTCCGCATGGATTCATAACGATAAATTTGCATGATCCACGAACACGATATCGAATCGGTCTTGACAAAATATTTTTAAATTAATTCTTCATGTACAGCAGCAGGCGTGGCCATGTCCTAGTGATGTCTCATATATATGCTGAGGCAAATTTAATACCCTAAGGAAGCCTTTTATTTGGGAGATAGAGGCTTTTACAAATGATTTTTTCGTAGGAGCCTTCGTTCGAAGAATAAACTTGGTCTGTTCGCCCTCCTGCTGCTACCATGGTATGAACCACTAGAAAATAAATACCATGGTAAACTGGTATACCACACACTTCTAATGCCCATATATATATATATAGATACTTTGCACTGAAGACATTATTATTATATAATAGTTTATAACATACTTTCACCTTATGAGAAGGAATAGGTTAACACGTTTTTTGAATGTAATTGTGTAATATAGATAACAAAGTGGTGCTAGATTTGATAGCTTTATCTGAGTTAACAGACAACAAGATACATGTATTACTTCTGTACCAGTGATAGAGGTTCTGGAATTGTCCCCTACACTGTTACGATTCTTTGTTACAAATTTTAGAAACTTATATTGAATACATTATTATACCACTTTCTGTTATTCTATGAATACATGTTTTTGCTACCAAACTATGTGTTGTTCTTTACACTTAATTACAGCGTAATAGCAGGATATGGTATCACTGCCAAATTCCAACTGTTATCATGGGTATTCTCTATATACAATGATGCCTGAGAGAGTTTTCCTTAGTTTCCATTAAAAACAAAACGAAAAATATTTGCCTGTTGGCAGAATTGTTTTTCTGTTGTTTAAGATTGACTTTCTCATACTGTTTTAGGTCTAAATGATTTTTAACAACTAGATGTGTACAAAGTCATTTAGTTCTTTAAAATGCCATATAATTATTGTTAGTGCCTCTCATTAATGACTAATCATTATTTGAATTTAACTGAGTTTAAATATTGCTAAGTCTGATTAGTACTCATAGTTTTACCTCCCTATTTATCTCATTTGAGGGGAAGGTGGGGAACCATGTATGCTTCATATATCCTTAACCTTTTTAAGTATCTTCATGAAATATGGTATGCCTTAATATCTTGACTAAAAAGTGTGTCTTATAAGAAAATGGCTTTCTGTCAGTCTTTTAAACATCATTCCCATCTGTATGAGAATACCCTCTGTCGACATTTTAAATATCATTCCGATCTATATGAGAATACCCTGTCAGCATTTTAAACATTGCTCCCATCTATATGAGAATACCCTCTGTCAGCATTTTAAACATCGTTCCCATCTTTATGAGAATACCCTGTCAGCATTTTAAACATCATTCCTATCTATATAAGGATACCCTCTGTCAACATTATAAACATCGTTCATATCTATATAAAGATACCCTATTTCAACATTTTAAACATCGTTCCCATCTATATGAGAATACCCTCTGTCAGCATTTTAAACATAGTTCCCATCTATATGAGAATACCCAGTCAGCATTTTAAACATCATTCCCATCTTTATGATGATACCCTCTGTCAACATTTTAAACATAGTTCCCATCTATATGAGAATACCCTCTATCATTATTAAAATGCATCATTCCTATCTATAAAAGATTGGGCTCTCATTATTTTGAGAATCATTCCTAACTATATAAAAATGGCCTCTGGCAGTATTTTAAACTAAATAAGAATGATTTACGTCAGCATTTTAAGCATCATTTCCATCTATATAAGATGGGTTTTGTCAGAATTTTAATTTCAAGGTACATCTCTTGTACTTTTGCTTTTAAAATCAACTCTCTATGTTATTCTTTCCTTGAAATTCAATATTGAAAATGTGATAGCAAGGTCCTCACTGCCACATTCTGATTGATAATGCTATTTCCTATCGACATTGTTGGATGAGGGAACAGTTTGCAGTAAGCCAATAAAGGACCAACATGTGAATCTTTTCGCAGAAATGAATGTTTTGCTTTAGCATGATTTGAAAGCACCCCTGCTTTAAAATAAGATGATTTTGAAACATTTAGATGTGTTCAGTTTGGTTTCCCAGAGATGTAAAATTATTATTACCTCTCTTTGTTTATGACAGAAAATAGATA
>CM068829.1:108167189-108345479 GCA_028554795.2 Sinohyriopsis cumingii | reverse complement strand
TACAAAATTTCCAATCAGCAATACAAAACATCTTCACGAGATACCTTGAATTAGCAAATGTATAAGCTAAGTGATTTGGAAGGTGAACCAAGAGAGTGTTATGCCATTAAAGTATATTCTTGCTCATTCATGGCTCCAAAACAATAAAACAGGATAAACTGTTTGTAAAATGTATTAGAAAATTATCCCCATCCACTAACTCTATACATACATGTACTCTCATAGAACTCTGTATTTCACTTCTGCAATTACTGAACTTTATAGCTATTTATCAGGTTTCATTCCAGTTACATAGATAAGTTGCTGCTGTTGTTATTGTTGTTTTTAGTCTATCATTTTTCTTTTGTGTTGAGGTTGAGATAAAACCCTATACAGATTACAACATAAATAATGTTGTATGCATCATCGATTTATTCAGCGAAAAGGACTTGAAAAATACAAAGTCTCAGTGAAATACACAATATGGGTAACACAAACATTTGCTCTTATTTTCAACATTACATCTACACATGCCAGAGAGAGAGGTACACATATTATGCAAAGAAGATATTGCTCTATTTTGTCAGAAAGCTAATAGTCCTTGTCGATAAGATGAGTTTCCTGCCATAAATGCTCAAATCCAGCCAAATGGTATTGTTACAAGCCAGGAGTATTTGCTTGAACGAGCGGTGTCAAACCCTGGCACGATTCCGCTAGAAGTCATACGTTTACCCCAGATTTCCAAAGACTTCTATACAACTTCAGTTGTAGGTTAGAAAGCCCGACATTTCCATTCTATACATAAGTTTTTCACTAATTAATGCAAGACCACAGATCTCAAAGCTTGCCAGATATCTATCAACTGCATATCTGCATGGTTTCTCTTCTCTCCGTATCACCAGCAGTTCACACTGTAGAAACTGTACAACTATCCCCTAACACAGGGAACTATTTTTACTGTGCCACCTTAGGTCAGTCAATTCATGGTTTCAAGGCACATTTCACCAGTACAACTGCATCACATTTGCCACCATGGATACATAAACAGTATCTGCTGAGTTCCTTCTTGTTTATTCCTTTGTGTAATTTACTGGTCTCCTACCGTAAATACTGCCACTGCAGTCACACCACCAATGTACACCACTAGATTTTAATAGGGACTATGGTATTCCAGGGACACTCATTTGGTTTTGACCTGAGTTCACTAAACGTCAACCATGGCATCATGGAAACTCACTAACACTTCACTCCATGACATTTGCTTCTACTAATTGGCTAATTATTACGGACTAAGGAATATTTCCATTGCATCGAGTTCCAATAATCAAACAAGTAATCACACAAAGCTAAGACTTCCTTAAAACGGGACATTATAACCAAATGCACCTACTCCAAAATTTATTACACTATGATCTCCAAAGTGGTGGGCTAGTCTGATGCTTGTTATGTCATACTAAATGCAGGACAATCAGTCAGTCAATAAATTTGATCAGTCAGTCAATAACAACAAGATATATAGTCAAATAGTAATTGCCCTTAAGTCAAATAGTAATTGCACTTAAGAACAGTTGTAGACAAAACCGTTATTGAGGTTACAGTTACTTAATACTAGTATGTTATTTGGATTTGATTTTAACGTAGCTTTAACAGTCTTTCAGTCATATCGCTACAATGTCTCCAGTGCGGCAGTTTATTGTGATGTCGAGTATTGGGGCATTATGCCGCAGACATGTAGCATGATGTTCCACCCAGTCACATTATTCTGACACCAGGCCTACTAGTCCTAACACTAACCTCTTAATGCTGAGCACCGAGCGAGGCAGCTGTTAGTACCATTTTTCTGTCTTTGTTATGACTCAGCCTGGGTTCTAACCCACAACCTCCCACATCCGAGGTGGATGCTCTAACCACTAGGGCACCTGAGCTGTCGTATTGGTTGTTAAGACTGGACTAGATGTGCAAACATGTCCTTGTTGGCCATAATGTACCAATGTCCACTGTGTTCATGCTTTTGACAAATAGTGTGCGTCCTTAGTTTGTATTGATAGTTCAGACTAGATGTGTAAATGCATCTTCATGGTCCATAATGTACCAATGTTCACAGTCTCCGTGATTTTGTTAGTATTGTGGTATCCTTTTTTGTATTAATCATTTAGACTAGATGTGTAAATATGTTCTCTTTGTCCATGATTTACGAATGTCCTCATTCTTCATGTTTTCTCATTAACTTTTTGCATCCTTAGTTTGTACTGATATTTTTTCTGTCTGTTTAAGCGTGTCTTTGTTGTCCATTATGTCTGCAGTCTCTTTTTTGTCAACAATTATGTGTATCCTTTGTATTGATATTTGATTATATATGTTTAAAGATATCTCCTTCAGTTACGATATACCATAGTCGACGGTCTTCTAGATTTTTAAAAATCATTGTTTTATTTTGTTAAAGAATAGTACAGATTATCAGTGTAAAAGTGTTCATTAAATTCTTAGGTCAAAGTCAAGAACAAAAATCTTAATACATATTAACTATTGTGAAACAATTAAATGAAATTCAGTCATAATACCAACATTGAAAATCAGTTTCAGATTTCCTGAATTATATGATGGTTTAATATTTAGTAGAATAGGTTCATGTCATATATAAATTGTTTTTGATATTATCAATTTATGGACACTTACAGTGTAACAATACATGTTTTGATACATGGGCATATTAACAATCCCAGTACTGTGCTTCTGTCTAAACACATCTATGAACAGTATGAAATTACCAGCCTTACACATCGTTGTATGAAGTAACAATTAAAGACTGATGCCTTAATCAGAGCCGGGGTAATCATAATGTGATTGGCTTTTTATTCTGGAAACAGTGAAAGATATTTCTTTGATGAAAAAAAGAATTACAATTATGTCTGAGTGCACCAACCATCTTAGTCTGAACAGTTCATGTATAGCTTAATAATGTTTCTCTTCATTTTCATTTTGCAAGAATGTGGGAGTCACAGCTGGCCATGACGTCACACTATCTATAATTTTCACGTTGTGGTCGATAGTTATGTGTGTCCTTAGTTTGCATGGATTATATAGAATATTTGTGTAAACGTGTGTGTCCTTGCTTGCATTGCTTAATTTCATATTCATTAAAATCATACAGTTCCCTCTTTGATACATCACCATTTGCTATTAATTTACTGCATCAAATTGCATTTTTTTTCACTCTATGATTGCCAGAACAAATGTCTTCAGTATGCGGTTCCAGATCCAAGTCCTTGATATCCACCAAATACAAGAATGTGTGTGTATGTGTGTGTTCAGTCAGTTTATCCTAAATGGTGAATCAAATGATTTCAGATTCTCTCCAATGGTTGAATGTTGATTAAATTTTGAGTACAACTGCTTATAATACGTTTTATTTGGACCATAGATGAGTGTTAAATTTGTAAATAAGTATTTTGCCCATGTACAAGATACATGCCTTAAACTAATTATATCATTATAATCATTTGATTCATATTGGTATATAATGCATGATTTAAGTTACTGAAGATAATTTGTGCTTTTGCATGAATTTTAGATGCACAATGTTTGCTGTATTGCTAACTCTGAATGTGTTTTTATTGTAATATACATCACCCTTGATAACTCGTACACATTGGGGTAAAAAAACATCAAGCACATTATAAGCAAGAGCTTGAGTTACTGAGAGACATGTACAAAATTAAGAGGATGCCCTCCCTGCTAGACATGGAAAAAACTGAGGGAGGTGGGGCTGAATACTCATTTTAAAATTGCAATGGGAATAGGGGTCAATAAAGAGCTTTTTCAAATGAAGTTGTTTGCTTTTTTATATAAATTACCTCTTTTTTCAAGATACCCAACCTGTCAAAGATCCTTAACAATATTACTTTGGAGGTTTCAAGAACCTTCACTTGTACATGAAAACATTTTATATTACATCACTACCTATTAGTTAGTTGTTCCTGTTTCACAACAAAGCAAGATTCTTTAATTTCATGACACCACCATCAACTTTAAAACTTGATTTTTTAAAAAAATGTATTATTCTGTTAGTTAAATATTGATGTTTTGATTTAATTGCAATTAATAATGAAGCTTCTTGTCATCCTTGAGAAAATCACTGAGTGCCAATTAATAAAGTTTAAGTTCACTTCTGGAAATCGCTTCTCCATCATGATGTTGTTGTTGTAGGGTTTAACGCCATTTTTCAGCACACGATAGGCTATACATGGCGGCCATTATTTATGGTGGAGGAAGAACCTGGGAAATCCCCGGAAAGAACCAACGACCCTCGAGAAGCTACTGGCAAGCTTTCTCATGTACCCACATTGGCCGAATGCGAGACTCGAACCTACGCAGACAGAGGTGAGATGGCAGTGATCCATCATGATCTCCATCATGAACTCTATCTGCAAAACAAATCTTTTCATTCACCAAGTACACATATTGATTGGCTGTCTTGCTATGTTTCATCATATTTGTGAATGAGTAGGTTAATATAAGATAGTTTAATTATATTACTTACATAATAATATTTATGACAGTATTTTATTAAAATAAATTAAAATGAATTCACCTGACACAGCCTTGATTGATAGCTCTTATTCAGGTACAATTTGCATGCCTTTCAACTCTTCTTTTATGTCACCCCTTTCATTCAGTTTGTTACAAAAGGCATAATTAACATGATAATACAAAGTAGGTTTGCTTTTAAGTGAGTGTAACATTATAACAAATACTCATGCAAGTCAGAGATAAAAATTGGGTTCTCACTGAAATGCTGTAACTATGATGGTAGATAGACATTTTTCATGTTTGAAACAAGAGGGCATATTTGTGTTTATGATGATTATGCTGATACCAAGTTGAAAGATAGAACTAAAACACAAATCTAACTTGACAGAACTTATTTAAGTGGTATTTACTGCTTAAAGGGGAGGGGTGCCACCAGTAGGCATCAACTATTTTTATTTATATTGTACTGAGAACTTGTTCAAAAAGAAATATTAACATAGTATATGACTTCTTATTAAATGATGGGAATGTCATGACACTGATTCAAATTTTGAGGTACTAACCACCGTTTTCAATGATAAAACAAGCAATATATCAAGGTTACATGTACCAATTTTTTCATGTTCAACAAATAGGAACAGTTTGCAGGTATTGGTTAAAACAATGGGATCAATGTGTAACTCTTTGTTGTAAAAGAGTTCATTCTTATCTGGGTGCAAGTTATTGAGGTAGTGATGTAATCATATATGCTTTGCATGTTATATATACTATATACATAGAGAGAGAGAAAGATAGTGAAAAATTGAATGGGGACAAATTGCATCACATTTGGATTTCATTAGCTTTGAATCTGATACAGTATTTTGAAAGAATTTCTTTTGATATATTTGAGTATAAATATGCTTAATTTTCAGGTGTAATTTGTTGAATCAGAGCAGGCATGTGCAGGCTGGATAGTTATTTAAAAAGCCACGCCGTGTGATGTAAAGCAACTGGATAAATCCAGGTCTCATGCAGGATGCACATTGCACAAGCCTGCTGCAGTGGGTCTGAAAGCAACTTGAAAGCATTATATTTGAAATTTGTTTCATTTATGCATTTTTTAAAATCTTCTTTGTTTTGCTTAGAGCACACTCCAGACCTTCACTCTATGCTCAGAACAATCATTATTTCTTCAGTGAATGGTATTTGATTATTTATCCAGTTAAATTTATAATTGTTAAATAATAGTATCTTTTTGTGCAGTTCATAATATTAGGGTCTTCAGAGTTAATTTATGCTTTAATTGTTTTGGATTATCTTTCAAAGATTTGGGATTTTCACTAGTGTAATTGCCAAGAGCATAGAATTTGCCTGGCAACATACACATGATTTATATTTACATTTACAGCTGTATTATATCTTCGTACATGTGTTATTTGGTTTTCAACATTGACACATGCTGATAAGTCTGGTATATTTCTTTTGAAAACAAATTAAATTGGATTGCACATTTCAGAGAACCTCTGAATAAATAGTCCCGAGTGTAGTATTCTATTGCTGTGATGATTTATGTTGACTATTTCAGGTCTAGAAAAGATGAAGGACAGGGAATATCTTGGTACTGTCCACTCCATCAAGCTCAATGCGGACTATGCTGCTGTACATTTTGAGGACAAAGTTCAGCTTCACATGGTTAGTGTCATGTCGACAACTCAGCAGTATTGTCTCTTTGCTGCACCTCGACTGACGATAAAATTAAAAATGTGTGTGAAAAGAACAGGATACATGTACAAAAGTTATAAGTACTGTAAACAAATTAAAAAAATGCTGGACTTCTCTAAGTTGAGTTATAAGTACAAACTTAGTCATTTGTATTTTCCAGTTAAACTTTAATTTAAAGTTTTAAAAAAAATCTTCTTAATTTTCATCATTTTTTTGTGCATCAAACACAACTAGTATACAGCCTTTGGAAAAACCATTAACAGGAAATACCAGTCTAATAATGTAACCACATGCTTTCTGTGCATGAAATGGTGCAGTTTTTAGGACAAGCACTACAGTCTCATGCACCTTATGACAGAGGGTGGCAGATAATTATATCTTGTCTGTGTGATTTTCTTGCTCAATTTTGAACTGTTGATGTTTTGGGCCAGTATTTCCAGAAGAGCTTAAAATTTTGGAAAGCTTGTATATCAAAATAACTTTTAGAATGAATCCTTTCATGATTGTCTTGGCATTTGGAATTTGAGAAAATTTAATTTACAACCAATCAGTGAACAGTAATTTACAAACCAGTCAATGAATAGTAAACAAAATGTGATGTATAAATGTTTCAGTTGTTTCTTTATACTTACGGTCATTGTGATAGTAACAGTATATCTACTTGTTAATATTAGTTTATATATGTGCTAATTACACCAGCATTAACATGAGTTCCAATAACTTTCTGTTACATAGAATACTTGTAAAAATGATATTAGTTCCTTCCAGTTTTTGTTCTGAAGCAAACAGGTCTTTGTGACTGTTGTAGTCATAGTCAAATAACTAAATGGCTGAATGATTCTGAGTCTTATTTTGATTATACCATTAAGTTGAAAATTTACACTTTTTCCTTATGACTAGAATTAGAAAACACTATATTTTGAGTGATTTATAAGTACAGTGTAACTTATAGCAGCAGATCATTCCATATGTAGGCCACCTGCTAATAATGTAAAACATCTGTGAACCACTCTTTAGAATTTCACATATTTAACCTCTAAATGAAGAACACCTTACCACAAAGAACATAATTTCATAGTCCCATGAGTCTTTTATCGAGAGGATTCATTGTTCATGAAATTTTGCACCTGAAAGAGTAACAGAAATCCAGAGATGCTGCCATGGCTGCAAGATCACGGAATTCTCACTGCAGGTATCACTGGTCATTCAGCTTCTCACAACCAGGGAAAAGTCTTGTAAATTATTTACAAGTTCCTGCAGTTTGTTGTACACAATATTTGTTTATTATTTTCTTTTAAAAGACAGATTCAAAATTAAGGTTAGTCAAATGAAGTCATAGTCATCCATTTTACAGATGAACTCATTCAAGCTATATTAAGGTAGATTTAGTGATTGAATACAAGAATTTGTATGATTGAGATCTGATGTTTTTTTTTTAATGAAAACTATTCAGCGGTTTTGATTTAATTGTCTCCTAGAGAGATATAACAAACTGATCCATTTGATCAGTCATTATATAAATTTTTATGGCATTACAGTTAGTGTTCATGAATGTCAAAACAGAAGAAAACTGGAATTTTCATGGTAAGATTGTCTGCTACAGTCAGTACTATATAACAAGTGGAAAGCTCTCATATTTCAATGTGAACTGAAGATATCTCTCAAACCAGTGATACAGAAATAGCTGGCAACTTGTCCACAGGGCATGTGGAATGGGAACAGGCTGAGAAAATGGAACTGAAATTCTAAGACAAGTGGTTGAGTACGTAAAACTGGTTAGGGAAAAAAAGGATAGGATGTTATGTGTTTTAGTGTCAAGAATATAAGAAAGATAATCCATTTACTAACAAAAATGGTTGAACAAACTTTCTAACATTGACTTTGACATGGCATATGGAATCAGAAAAATAAAATTATTCAGATACAAGGGGATTATATAGACGATTATTTCCCATTTTCTGAGGCTTTGAAGAAGGTAGGGTACCTCCCCCACTTAATAAAATTCTTGGTACTATCTCTGGATATCTGCACTTTATATAATGTATCTAAATTAGGACAGCATGTAGGCTTGTGATGTACCACACACTCTTCAGAAGCATTTTTCTTTAAAGATTTATACTTTTCTTGTAGAGAGCATTTGCCCCCATTGTATTCATGGAACCCATGTTCGCTGTTATCTTGCCAAAGTTAGAGGATATATTTATAGTTTTATATATGATGATTTGATATCTTTGTCATAGATTGAAGGAGAAACAGCTGGAACCACAGATGAAAGAGAGAGTATTCTATTCCCTGACAAAGATGTGAATGTGACACGCATTACCTGTCATGATATGACACCAGAGTTTCTCATATTTGGAACCAGTGTAAGTATATTTTATTGGCCTGAATAGTGAAACATTAAGGAACCCCCTCTTGCATCTATGCTGTTTTCTCTCTCTTTCCAATAAAAACATTGGGAATCACCATTTCCCTTCATATGCATCTGTCTGTCTTCTCCTATGTTTATCTGTTTATGAATCCATTTATCCAACTTCTTGTCTTTGAGGTCTTCATAACAATAATTAGTCCATCAAACAGTCTCCAAATCAGTTGCAAGGAAATGCATCAGACTTAGAGAATTACTTGCTTAAATTGTGATGATGAATCTGAAGAGAATTATTTAGTACCCCCACCCACCTGTCATTTTTAGCTTTGGGGATGAGGTGGTTTAGGAATCAAAAGTCAGTTTACTTAAGTTTCATTAATAGGGACATTTCTTAATAGTTGACAAGTCTAGATTAATTGATATATGTAAGTTTGAAGGAAGGGTACATATCTGTATGTTGTTTCATTATCCTTGGACTAGAGTCAGAAGGTTAGTGTATGATGGAGGACATGAAACTGAAATTTATTAAATTCTCTATGTTGTTTCTGAAATGATAATTTGTTCCAAATGATTCAGTGTTTGGGGATTTTAGACATAAAATATAATCATTATCTTTTTGCCTAAAAGAATATTAGTAATGCAAGAAAAATGAAGACAAAGATAGAGAGAGCTTGGCAATGACTTTGTTTTTTTCTTCTTCAAAATATAGACCCAATTTCTTAGATTTTAAGTCTTAGTCTAATAATTTTGTGGTAATGATTAGATTGGACTTCAATAAATGAATCTAATGGCACACGATACATGTGTTGGTCAGGAGCCACATTGTTGGTTCTACAGATAAGCTGAAGCAAACAGCATAAAATTAGATCTGCTGATACATTTTGTGATTGGGTTATACAAATGATTTAAAACAAATAGCACAGACTAAGATCTACTTGTATATTATGTGATTCGGTTTAACTCTACTTACTCTATGATTGATTTAACACAAACAGCAAAAACTTAGATCGGCTGTTACATTATGTAATCAAAGTCTTCACTGTCAGTTCTATTTATGATTTCAAGCTACCAACATAGATTTAAATCTGCTGATGTACATTAGAGAATCTGGGTCTACAGTTTCGTTCTACAGATGATCTGAAGCTTACAGCAAAGATTCACTGAATCTGGTAAATTGTGTGATCTGGGTCTGTGCTAATGGTTCTTCTAATGATGTGAAGCAAGGAACATAGATTCAGATCTGCAGGCACTTTTTGTGATCAGGGGCTACATTGTTGGTTTGTGGATGATCTGAAGAAAGGAATATAGATTCAGTTCTGCCGGTACGTTTTGTGTTCTTTGGGAATCTTCTGTTTTGGTTCTACTGATGACCTAAAGCAAACAAATTAATTCAGATCTGCTAGTACATTGTGTGATCAGGGTCTACACTGTTGGTTCTACAGATGACCTAAAGGAAACAAACTGATTCAAATCTGCTAGTACATTGTGTGATCGGGGTCTACACTGTTGGTTCTATAGATGACCTAAAGTAAACAAACAGATTCAAATCTGCTAGTACATTGTGTGATCAAGGTCTACACTGTTGGTTCTATAGCTGACCTAAAGCAAACGAACTGATTCAAATTTGCTAGTACATTGTGTGATCAGGGTCTACACTATTGGTTCTATAGATGACCTAAAGCAAACGAACTGATTCAAATTTGCTAGTACATTGTGTGATCGGGGTCTACACTATTGGTTCTATAGATGACCTAAAGCAAACAAACTGGTACATTATGTGATCAGGGTCTACACTGTTGGTTCTACAGATGACCTAAAGCAAACAAACTGATTCAAATCTGCTAGTACATTGTGTGATCGGGGTCTACACTGTTGGTTCTATAGCTGACCTAAAGCAAACGAACTGATTCAAATTTGCTAGTACATTGTTTGATCGGGGTCTACACTGTTGGTTCTATAGCTGACCTAAAGCAAATGAACTGATTCAAATCTGCTGGTACATTGTGTGATCAGGGTCTACACTGTTGGTTCTATAGATGACCTAAAGCAAACAAATTGATTCAAATCTGCTAGTACATTGTTTGATCGGGGTCTACACTGTTGGTTCTATAGATGACCTAAAGCAAACAAACTGATTCAAATCTGCTAGTACATTGTGTGATCAGGGTCTACACTGTTGGTTCTATAATTAACCTAAAGCAAACGAACTGATTCAAATCTGCTAGTACTTTATGTGAGGTCTTTCCTAGTAAAACATACACCATACCCATTGAAGGCAGTATGAAAAAATTATATGCTGGGGTAGTCTGACTGATCTAGGAGTTCCTATGAAAATAGATTAAAAATCTAAATTTCACCTATCAGTGACTATTCATTGTTTATAGTGTCTTTTTTATGTCTCAGATCTGTTTTACTGCAGCAAACCCAATTTATGGTCTACATTTAGTTCCTAAGATGAGTTAAAACAGCAGAGTCAAGTCTGTTGGTATATTATTTGGTTAGGGTCTGCACTGCACATTGTTGGGTACACATTTCATTTGAGGAAATCTAGTATGATACATGTATAGGTTTTAATAGATTTAGAAATTGCTTGCATGTTTGCCTTCATTTTTAGAATGGCTGCATCAATTACTTCTTTGTGGAGGACTGGTCATATGTGAATGAGTTCCGACATGTTGTTGGGATCAAGAAGCTGTTCCCTGATCCAAGTGGAACAAGACTGGTCTTCATTGATGACAAGAGTGATGGATTTGTCTACAATCCAGTAAGTTTGGTCCCTCATGCATATATTCTGTTTTATTTGACAGTAGTGTCTAAACATAACTTAAAAGAACAAAAAATCAGCATGCCTGTGGAACTCAGAATGCATTGATGTGTCAGAATGCAATACTGAGGTAAACCATAGACAGGCTACCATGCATTGTAATTTGTTTGGGATGAAAAAAGGTGGTTTAGATGATGTTGTTTTGTCTTTATTATTACTCTCATAAAATTTATTCTGAATTATGTTGAGCTGAATAGGTCACACGTGTTCCATTGTGATATAGTATTTTTGTTTCCTCAGAGTGATTTCAGCTCGGTAAAACAACATATTGCACTCATGTAACATCATGGTATGAAAGTAATAAAACAATTATGTAACATCATGGTATGAAAGTAATAAAACAATTATGTGACATCATGGTATGAAAGTAATAAAAAATTATGTGACATCATGGTATGAAAGTAATAAAACAATTATGTGACATCATGGTATGAAAGTAATAAAACAATTATGTGACATCATGGTATGAAAGTAATAAAACAGTTATGTGACATCGTGGTATGAAAGTAATAAAACAATTATGAGCTTCTGTTTTACTCATTGTTTTATTGAGCTGTGAAACACAGATATTGGTTTCTCTTAGATGTTAGCGAACATCATATTTCACAGCTGAATAAAATAATATGCCAAGCTAAACAAAAACCCATAATTATTTAGTACTGAATTCAACAAAAACCTGTAACTGTGTATTATTTTATGGGGTCCCTAGCTGGCCAGATGGCCTGAATCACTTACCTTTACAGATTGCTAGAATATCTCACCTCTGTTCATGTGAGTTTGAATCCCAGCTAGACCAATGGTAAGTGAGAAAATTTGCCAGTAGCTTTCTATTCTTGGCATCTCAGATGAGTAAAAAACATTATACATGCTAACACCACTTTTAAATGGCCCTGTGCCCACATAATATATATTTGATAGATTAGGTAGATTAATATAAGATAGTGGCAGTTCTTGAAAGGTTAAATGATTGAATGATGTTATAATGTTATTATTTTCCATGATGTTAAAATTTTAAAAATTTATGTGTGTAAGGTTTTTTGGGCAATGTAGGGTCATGGGTTGCACATGCTAACCGTTATACTTTTGGTGTAATTATTACACTTCCACCCCCACCCCATTACATCTTATTTATGCCTGTGTATGGATTACGCTTTTTTGGTACATTAAAAATGAAATAATAAAAGAGCAAAAAAAAGTTGTGTTTGTCATTTGTTTATCATCTCTTTAGCCCTACATATCATTTAAATTTTGAGAATGTTCTATAAAAGAAGACTGTTGTTTAAAAATAGCATAAGAACACAATCTAATTTCTTCTTTTCTATTTATTACATCTATATATGACATATTTCTAAGAAAATATACAGGCTTATTCAATTTAAAACCTTGTCTCACCAGTTCATTATATTTTGTTAAATATTTATGTAGCAGACCAGTTTATACTTAAAATATTATTGTGCCAGAAACAGGCTTTATTGATGTGACTCATGGATGCTGTAAGACTGAAAAATGTTGGAAGAGAGAGATCTTTAAACTTAAAAACATGTTGGATCTGAAAAATGACAAATCAAATGCAACTGTGATGTAAACTATGTCACTTTCAAAAACATTACATTACTGGCTATTAGGTCATTATGGTTAATGCAAGACAAGTGATGTCAGTATTTAGTTGTCTTCTACAGCAGTTGACACAAAACAAAATCCATCAGTGGTAGTAAAGAAACAAAATAAATTTCATATTTATGACAAAAATTTGAAATGAATTTAAAAGTGGTATTTTCACTTTCTTTGTTCTTTCAGGTGAATGACTTGATGGTCGAAATTCCCAATTTTTCCACCACTGTCAGAGGAGTGCTTTGGGAAATGTGGGCACTTGACAGGGTAAGACTTAAAGTTTTGTCTAGCTGGTACAGTGCAAGACATAGTCATCTTAGGTTTATTCATAGTTCTTGTCTAGCCAGCACAGTGCAGGAGATAGTCATCCTAGGTTTATACATAGTTCTTGTCTAGCCAGCACAGTGCAAGAGATAGTCATCATAGGTTTATACATAGTTCTTGTCTAGCCAGCACAGTGCAAGAGATAGTCACCCTAGGTTTGTACATAGTTCTTGTCTAGCCAGCACAGTGCAAGAGATAGTCATCCTAGATTTATACATAGTTCTTGTCTAGCCAGCACAGTGCAAGAGATAGTCATCATAGGTTTATACATAGTTCTTGTCTAGCCAGCACAGTGCAAGAGATAGTCACCCTAGGTTTGTACATAGTTCTTGTCTAGCCAGCACAGTGCAAGAGATAGTCATCCTAGATTTATACATAGTTCTTGTCTAGCCAGCACAGTGCAAGAGATAGTCATCATAGGTTTATTCATAATTCTTGTCTAGCCTGCTTAGTGCAATGCAACTTATACCATATCCATTGTCTAGCCAACACAGTGCAAGACATAGGCATCCTTATTCCAGTTTTTTGTCTAAATTGCATCATGTAGGACAATTTATACCATAACGTCTATCTAGCTGGCATGGAGCTAGACATAGGCATCCTTGCACCATAATTAAAGACATCCTATACCATAGCTTTTTTCTAGCTGGTACAATGCAAGACAAGGGCATCGTTTTATCACAACTTTTATCTAACCTGCACAATGCAAGACACCTTGTACCATAACTTTTGTCTAGCTGGCTCTGTGTAAGATATAGACATCTTTATACCATTGCTATTGTCTAGCTGGAACAAGAGAAGGCTGAGATATCCTTAAACCATAACTTTTGTCTGTTTGGCGCTGTGTAAGACCAAGGCATAATTTTATTATGACTGTATCTAGCTGACACTTATACCATAACTTTTGTCTAGTCAGCACAGTGCAAGACATATTCATCATTATGACTATTGTCTAGCTGGCTCATTGGAAGGCAGAGGCATCCTTATACCGTAACTCGTTCTAGGTTGCACTGTTAAGACATAGGTATCCTTATACAATAATGTTGTCTAGCCAGCACTGTGCAAGAAAAATGGCATTTTTATACCATAATTCTTTGCTTTGCCTGGGCAGTGCAAACATTCGTATATTATAACTTTTGTCTAGCTGACACAGTGTGAGATTTAGACATCCTTGTACAACAACTATTGTCTAACCTGTAGAGTGCAAAATGTCTTACATCATAACTATTGGCTTGCTGACAGTGCAAGACATAGGCGTCTTTATACTGTATTTTGTTTCAACTGCAGAATGTAAGACAGGGGTGGGCAAACTATGGCCTGCAGGCCAAAGCGGCCCACCAAGGGCTTTCATGCGGTCCGTCAAGGGTTTTCATGCGGCCTAGGAACAAGTCATCATTCGCACTGACTCTGTTTATGTTACTCTATTTATCAAATAAATGTGCTTCTTTTGATGTTTAAGTTTAAGTTTTCAAATATTAACAACATATTAACAACTGAAAATTAATTAGATGTTATTTAGAAAAACCTTTTGTTTTTGCCATTTCAAATATTAATTATTTTACTTAATGAACTATGCGGCCTGTGACAAGATGTAAATTTGTGTATGCGGCACTTGCACTGGAAAGTTTGCCCACCTCTGGTGTAAGACATAGGCATCATAACACCATTGGACTGAGATCAGCTGTCTGTCCTATTATGCTCTTTTGACTCCTAAAAAAATTAGAAGTATGGCCCCTGATTTACCTGCACATTATGTTATATTGATTTGATAAGAAAATTAATAGAATGGTCCCAGATATGCCTGCACATTGTGCTATATTGAATTGGTAAAAGAGAATGACTAGAATGGACCCAGATTTGCCTGCACATTGTGCTCTATTGAATTGATAAGAGAATGACTAGAATGGACCCAGATTTACCTGCACATTTTGCTATATTGAATTGATAAGAGAATGACTAGAATGGACCCAGATTTACCTGCACATTTTGCTATATTGAATTGGTAAGAGAATGACCAGAATGGACCCTGATTTACGTGCACATTATGTTCTGTTGATTTGAAAAGAAAATTAATAGAATGGACCCAGATTTACCTGCACATTGTGCTATATTGAATTGGTAAGAGAATGACAAGAATGGAACCAGATTGATTGGACATTATGCTGTATTGAATTGATAAAAGAATGACTAGAATGGACCCAGATTTGCCTGTACATTGTGCTCTGTTGATTTGATAAAGAATTAACAGAGGAGACCCTGATTTGGCTGTACATTGTTCTACACTGACATGGTAAAAGAATAAACAGAATGGCCATTGTTTTTACAGCAGATTATGCTGTGTTGACATAGTAAGTATAGTAACTGAATGACACATTGAATGTACAGAATGGTCCTAGATGTGCCAACAAATTATGCTCTGTTGACATGATAAAAAGAATAAATAGAGTGAGCCCTGATTTGTCAGCAAATTATGATTTATTGATTTGTTTTGTGGAATGAACAGAATGATCCCTGATTTCCCATGCACATTATGCTGTCTTGACTTGATACGTAGAATAAACAGAATGGCTTGTGATTTTCCTGCCATTCTTTGTCTTATCCGATGTTTTATAAAATTTCTCAGAATATTTCATCCTATGTTGTTCAGCATTTTTCACATTCATAATATTTCTGACAATAATGTTTTTTTTTTGTTAGAGGTAGATATAATACACAGGATGAGAAATAAGACTTCCTTTTAGAGTGGTACACCATGGCATGTTTTTATTCTTAACAAAATGAGTTGAGGAATTCCTTAATTTCCAGGAAATCCTCAGGTTGTCCTCAGAGATACACAAGATTAATAACAGAAAAATGCAAGATATTATGACTGCATTTTATTCATACATTCTTAAAATTTAGTAAAAAATGAATAATTCCAAACCATGCATTAACAACAGATATTGAAAGATCTCAATCTGATTAGAAAGTTTGAGATGGTTAGTAAATCTGGGATGTGATGATTGACCAAGGCAGCATTATACAAGAATAAAGATCTCAGGTGAAATTTTACTTCACAGTCTAATTTCATTTACCCAATATCCAACTTATAATTTTCAATAATTACTTTAATATAATACCACAAATGGGAACAATTTCTAGAATGATTCCTGCCATGGAACTGATTATCTGGCAGTCTTTTATTGCATCCTTTTAGTGGCAGTGATTTGTGTTAAGTAGTGGAGTATTGTGCTATCTAATCTTTAAAAATCAGATATTGTTAGGACAATGCATTCTAAGAGCATGAAGATGTACAGATAGGTGTTATTGTGTTAAAATATTTAGATGGGATAAAATAGCGCCTAAACAAGAAGTAACTCCTTGATCTTTAATACCAAAAATGTGCATTTTGCAAGAAATTGGCTGAACATTTTTTAACAGATAATATTGACAGTTTGGCTGAAAGTTGCTGTCACACTTTGGATGACTACCATCAATAAGTCAAGTCAGATAGCAACCGTCATAGACCCTGATCTACAACCTCATAATGCAATGGCAGATCTATGTCTATATTGTTTGTTCTACTGATTACTCCTTAAACACTGCATAGACCCAGATGTGTCAGCTCATTGTATAATGGCAGGTCAGTTTGCAATTGAACAATCTTATAAGAGTACATGTGGTACTCATGTTAGTATAGACAGTTTTTACATATTAGGTAATAGTCCATGGAAAAAAAAAACAAGAAATGAAATTTTCTTCATAATCAAGGCTGCTTCTTGAAAGGACCTGCTATATATTCCCATAGCCATTGTGATTGTTATTATATAATCATTTCTGTCTTTAAGGGTGTCACAAAGCAGGTGAGTGATCTCTATACATTTTTGATGCCTCTGTGATGTATGATAAATGTTCTGCATAACCATGTATCATGCTTTAAAAAGCATTGACACAGATATACATTGTGCCAGCAGAGTCTATCTTGTTTGATTTGAGTTACATGTAAAACAAACATATTTAGACCCTAATTTGCCAGTGCAACTTACAGTGTAATATCTGGGAATGTGCAGGTCACATTGAAGCATGCATTATACATTGGAATATTTGGTATGAGTAGGTTGTTTTGCATTTTAAATGAAGTGTATGTCTGTGCTGGAGGTAGAATAGGGATTGTATAAAGATGTGCTGTGTGTTCAAGTTTATTCTAGTATAGATATCTACCCATTTATATTTGTACCCTTCAAAGTTACATACATAATTTGCTTGTGTACAGAAGGCAAATGTCTAATACAGCGAGATGTCACTACTTTTCATCCACCAATGAACTCTGACCTAATTATTTGAACTATCTTTGTATCCATGTAACTGTGTATCCTCTGAGCTATATACCTATCCACATACCTACCTATATATATATATATATATATATATATATATATATATATATATATATATATATATATATATATATATATATATATATATATATATAAAGAAAACAAATATGTCAAATAACAGTCCTTTTAAGTGCAATGGATCCAGCAAGGGATCTCTCACCTCTGTCTGCGTGGGTTCGAGTCTCGGATTCAGCCAATGTGGGTATGTGAGAAAGCTTGCCAGTAGCTTCTCGTGGGTCGGTGGTTCTTTCCGGGGTTTTCCCGGGTTCTTCCTCCACCAATTATACTGGCCGCCATGTATAGCCTATCGTGTGCTGAAAAATGGCGTTAAACCCTACTACAACAACAACAAAAATCCAGCAAGGGATCACATGTGTTAGGGATTGATTAATATAAATGCAATAAACTGACAATGGACAGTGCAAAACTAGTTTCTAGTTTGAATTTTCGTGACTATTGTCAGACTTTTATTCCTGTAGAAATAATCATATAAAATTTTGTAACCTCAATAATTTTTCTGCTTTTTGTTTGTCTTTTTGCTCTTTTGTGTTTGCCTTTGAAAAGACTCATTTAGAGTCAGAAGTGCTCAGGCTAGTTAGAAACTAATTTTGCACTGTTTGTTGTCAGTTTATATATATATATATATATATATATATATATATATATATATATATATATATATATATATTCTATCAATATAATAGTGTATTTGTTTATAAAAACCTCCTGGGGATAAAGACCACTGTGGTGTGTGGGCAGATTATTCACAGATTACTTATGTCATGGTGATGATTAGTTGTGTGCATTCATTGAAATGTATTCTCCATTATTGTTTAATGGCAAACATCACTACTTAAAGAAGCAATACCTATAAACTTATGAAATCACAAAATTGTACGTCCTAGATTTCCATCCATTGTCGCAGCCGGACACAGTTATCAGCATGGTTCTATTCCCACTCATGACAGCCAACCATTCATCTGTAAGGGACCTTTATGGACCCACAGACTGAAGCTAAATTATCAGGGTTCCTTGAACCCATAAAAGCCTGGGGGAGATGGCACCATTCCCTTCCCCAGGAACAACTAGCAGGCTGTGGTGCAGTCAGAAAAAAGTGGCACATGCACAATTGTGCACATGCCACTATAATTAAACTCAACAATTACAATGGCAAATGTGTTCTTAGGTCATGGATTTGGGCTTGATATAGGGGCTAAGACAGTTGAATAGCTGATAATTAAGTCAAACTTAAAATTTATTTATAAGTGATTAATTCATTCATTCACACATTCATTCAGTTATCTGTGTAATGCATTTGTTCATTCATCAGTATTTTATATTTTGTTCTCTGAATTAATAAAAGCCTGAAATTTTTGCTCAACATACAGGTTTTTTTTAGTGAATCTAGAGCCTGCATCTATTCATGTATGTGGCTTCATTGTTGTTGGAGTGTGTACACAATATATTACTTGTTGCTGTCTTGTTAATTCCTCTCAAGATAATCTCAGTTTTTGAAGACCTCATTTAAAAGTTTACTGCTGACTTGTTGGACACTTAATTTCAGATTGTCCTAGCTGTAGTTGATTGTCACATAACTAATTAATCTGACATTTACAAAGTTGATAACTAACCACGTATTAAATTGGCTTCCTTCAACAGGGTTTCTCTTTTGTAGGAAATAGTATGTTTTGAGGCAGCAAGGGTATTATTTCCATCTAAATATATGGGGATTTTCCCCACAATACAATAAACTTAAGTGCATAAGCTGCCATGTGCTTTTAGCAAGAGGCTGAATTTAATATTATTTTCTGAGCAATTTAAGGATTTTTTTATTACATATTAACCATTTAACTGTGCTTGCTTGATCTGGCGTTTGATACAGCCATTCAGTCCATATTACATTATCACACACTCATAATTTTTTTTATCTGCATGTAGATATTTCTTGATGCAGTTAATGAAATTTTTAAAATACTGGTTTGTTTGGAATTTCGTTCATACAGTAAAGCTAAAAATATTTACAAAATTTAAAAAGAGGGTATATAATAAATGCGAAACTACATTCATGTTGTGTACTGATTTGGGGAAAAGAACTCATTTGATATGGCTTGTGAACCCATCTCAGCCTAATGGCCTTGACATATCACAATTCCTTTTCAAACTCTTTCTTTTTGCTGACTACGAATACAGTGTTGTGTATTTATTACATTATTAACCAATCAAATGTGAAAGGATAGCCACATGTTTGTCATAATTTGTGTTTAAAATCCATATCAGTCTACTTAGCATGTGTGACAGTACATTGATCCCTCAGATGTGTCCTACAAATACAATTTACTTCTGATACATCAATGCTGTGAAATTTATCATTGATTTCTGATTTACATTTATTTACCATAATTTTCAATAACCGTTAATTTTCACTCAATGCCTTCATTAATAAAGAACAGTCATTTTGTAAGTAAAATATTACATTTTGCACAAATCACACTGACACAAATCGTTTTGTATTTATGGCCATATACAGGTGTAGACAGCATGTATTTGGTTTTTAAATTAACACAGAATTTTTATCATCAGGTTTACTGTGAATTTAAGTTCATTCGCACATGTTTTTGTTGTTTTTCATAACTATGACATTGTCATTTCTAATTAAATTTTTTGATGAGGGAAGCGGATAATATTATCTGTTCACTGGATCTTTAAGTTTATCATGTGCAGCAACCACAGAATCCACAAAAATTAGTATCCTGTGCATGCAAGTGAATTCAGAGTATATCATGTTCTAACTCATTGAAAGTGACATGTAAATTCAAATTATGTCATGTTCTAACTGATTGAAAGTGGCATGTGAATTTGAAGTATTTCATGTTTTAACTCACTGAAAGTGGCACATGAATCCACAGTATTTCTTGTTCCATCTCATTGAAAGTGGCATGTGAATTCACAGTATTTCATATTTTAACTCACTGAATGTGGCATGTGAATCCACACTATTTCTTGTTACGTCTCATTGAAAGTGGCATGTGAATTTGCAGTATTTCCTGTTTTATGTCAGTGAAAGTGGCATGTGAATTTGCATTATTTCTTGTTCTGATGCATTGAAAGTGGAATATGATTTCATCATATTTCAAATTATAGTTCAGTGAAAGTGGAGTGTAAATTTGCAGTATTCCAAGCTCAATCTTGAAAGTGGCATGTGAATTTGCAATATTTTGTGTTCTGTCTCTGTGAAAGTGGCATGTGAATTTGCAGTATTCCAAGTTCTAACTCATTGAAAGTGGCATGTGAATTTGCAGTATTTCATGTTCTAACTCATTGAAAGTGGCATGTGAATTTGCAGTATTCCAAGTTCTAACTCATTGAAAGTGGCATGTGAATTTGCAGTATTCCAAGTTCTAACTCATTGAAAGTGGCATGTGAATTTGCAGTATTTCATGTTCTAACTCATTGAAAGTGGCATGTGAATTTGCAGTATTCCAAGTTCTAACTCATTGAAAGTGGCATGTGAATTTGCAGTATTCCAAGTTCTAACTCATTGAAAGTGGCATGTGAATTTGCAGTATTTCAAGTTCTAGCTCAGGGCTATTCCAGAAGTGAAGGCAAATGAGGGTCAGAAGGCACTACAATTAAACTATGTCCGGTTTTGTTTTTATTAATTTCTAAAATATGCAAATGATGTGCATAACAGAGTAACATAATCAAGAAAAAAAACTAGCATGTTGGACCTTGTCCAACTTTGACACTTCCCACCCTATTTTAGGTATTTGGACTTCTTGTTGATGTGTGGGGTCAGAACGCATTGGCTATTGAAACATTGGAATTTGCCAACCCAGCAATGTGTTGGCATATAGTAATCACTTACTATTAGGGCTAGAAAACTTAAATGACCATTTATTGAAACTTACCTGCATCAGATCAGTTGGAAGATTATTTATTTTCTCGGAGACTGCTCTGGTGGCCTAATGATTAGGGCATACTCCTCGGATGCAGGAAGTCACAGGTTGGAACCATGGCCAAGTCATACCAAAGACTAATAAAAATGGTACTAGCAGCTGTATTGCTTGGTGCTCAGCATTAAGAGGTTAGTGCTAGTACTGGTTGGCCTGCTTGCAGGATAATGTGATAGGAAGGGAAGTCATGCTACATGTCTGTGGCATGATGCCCCAGTGCTAGACATCATGATAAACTGCCACACTGCAGACATCATAGCAATATGACTGAAAAATTATTGAAGCTACGTTAAAAATCCAAATCACATACACAATTATTTTCACAGAAATTGTGAGTATAGCACTCATTATGAGTTTTATCCACTGACAGATGATATGAAACTCCTGTGTTGATGAAATTTGACTTGGTACTTGTCATTTGCATTTCTACTCATGTGACTACACAATATTCACAACTGGTTCAAGACAGCAGAGGTCCAATAGGCATGTGATACCAATAGAAAATCTTTCCAATATTTCAAAGACCAAGATGCAAAAACTTAGGCATTTAAAAATCCATGGTAATGTCAATAATTTATGTCAAATATGGAGTATTTTTTTGACACTCATTACATATTTCTCTGTCTACTAGATTTGATAATTACAGAAGTGTTGTCAGGATTGTTATCAATGAATTGCCTTCCACCTGCCATATTTGAGCAAACCCTGGTCACTAAGACACTTTGGATGAATTTCCTCCAAATGCTATATATGTACAGTAGCATGCAATCATCAAATTAATAAGATTTTATTAATTTCCAAATAGCAGGACTAGTAAGGACACCTATATATGTATATTATTAGACCCATACATTTTGTGTCATAGTTTATTGGCAGGGGAATAATTTCAGACATTGATGGAAGGTACAGGAGGCATGCCTGATACCAGGAGAATGTGTCTTCCACTCAGAAAGTTCACATGTAATATTATGACCAGGCCTGGATTTCACCAACAAAAGTTGTCTGAAATCCATTGACCTGATTGGCTGAACTTTGAATTGACCATCCAGATTTCTAGAGCCTAAACATGGCTGTTGACCGTTAATAATGAGATTGGTGTCTGTTCAAACTAACAAATGGTTTGAGTTGTATGCATGCATTTTGCATGCTTATTTGTTGAGGGATGAATATCTGAAATTCCTTTTGGCAGTTTTCTCAAATGTACATGTTGGCACAAAATAATTGTGCACTACCCTGGCTGAAAAGTAATTAAACTGTACAAATGTATATGATAATGTTAGATAATGTTCAGGTAGTATAATTTTGGAACTGATTGCAAAACTATGCTTATATTATTATCGCTGGTCATTAATTTAGACAAAACCAAAATGATGATGATAACCACTTGATTAAAACATAACAGAATTAAAGATATATTTTCCACATCCATTTTAATGTTACACAAGCTAAACTTTTAGGAGTTCCAAATGATAACAATATGTTATGGTCAGCAATGATACCAAAACGATTGCTAAGAATATCTGTTCACTATAAAAAATAGAATCAAAGAATTTCTAATCTTACGCCACAGGATAATGTTTTATAAAGTTATATTCAGCCTCATCTGGACTACTGCAACATTGTATCATGTAATACTGTACTTCTAAAACAGATTTGTTAAAAGTGGAAAGACTTCAAAAACAAGCCATCAGAATTATCCATGACAACAGAGTTGATAATGTCACAGCTTTTAAGGTGGTGAGTCCGATTCATAATCCAAGACTTGCAGATTTGATTCTCATCCAGACTAGCCTAGGTTTAAGCCTCAGTGTATCCTTGGCACTTAGGTCCCATTTCCTGATCATGATAAATCTAATATTGTGTTAAAAGTGGTGTTAAAACCAGCAGACAATCCAACTCCACCCTAAGGAATAAATGCACATGAATTTGACAGTTACTTTGGTAATCAAGCCTTCATAGATACTAGTGTCCCAGTGACAGGTCAAACCACTTGATCATGCTGTCATAATGACAGCTCAAGCCACCAGACTATGCCACCATAATGACAGGTCAAACCACTAAACCATATTACAATGACAGTTCAAGTCACTAGACCATGTTATTACAATGACAGTTCAAGCCATCATTAGACCATGTTATGACAATGACAGGTCAAGTCACTAGACCATGTTACAACAGTGATCTCACTTGGATTTAAGACAACAGGTGGACACTGCCTAGATACATGAGCATTGAAACAAAATAAATTGCTTTATAATTCTTTTCTTTAAATGGTTAAAATAAAGCAAAATCCAAACTGCATTAACATACATACTAGATTAAGTTCAAATCATCAAGATATATGTCATGCCTTAGACCATGTATCAAACAGCTAGTGACCATGATTAACTCAGAATCAATTTGATTATAGAGCACAGTGGCAGAGTTTTATAATTGCCATTTTAATCCAGAAAATGTCTTGAAAGGTTATTGATTGCACCATAATAACACAATATTTTTGCTTTTGGTAGAAGTGATATATGGGCATTTTTGTGCTAAATGCTTTACAGAATTGAATTGTTTTGCATACTTTGACAATTAAAACATACCTTGCATTTTTATCTGGTTCATTTACATAAAACATTTGACTTTGCTGCTTAACTAGTGCAATGCAGTCTGCTGAAAAGGGTGTTGATATGGGGCTGCCCATCTTTGCTGATGCACTTCATTCCACATCAACCCTTGACATATGTTACTAGACCAAACAGCATATTCCACTCTGCTTTTTTATTGGATCAAGTTATAATAAATTTAACCAATTAGATTGCAGGTTAAAGTTACCGCAGAAGCAGCTTCTGCCAATTATGACACATGTGAATTTTCTCCATTTTAAACCTTTGATATACATTACAGGTTGGAATTTCAAATGTTGATTATATTTCCTGAACAATTTTTAAACTTGTAACATATATCACTATATTGTTACAGGTTCGACATATATATTCTGGTCATATTAATCCCACTTTCTTCTATTCAGCTATCAGTATTTATAGTTATATGATTAAATGAATCTAGTACTGGCCATTCAGTCAAATGTGTTCATCGGACAGGTTGGTTAAACTGGAAAAGTTTAATGGGAACCATTTCAGTCAACAAGAAGAAAAAACAACAGTATATACATCTTTTCAGTAAGTGAGGAATAAG
Organism: Sinohyriopsis cumingii; assembly: GCA_028554795.2. Classification (NCBI taxonomy): domain Eukaryota; kingdom Metazoa; phylum Mollusca; class Bivalvia; order Unionida; family Unionidae; genus Sinohyriopsis; species Sinohyriopsis cumingii. Next base: position 108,320,627 of record CM068829.1, on the reverse strand, counting down.
GCACAAGCAATGTCTACTTGGGTTTTTTGGGGTATCATGGGATGTTTGAAATATGCCTAATTTCAGTTGGTAGATAAACTGTATACAGCCTGGTATAACTTGAACACATTGATACTTTATTATGTAATATGCCAGAATATCATTGTCTGTATTGATTGCTGAAAATGAAAAGTGTATTGAAAAATTCAGGCAATTATCTGCTGGCATACAAATATAACAGCAGATTTGGGACTACACTTAATGGTATTATAATTGGGACTACAATTAATGATTTTATGATTGGGACTATAATTAATGGTACTGTGTTATGATTGGGACTATGCTTAATGGCATTATGATTGGGACTACACTTAATGGTATTATGATTGGGACTAAACTTAATGGTATAAGGATTAAGTCAAGTAATGGAAGACTTTTTGAATAAATTTTTACAAAGTATTTTTAATCTACTCCTACTACTACTACTACCATTGCTTGAATTTTTGTTTCTGATCACGATTATGTGAAATGTCGTTCTTATTGTTCTTGAATAGTGAATACTCAGAATACTACAAAATCAAAATATAAATGTTTATAATTTGCTAATTTATCTGCTTCTTATTTAGCTCTTTTTATGAATTTAGTAAACTCTGAATTGGATCATTTCTTTCTAGCTCTTTTTGGAAAGGTAAGATTTAGGATTAGACATAAATTTTTGGGTCATCGATTCAAGGTTAACAAATATTTTCCTTTCATAGGTATTAGGGATGGATGGGTAGGGAAATTTTGCTTGCTTCTGGGTCAGTTTTTACTGGGTAATGTGAACCTGGCCAGGTCTGGTTGGCAGTCAGGGCTGGACACCTGTGCATCCCTTATGTTTGTGTGTATGTATGTATGTATGTATGTATGTATGTATGTATGTATGTATGTATGTATGTATGTATATATATATGCACACACACACATATATAAGAAATGGATGGGTAGGGAAATTTTGCTGGGTTTGGGTACTTGCCAACAAACTACCTGGCATGGCTGGGTATTGTTATGCAGTGCAAAACCTGGCTAGGGCCAGACCAGTATCTGTCTATCCCTAATAGGTATGCATAATCTGTTTTCAGGGCACTAGTTACCTAATACAGTTGAAACAATTTAAATTTCTTGCATTTAGTGTCCAGAAAGGATTCAGTTTAATTCATTAGGATCATGCTGTCCATCTTCATTTGATTTTGTTGTCTTATTTCAGGGAGTCTTCATTGCCTATGATGAAGAAAAAATCACAACTTACGTCTACTCCAAAGAGTCTGTGAAAGGTATGTTGGTACTGTGTTTTTTATGTAAGCATGTGTCCATTTGTGCAGGCCATAATCGGCTGTTACATAATACGTTAACAGATCAGGCACTCTGTTGACCTGGATATCATACAACTGTGATTGACTAATAGATTGAACATCTGTTATGAGACAATCAGATATGACCTTCCAGAAGTAATGTCATTATCAATCAATCAGATATGACCTTTCAGAAGTAATTTAATTTGTGATTAGTTGAAATTTGTGATTAGTTGAAACAGAATCTCTATCACAGACCAGTTTGTATACCATACATTCTTCTAGGGTTGCAAGGGGAGATCATGGACACTGATCTGCTGACATACAGTTGTCCCCCTCTTGCACTGACTGCTTCAGCAGTTGCCACATCCTCTATATGGCCAGTTTTCTTGGCACTGATGAGTTCATGTACAAAAGTACTCCTTGTGGGCACCCCCCTCCCCACTAATTTGGCATGTGGTTAGCATTTTATGCATAAAATGTCAAATTAATTGCTTATGAGCAGCCGTATTTTATCTGTGTCCAGAACTGATATTTAATTCATACGTTAAGTTCAGTAATTCAATTATCTCTGTTGATACCTGTTCCTGATGTCTGGTTTTCATTTCTTAGTTATACTTAATACCTACAGATAAGTTAATGGCACCAAACCATTTCCTGGTAATTACACGGAAACGGAATAGCCAGTCTAGTATATAATTTTTTCTCCTCATTTTTTTTTCTTTGTTCTTCTTCCCAATCACCCTCATCATCACAGCCATCATTATAGTCACTGCACTCATCATTATATCATTGGCATTATCATTGCAATCATGATCATGATCATCATTTAAGTCTGAATAGTAATTTATATTGAAATCTGGTCAATTGAACCTTGATTAACCCTGTTTTGATAGATGACAAAAGTGGCTGTATTAAACAGACAGCTTCTTGCTTGTGGTATATCTCTGCTTTCCAAAACATAAAAACAAAAAAAATCCCTGATTGGAGAATCTAGAGAAATTGGCCTTTTTCTAACCATTTAATTGCTAGATTACGGTGATAGCTAAAGTCATTTTGTGTGACATGATGTTACTACATTAGTAAATGTGTATTTCATTTGGACAAGGAAATTATTGAAAAATGGACACTGCTACTTTCAGGCCCTCATGTTGTGATGGCTGGCACAACCAAGCTTCCTTATGGTCAGATTCCTGTCATGCTTCATAATGGGGAGGTAACTCTACAGACCCAGAGTGGACGTCTTGCCAGCATTCCACTGGAGACACATGCTTATCTCTTCGTTGAAAGTATTGATAAATTAACCCCACTGGAGGTGAGGCTTGAAGATAAGGCTGAAAGAAAATTTTGTATTAGAATAATTGAGTATATGGTTTAATATTTTTTGTATCTAATCAACAGTTCATTAGTTCAGTATGATTGATTGTACCATCTACTTTTGTCTGTTAATTATTTTTGGAATAAAAAAAATCCCTCCTAATATGCAGTACAACCTTAAAGTTAGGTATTATTATTTACATCGTAGCAAATAGATTTTTCTGTCATTATTAAAGTCCTTAAATGAGTTTTCTGTCATTATTAAGACCTTTAAATGCACTAAAGTTAGTTTTCTATTATTATTATTATTAAGACCCTTCAAGATATTAAATTGAGTTTTGTATCATTATTAAGGTCTTTAAATGAGTTTTGTATCATTATTAAAGTCCTTAAATGAGTTTGGTATCGTTATTAAGGTCCTTAAATGAGTTTGGTATCATTATTAAGGTCCTTAAATGAGTTTGGTATCGTTGCTGAGGTCCTTAAATGAGTTTGGTATCATTATTAAGGTCCATCAGATGAGTTTTGTATCATTATTAAAGTCCTTGAATGAGTTTAGTATCATTATTAAGGTCCTTAAATGAGTTTGGTATCATTATTAAGGTCCTTAAATGAGTTTGGTATCATTATTAAGGTCCTTAAATGAGTTTGGTATCGTTGCTAAGGTCCTTAAATGAGTTTGGTATCATTATTAAGGTCCATTAAGTTCCAAAAATGATGGAATGTGCATCAGTTATTAGTTGGTGATATAAAACCAATGAATCAAAATACTCACTAGGTTGCAATTTGGGGCATCAAGATGTATTATGCGTTTTCTCTTTATGGGTGGCGTTTCCAAATACTTTCCAAGTAGAAATAAGACAAATTTTTTTTAAAAGTATGTTTTGTGATGACAAAACCTGATAAACACTTATATTGGTATAATTCTGTAATAGTGGAGTTTCAGCTACAATGGAACTTACTTCAGATGAATCTTAGATAATGTGAAAGCATATAGAAATAAATAGACAAGTACAGTTAATCTTATTCTTGATGCAGTTCCGAATATTTATATTGCAAAGATTTAATATTTACTTTTCGAAGACTTCAACCACAAAATAAATTGCACAACTGATTCCAAATTTTTCTGACAGGTTTTTATGATTCTAAAATTATTTCATATAAATTAACCATTAATCTCTTGCCATTATGAATGATTTTGGCCCATAATACTTGTTTATTGAAACCATATATTCATTATAATTAAATGTTTAACTTGTGTAGGTACCTCTGCGTTGCCCGGAGAGGGTTTTTCATTATAATTTTATTTTAATAGTGACAGAGGTGAGGTGTGACTTGTTTCTAAATTATTTATTAAATTGCTTTGCAGATGAAGAACCATTTCAATCAGGCCTGTACTCTGAAGAGGTAAGTTAACTGTTTGACATGAACAAGGCCTGTACTCTGAAGAGGTAAGTTAACTGTTTGACATGAACAAGGCATGTACTCTGAAGAGGTAAGTTAACTGTTTGACATGAACAAGGCATGTACTCTGAAGAGGTAAGTTAACTGTTTGACATGAACAAGGCATGTACTCTGAAGAGGTAAGTTACACTGTTTGATATGAACAAGGCCTGTACTCTGAAGAGGTAAGTTACACTGTTTGACATGAACATGGCCTGTACTCTGAAGAGGTAAGTTACAATGTTTGACATGAACAAGGCCTGTACTCTGAAGAGATAAGTTAACTGTTTGACATGAACAAAGCTTGTACTCTGAAGAGGTAAGTTACACTGTTTGACATGAACAAGGCCTGTACTCTGAATAGGTAAGTTAACTGTTTGACATGAACAAGGCCTGTACTCTGAAGAGGTAAGTTAACTGTTTGACATGAACAAGGCCTGTACTCTGAAGAGGTAAGTTAACTGTTTGCATTAACAAGGCCTGTACTCTGAAGAGGTAAGTTAACTGTTTGACATGAACAAGGCCTGTACTCTGAAGAGGTAAGTTAACTGTTTGACATGAACAAGGCCTGTACTCTGAAGAGGTAAGTTAACTGTTTGCATTAACAAGGCCTGTACTCTGAAGAGGTAAGTTAACTGTTTGACATGAACAAGGCCTGTACTCTGAAGAGGTAAGTTAACTGTTTGACATGAACGAGGCCTGTACTCTGAAGAGGTAAGTTAACTGTTTGACATGAACAAGGCTTGTACTCTGAAGAGGCAGGTTAACACTGTTTGATATGAACCAGTCAAGTGATTAACATCCACTGAGTTTTTCCCACATGCTGACTGTATTGTCTTTATTGTGATGCTGTCTTAGCTACAGTGAAATTTGTTTATAAGGGACAGAAGAGGAACCAAAAAGTTTGTCTTTGTAAACAGGTGTCCTTTGTATAAATGTTGAGGATGATGGTGCAGATAAGAACAGGGACTCACAAAACCTGCTATAATGAGCAGGTGTTCTAAGTATTTTATTTTGTGCAGTTTTTATTCTGCATTGTATGGATAACATATGAAATTATGTGCCACATTGGTTTTGTGATCTCTGTATCAGATATAGACTAAATGCCTACAGTGACCACCTGCTTCAGATGGACCAGCTGTGTATGAATTCCAAGTTCCATAGGTTCCCTAAATCAGTATGTATTTACCTTATCTAAAGTCCACTGCTTATAAAAACCACTTATAAATAAGTCCTGAGTGGTAATCATTCACAGGCTTCACTGCAGCTGGTGTAAAAAATTAGGAGTAAATGTTTTTCTGGGTCAGCGGTCCATAGTGGCTGAGTGGTCTAGTTTGCTTTCCTTTACAGAATGCTTTAACTCACCGCTGCCTGGGTTTTAGTCTTGGCTCATTCAGAATGGGTATGTGAGAAAGTTTGCCAGCAGCTTCCAGTGGGTCAGTGGTTCTTCCTCCACCAGATATATTAGTTGCCATGCATATGTGCTGAAAATAGCATAAAAACCCACAAAACCACAATCTGGTTTATAATATTCAGGTGGTAACCTAACAAGGGGAGTTATTAGTATGCTGTTTCATTATGAATCTATGCCCATTTTGTATTTCTTATATGTCTTTATTCTATGACATTACACATACCTGAATCTTATATAGCAAGTTCATTCCATAAAAGATGGATATAGTCATTTCTTACAATGTAATTTTATATTGCTCACATTTTATGTACAGTCAGTAAATCTGGTTTGCTTATTTCAGTGTTTTACATGCTGAAGTGTGCAAAATGTAGAATTCTTTTTAATTCTTTCATAAATTTCAAAAGAAAATTATCACTTGTTTAAATCTTCTACAATAATAAGTCATTAACTTAGTTATCTAACAGCTGTTGTGTTTTCCAGATTCAAAGATGCCTGGATATTTTGTGTACAGCTGAATCAGAAAGAGGCATGGCAGGAGCTTGGATTTTCAGCACTGAGGTGTCTTGACATGGACTTTTGTAAGTTTTGTTTTCATACAAGGCATAGTCATATATATAATGTTATTTTTTAAAGTTACATCTTTTTATTTTGAACAGCTGCATACACAGTCATGAGACTTGACAGGTACATATATCTAGAGTAGACTGCTCTGGTGGCGTAGTGGTTAGAATGTCTGCCATGGAAGCTGAAGGTTGTGGGTTCAAACCTTGGCCAAGTCATACCAAAGACTTAAAAAAATGGTACTAACAGCTGCCTTGCTAGGCACTCAGCATTAAGAGGTTAGTGTTAGGACTGATTGGCCTGGTGTCAGGATAATGTGACTGGGTGGAACGTCATGCAACATGTCTGAGGCATGATGCCCAAGTGCTGGACATCACTATAAACTGCCACATTGCAGACATCATAGTGATATGACTGAAAAATTATTAAAGCTACATTATAAATCCTAATCACACACACATATCTAGAGAAGTATTACTTACTGCTAGCAGAGTAGGTCACAGACTTACATTTTATGTGCTAATGATTGCATTAGGTTTTTGCAGTTGGCCACAGTAACTTATTTTTCTGACACTGTTTTTGTTTTTTCGTCATGCACCACCAGAGCCAGCAATGCAAGTATTCTTTGGAATTCTTGGGTTATTTTCAGACTGTTTCTGTATATTGCATGTACTGAGTCAAATGCAAAATCAAGATGCAGGGATACCCACCCACCAGCATTTTCATCAAGGATTAACTCAAAACCAAAATCTTATGTGTCACTGCCATATATGATCTAAAACCTATTCAATTCAGATGATTCTTCCATCATGCTTACATTCATAAAAAAGGCATGTCAGAATTTTTTTTAAATGTTTACGTTTCAGTGTACCAGTTCAAAACATAACTGCTGTTATTTTAAATATAATATTATGTGATTTATTACAGTTATTATTTCAAATATAATATTATATGACTTAAGACAGCTGTCATTTGTCTTATTTATGACAGCTGTTATTTTGTATATAATATATGATATATGACAGCTTCTATTTTGTAATGTCTTATGACAGCTGTTATTTTGTACATAACATATGACTTATGACAGCTGTTATTTTGTATATAAAATTATATGACTTATGACAGCTGTTATTTTGCATATATGACTATGACAGCTGTTATTTTGCATATAATAGTATGTGTCCTATGACAGCTGTTATAATATGACTTATGACAGCTGTTAGTTTGTATATAATATTATGTGTCTTATGACAGGATAGAAATTCAGATATTAGTTGGACCCATAACTAGCTAAATTTCCCAAATTACAGAGGAATCAATTTAATAATATAGAATATGTTGATACATTTAAAAAAAACTCTAAATGCATACATGATTGCATGAGAGACAATCTTTAATCAGGTATTTATTTAATGATGCTTTAAGGTGCAGTTTAAATCACAGTCTTTATACTCAAAGTAACTAAGATGTGAGAAAAAATGATTCAGTATGATAGTATGACAACATGCATGCATATATAAATATTGACACTTCAAAATTCATTGCAGCAATCCGAGTTTTTAGACATATTGGAGATGTTGGGATGGTGAGCTCATTACAACAGATTCAGGTAAGAGCATTAACTATATTTCACATAATAATACATACATGACCTAGAAACATTTTGTTGGCATAAAACCAAGGTTGTTGCAGTAATTAACTTACCACGAATGTACATTTCTGATAATAGTTATATTCTAAAATTGAAAACTTGTGATTTGAATGCCATTATAGTGTTACTTTTCTTACAGTGTATACTAGTGAGTTGAAATATACAGTTTAACGTTTGGAATAGGTTGCTTCTTTTAAGAGACCACCTGTGTTAAATAAACCCACCAGATTCTATTTTATCTATGAGACTTTAAAGTAGCTGTTAAAAAACTCCTTTTGTAGGATCACCTGTCTTCAGAGACCTTGTTTTTGGAGGCAGTAGGTGATCTTTTTATGAGTTCTCTGAATTTTCTTCCCCAAATGCTTTTATAGCTTTTATGCCATGGATTTTTCATTTTGGTTGTTTTTTTTTTAGAGACATACTACAAACCTGAATACTTCTTATGATGTCTAGTTTGTTCTAATGAAAATGGTGCCAGTCTGGCATAAAATGTGGTCACCATGGTAGCTGTGGTGAAATCTTATTTTCACCAGAACTTCAGTGATGTCTAGTTAGTCCTAATGAAAATGATGCAAATCTCAGCTCCAGTATGGCCACCATGGTGGGCTTCATCAAAATCTTGTTATCACTGCTCCTTCTAGATATATGGCCAAATCTGCTTGGGGTTTTCACCCATAGGCTTCTCATGACGGCTAGTGGGTCCTAAATAAAAATGCTGGTGATCTAACATTCACAGGACTGACATAACAGCCATCTTGGAAATATTGGTAGCAGTATTCCTTCTAAATGGAAAGATATATTGACATGGGTTTGTACCAGAAGACTTATTATGATGGTTCGCTTGTCCTTAGTGAAAATGGTACTAAACTGAGACCCAATATGACTACCTTGGCAGCCATCTTGAAAATGTTCTAATCACTACTCCTAAATGGAAAGTCATATTATCATGAGGTTTTTACTAGAAGAGTTCTTATGGTGTCTAGTTGGTCCTAAACAGAAGTGATACTGATCTAACATCCAGTATGGGCGTAGTGGTACCATCTTGGAAATCTTTTCATTGCTACTACTACTGAAAAACTAGTCCTATTGTCATGGGTTTTTTGTTATCATGTATAATACTCAGCTGGTTCAGAATGTAAATATTGCTTATATTACAAGCTGATAAAGCTGCTTTGGTCACCATCTTGAGAGTCATTTTATTGCTATTCCTCCTAAATGGATGGTCACATTGACATAGCCTTTTCATCAAAACTCTTATAATGTTTAGTTGGTCTTAAATGAAAATCAAACTGATCTTACATCTACTATGGCCATCAGGTAGGCAATCTTGACAATATTTTTGCCTCTTAAGAATATCAGAGTTACTCATCGCTTGGCAGTAAAAAAGAAGAAATAGTCTTATATTGGATTTTTGGAAATTCTTTTCAGTCCTCAGAGCATTTTGCCCTTCATGGGATTCTTGTTTTGTCTAATGGGAGTTCTAAACCTGATAGTTTTTTTGGTATAAAATGATTACAGCAAATGTACCTTGTTGCAGTGGTACCAAAAATCTGCAATATATTTTTGTAATGCAGTTCCTATTGAATATATTGTTTGTTTTGCCTTTGATCTAATATAAATAATGATTATTAAATTAAAGAATTCAGTCTTAGATATTTTTATTGTAAATACACATACGTTAGATTATACTCAAGATTTGATAAAGTCATAAATTATTAAATTAAAATGCTGATTTTGTTCCTCTATCCTCTACTTTTGCATTGTAAAGGCTTTTGAAATAATAAATAGCAGCTAGGTCATGGCAGATATTTTAATGCCTGGTTGTATATTATTTCAGCACATGGAAGAGAGGAATCTGTTATCAGGTTACCTTGCCATGTTCCTTGGGGATTTCAACACGGCACAGGATTTTTTTCTGTCCTCTAGCAAGCCCCTAGCAGCTCTGGAGGTGAGGAAGGTTTAAATTTGTCCTACATATATTTATTTGGTTGTTTACATCATTGTTAATTGATTTATTTTTGCACTTAGTTTTTATGGTTTATGAAAAAAAATGACATCTTTAATAATTGAATTAAATTAATTTTTGTTTCTGGCTATTGTCCTGTGTCAGGTACATGACTCTTTTTCCAATCTTATTTTGACATGTCATGACATTATTGTCCTGTTTTGCAAAACAATAATGATGGATTCAGAATATAAACAGAGGGATTGCAGAGTTTGAAGGGATTTGCAGAACATAAAAACTTAAATTGTGTTAATGCCAGGCTAGAGTTAAAATGGAGGAGGAGGATAAGAATTTAATTTCTAGATGTGTAATATTTGAAAGTGGATATGTATATACAGACCTGTCCTTGTAACCAAAAGATAAACATTTCTATCAGCTGATAAAGAAGAAACACCTTAATACCAGGAGAGTTTGTCAGTATGGTTTGGGCATTAGGTTAAAATCACCGTAACTATAACAAGAGAGATTTACCATAAGGGAGGGGCATTAGAATACTTGATAATTATAGGTTACTGCTTTGTATGGGAAAATATGAACAAGGTTTTTGGATGAAAAAACTGCATGACCTTGGGATGGCAGTATATCCATCCAACAAAACGAGTTCATATTTTCCCATACAGATACAGTAACCTTTTTATTATATGCTCATTTCCTTACAACCAAAGGCTTAATTATATAAACAAAAATACACTACAAGAAACAAAATAACTGAATGTATGCTGTATTCCAAACTAAATACACAATTGCGATTATCAAAAAGACGCTATGGAATTTAATGTTTATTTCATTTTGAGTGCAGTAAAGAGGATGTAATTGCACTTGGAATATATTGAAATTAAAGTACAATTTCTAAATGTGTAATCAAGCTTGAGAACCTATGACATGGCTCATGTAATTTGGATTTGCAGAACTAAGAAAGTACATTTTGAGGAAATTCAGAATGTAAAACTATAAGTATATTTTTTGACATTCTTATTACCAGCTAAAGAAGACAGTATATGCCTTGTCAATTACGTTATTCGAATTTACCCAGCAATGTTATGAAATCTGGCGTCTATCGCCTGCCTAATCCAAAACACTTTATCAAAAAAGTTAACACGGAATGTAGCAAAGCAGCTGGTATGTGGCAGTCCACGAAACATCTGCTTTAGTTCATTCAGTAACACATTTAATCAACCAAAATGTAAAGCATCAACTATGTGAGTGTACGTGAATTGTTTACAAATCAAAAGTGCTGGCATCTGCATCCATTGTTTGTTCACAGTTGAAAGTAGTTTCTTTATGAGTGCAATATGAAGTGCAATCAAGTTCAGTATTGCAAAATACTGAACAATTCTGACAATGTAAAGTTAACAGAGTAAATGAGCATATAATAATTCCCCAAAATGACAATATGCATGAAAGCATTATATTTTCGAATGTATATATAATATTATGCCCAATATGCATGAAAGTGTTATATTTTGGAATGTAATATATGTAATATAATGCCAAATATACAAGAAAGTGTTATATTTTGGAATGTAGTGTATGTAATATTATGCCCAGTATGTAAGAAAGTGTTATATTTTGGAATGTAGCATATGTAATATTATGCCAGATATACTAGAAGTGTTTTATTTTGGAATGTAGTATATTTAATATTATGTCCAATATGCAAAAAAGTGTTATATTTTGAAAGACAAAGTGAGAACTGAGACAAGGAATCAGGGAAATTAAGTAACATATAAGACTAGATCAGGACAAACCAATAGTTTATCATTGCTGAGAAAATAATCACAGCGAGAATAGTATGAGGAGCTATATCAGATGAATATTAAAAACAAGGAATATTAAATACAAGGAAGACTATTCAGACAAGGTGGATGGATGGGTCCAATGTAAAACAATGAACCCACTTGGAATAAATATCATATAAAAAAGCATGCACAAATGAACTACAGTGGTACATCACCATGACATCATTATGGTCATGGTGCTGTGGACACACCATGATATCATTATGGTAATGGTACTGTGGACACACCATGATATCATTATGGTAATGGTACTGTGGACACACCATGATATAATTATGGTAATGGTGCTGTGGACACAGCATGATATAATTATGGTAATGGTACTGTGGACACACCATGATATAATTATGGTAATGGTGTTGTGGACATACCATGATATAATTATGGTAATGGTGCTGTGGACACAGCATGATATAATTATGGTAATGGTACTGTGGACACACCATGATATCATTATGGTAATGGTGCTGTGGACATACCATGACATCATTATGGTAATGGTACTGTGGACACACCATGACATCATTATGGTAATAGTGCTGTGGACACATCATGACATCATTATGGTAATGGTACTGTGGACACACCATGATATAATTATGGTAATGGTACTGTGGACACACCATGATATAATTATGGTAATGGTGCTGTGGACACAGCATGATATCATTATGGTAATGGTGCTGTGGACACACCATGATATCATTATGGTAATGGTGCTGTGGACATACCATGACATCATTATGGTAATGGTACTGTGGACACACCATGACATCATTATGGTAATAGTGCTGTGGACACATCATGACATCATTATGGTAATGATACTGTGGACACACCATGATATCATTATGGTAAAGGTACTGTGGACACACCATGACATCATTATGGTAATAGTGCTGTGGACACATCATGACATCATTATGGTAATGATACTGTGGACACACCATGATATCATTATGGTAAAGGTACTGTGGACACACCATGACATCATTATGGTAATAGTGCTGTGGACACATCATGACATCATTATGGTAATGATACTGTGGATACACCGTGACATAATTATGGCAATGGCACTGTGGACACATCATGATATCATTATGGTAATGGTACTGTGGATGCACCATGACATCATTATGGTAATTGTACTGTGGACACATCATGATATCATTATCATAATGGTACTGTGGATGCACCATGACATCATTATGGTAATGGTACTGTGGACACATTATGACATCATCATCATAATGGTACTGTGGATACACCATGACATCATTATGGTAATGGTACTTTGGACACATAATGACATCATTATGGTAATGGTACTGTGGACACAGCATGATATCATTATGGTAATGGTGCTGTGGACACACCATGATATCATTATGGTAATGGTGCTGTGGACACAGCATGATATCATTATGGTAATGGTGCTGTGGACACACCATGATATCATTATGGTAATGGTGCTGTGGACACAGCATGATATCATTATGGTAATGGTGCTGTGGACACACCATGATATCATTATGGTAATGGTGCTGTGGACATACCATGACATCATTATGGTAATGGTACTGTGGACACACCATGACATCATTATGGTAATGGTACTGTGGACACACCATGGTATTATTATGGTAATGGTGCTGTGGACACATCATGGTATTATTATGGTAATGGTACTGTGGACACATCATGATATCATTATAGTAATGGTACTGTGGACACATCATGATATCATTGTAACAGAATCAGTTAGACTGATAAAGTAACTGACATAAAAGTTGACAGACATCCAAAATGTAAGATGTGAGTTGTTGCAAATTTTATTTAGCTTCCTTTATCCAGAAAAAATGTGCCATAAATGGAATACAAATTTACATTATCATCAATACTTGAATTCATAGAAGTGATCCAGTCAGCTTTCAAGATGGGTTGCTGTTCATTTAGATCTTGAATTTCATGATTTTAGCATGTACAAAATCAATGACAAAAATTGATTCTCACAGTGAAAGTGAGTTAACAGGATTTCTTATTTAAAGACAGGATATTGAATTCAATAGATGTATTAACTGATCTGTGTCAATTTCTTGCAAACTCACATTGTGAAGAGAACTCTAAAAAGATACCAGATTTGTTAGTCAAAAGCTTTATTGCTATGATTCAGAGGCAGAATTGTTACTTGTACAAGTTTATATAAATGTTTCAAAAACCCTATCATAGAGGTTAGATAGAGGTCATAGAGGTTAGAGTTGTTCTGAGCCTACAGATGGCTCATGCTGGAAACTGTCTCAGTTTCCATGGTAACTGTATCTGTATGATTGCCTGAACATGGTGTCAGTCCATCGTAGGAAGACCATAAGCAAATGTTGGTATAGGTGAAGTATAAACATTTGGTGACAAGCCTTGTGCAGGCCCCAGCAGCAAACCTGAGTGGATTTTGAACGAGCAGTCTCATAGCGCCAAGCCAAAACATTGGGCCAGACTGCTTCTATTTGTTTTATCATATGAGGAAAGAAATGTTACACGTTTGGCTAGATTTTTTAGTACATTATTGGATAGATTACTTGCGGGAAATGTTATATATGGTTAGATGTTTTAGTACATTACTGGATAGATTACTTGCGGGAAATGTTATATATGGTTAGATGTTTTAGTACATTACTGGATAGATTACTTGCGGGAAATGTTATATATGGTTAGATGTTTTAGTACATTACTGGATAGATTACTTGCAGGAAATGTTATATATGGTTAGATGTTTTAGTACATTACTGGATAGATTACTTGCGGGAAATATTATATATGGTTAGATGTTTTAGTACATTACTGGATAGATTACTTGCAGGAAATGTTATATATGTTAAGATGTTTTAGTACATTACTGGATAGATTACCTGCAGGAAATGTTATATATGTTTAGATGTCTTAGTACAGTACTGGATAGATTACTTGCAGGAAATGTTACACATAGATGGATTAATTACAGGAGGGAAATGTTTCACATAGATGGATTAATTACAGGAGGGAAATGTTTCACATAGATGGATTAATTACAGGAGGGAAATGTTTCACATGCTTGGCTAGATGTTTCAGTACATTACTGGATAAATTACTTAATATAAAAGCTGTAGTTTTTGTTGTTAAAACAAAACTAAAGGCATTTTAAAAATTATTTTGTTTGGGGAGATAGGACTTGCAAGGCATGATTGGAAATAGTAACTGACATTGGGCACCAATATTTAAATCCAAGGAGAGTTCGGTCTCACCTGATTTCATCTTGGTAAGATGATGATACTTTGGTTTTTTTATTACTAAATAAAGACCAGAGGCATGGTAACAATTTCTTTCTTGGGAGGGCTGTATGTACAAGTTAATGGATGTTCTCCAGACACATGTATCTTGATCAGCTAATGTATTTAAAGAACATAATAGAGGAAAACTAGTACCTAGCCAGATGTGAGAGGTCATGGGTTCAAATCCCAGCTGAGTCATACCAAAGACTTATAAAAATGGTACTATCTGCTGCCTCACTAGGCGATCAGCAATAAGAGGTTAGTATTAGGACTGGTTGTCCTGGTGTCAGGATAATGTGAGTGGGTGGGACATCATGTTACCTGTCTGTGGCATCATGCCCCAGTGCAAGACATCACTATAAACTACTACACTGCAAACATCATCATGATATGACTGAAATATTATTAAAGCTACGTTAAAAATCCAAGACACACACGCACGCATGCACACACACAAACACACACACACACACACAAACACACACACATATGCAGTACCTGGCTGTATATGAACAGTGTCTTGAATAAGATGACCATTATAATCTTGGCACATGTTTCCAGTATGCTTTATCTATTGCCCTTGCAGATGAGACGAGATTTGCTGCACTGGGACAGTGCACTACAACTAGCCAAGGCTCTGTCACCTGACCAGATTCCCTACATTTCAAAGGAATATGCACAACAGTTGGAGTTTACTGGTGATTACATGAATGCCCTTGCCCACTATGAGAAGGGCATCACCAACCATGAACATGACAAAGATCATGATGAAATATGTGCCGCTGGTGTTGCCAGGATGTCTATCAGGATGGGGGATATCAGAAGGTAGATTGATTCGTAATCTGAGTCACAAGGGCATATTTACTTTGCACTTATTATCATTGTATATATATATATATATATATATATATATATATATATATATATATATATATATATATATATAATTTCTTAAAAGCATACTAATTTAAATTCTTTTCATTACCAAGCTTTTGCAGTA
This sequence comes from Sinohyriopsis cumingii, assembly GCA_028554795.2. Lineage (NCBI taxonomy): Eukaryota > Metazoa > Mollusca > Bivalvia > Unionida > Unionidae > Sinohyriopsis > Sinohyriopsis cumingii. Next base: position 108,304,822 of record CM068829.1, on the reverse strand, counting down.
CATTATCTGGTGGGTTGGTGATTCTTCCTGGGGTTTTCCTCCACCATTAATACTGGCCGCCATGCATAGCCTATCGTGTGCTGAAAAATGGCAGTAAACCCCACAACAACAGCAACAACAACAACAGCAGTACATTACAGGTTCTTTCTCAGCAAAAATGTTACAAAGAGTAGTTCAAGAATGAACTAAAAAAATTATGTATAATTTAGATGGCTCTCTGAAATGATGTAACTCTATAACTTACATACTTACATACACTAGATAAAACAGTGCCTCTCCCATGTTTGTAAACTTAGTTTTGAAGAATTATTGGGAAAGTATGTGTTTTCAGTAATGACAAGAATAGTAAACTTTTTGTCTTGAAATCTCTATGGAACTATGTTATTTATTATAATTCTCGGATTATCGATAAATGGATCAAGTTACTCTTTAAATGATATGCATAATTAACAGTGACAGACACATTCTCTTGTTGTATATGTATTTGTATAATTTGCATTTAAGATACCTATGATCTTTTGTGTTTAAAATACATTTATGTTTTAATTTTGATGCATGAACCATGCAGACTCAGATGATAAATACTTTTCTTAGATTTATGGAACTCGTTACTTTCATGTAGCAGCAGAATAGGAATGAATTTCATCAAAAGGTTATTAAAGTTGATGCATCATAATAAGGTTTGGTTTACGTTATCAGATATCAACCTTGATAAAAAAAATTAAAAAAGTTAATTACAACTTGTTTTGGAACCATTGGAAATCATTGCAGGAATTTTTAAAATGTTATACATGATTCGCTGTTACGCCTTTTTGCAGGGGAGTTGGTATGGCAAGCAAAATGCCAAGCAGAGTTCTAAAGAAGGAATGTGCTGCAATACTGGAGAGTATGAAGGTATACAATGATGACACAGTTTATATTTTACTGTGTTTACAGGTGTCTCATGTTTACACAGTTGTGAAAAGTGCAGACACAGATCTTCATTTGCATAATGTGATCACAGATCAGGGTCTATGCTTATTGTGTTTAGGCTCTAATAAACATTAATAAAGAAAAAAGTTTAAACAACAAGCTTTATAAAATTTAACAAGTAATTTATTTCCATGGAAAAACAGTGTAAAGATGGAGATAAAAAGAACTTATGGTTTTAAGAATCAAATCCAAATATAATCCAAGAATAATCCATGAATTACATTCTAGAAGTCTTAGTAATGAAATGTTCTAATGAATTTGAGTTCGAGTCCTGACGAAAAATCCAAAATGGAAGGTGATGACATATAATATAGCCAGTATAGTACTGTTGTATCTACAGTTCTTTGTTGATCCACAAACAATAATATTCTGGTGCTTGAATTCCGAATGAAATTTAATAAATGTCTTTGTCCAAGAATTCTTTATGAGCACTCAGATATTTCCAGGAAAAAGAATTAATGATTCCAAAAATAAAATTTCAACTCATCTGGTCACAACAAGATAAAACACCCAACTGACTAATTACTCTATAGGTTATGCAGTCTAAGAAAGATGCAAAATAGATAACCGTATGAGGGTCACGTGATCCCTTTCCTGAACAGGGTAGAAGCTATTTACATGTCTAAGGTCACGTATTCCAGTACAGCCTCAACCTCGCTCTATGTATCCCACAATAAAAATAAATTTTAAAAAAAGAAGTTGTTTACTCAGCTATTACTAATTTTGAATTAAGGTCAGGAACTAGGTCAGCTTTTAGATACAAAGTTTGGTGTTTACGACAAAACAGTCAGGTCAAACTAATTTCTGGAAAATATAAAATTCCAGTAAGCAAAATTACATTACTTTAACATGTACATTTTTTTATATAAAACTTACAGACAGTTAAATTAAATCATATATAAATTAAATCAAATATACATAACAGTGTGATCTTATTGCTTGAAATTGTCAGCAGACCAAACAGCTTATAGTCAATAATCTGTTAGGACTTCATGTGATCATTGATCAGGGACAATATTATTGCTTGATATCATCATTTAAAATGAACAGTTTTTGGACCCTGATGTACCAAGTCTTTATGTGATCACAGATCATGGTCCAATCTTATTGCTTGAAATAGAACAACAAACAGCTTATAGACCCTGATCTTTCAACTCATTATGTGATCACATATTAGGTTTTGTACTTTTTGATTGAATTCATCTGTAGAATAAAAAGCTTACAAATGGTGATCTGCCATTGCTTTGTGTGATCATAAATCAGGGTTTGTGTTTAGAGCTTGAAATTATCAGTAGAACAAACATCTTATCAGTCCTGGTCTACAAGCTCTTTTTTTGATCACAGACCAGAAATAACTGTTTTGTTGGAAATCATTAGTAAAACAGGTTATAGACCTTGATTTTTCAGTTGTTTATGCAATCACAGATCAGGGTATGTGCTTCTTGCTTGAAATCTTCTGTGGAATAAACAGCTTATAGCTGGTGATCTGCAAGTGCTTTATGTGGTCATAGATTGCTTGAAATTGTAATAAGCTGGTCTGTGATTGTTTTATGTGATCACACATCAGGGGTCTGTGCTTATTGCTTGAAATCATCAGTAAACAGCTTGGTCCAACAGCACTTCATTTGTTCACTGATCAAGGTCCGTGGTTATTGTTTAAAATCAAAAGTAGAACAAATAGCTTATAGGCCCTCATCCACCAGCACTTTATAAAACCACAGATTTATTGGGGAGTGTGGGTGTTCACAGTTGGATATGTGTAAGTAAATACTCTATTTAGTAGAAGGATGGAAATCACACACCATCAAGGGATATCTGGTAATTCTTTATCATTGAAACATGAACACATTGTGTTTCTTAAACTTTGCCATGAATAAAGTTTTGCATTCGGTTGTTTTTTTCTTCTTCCAAATGCAGTGATTTAGCTTTTCTTTGAGGAAGTGAAATGGTTAGAGTACTTCTGTATTTTTATGTGTGTAGATGGGAAATTGAATCTCATTCCCAGAGCAGATTCAGTGAATGAATTTCTTCTTTGAAAAATAATTTTGATGTTTAACCATCCTCAGTTATAATAAAAGTGATCTTTTATTTGTATTTCTTAAAATGCAAAATTTACATCCATTGGATAGCATTCTATCTCGATGTTTTTTTCTCTGATCTGATAATTAATTCACATGGACATTATTGTTGATGAAATAAATGTAGTGTGAAATTACAAACCATATAAAAGTTATTTTGTCTGTCATTTCAGCAATGGTCAGAGGCAGCCATGCTGTATGAGCAGGGAGGATTTTATGACAAAGCAGCCTCTGTGTACATCAGGAGTAAGAACTGGTAAGATCCACTTGTCTGCTATTACTCGATGCATTTATACAGTATGTATCTAGTTTGTGTATTTAAGCATGCTCAGAGTTTATGTTTTTTTATAATATGTATAAATTTTAAGAATAACTATTTGATTTGAGATTAAAAAATAAAGATAGCAGGATTAAATTGATTTGATTGGCAGTGACTATGTGTAACCCTGATTGGAACACAATTGGGCCTTCCCATCAATTATTGAATTTTGTTTTTAGGCACAATGTGTTTTGATTGAGTACAGCCCCATATAGTTTCTACTAACAAACACAGTTGGTGGTCCCAGATCACTACATCTGGATAACAACAAAAATCAGCTAAAACATAAGGAGAAAACAATATTTTGGTGCGTTTTATTGGAATGTGCTAGTGTATTTTCGAATGTATCACTGCAAAAAATTTAGAAGAACAATCTATATATAAAGGAGGTGCCCCAAGTGGCCAAGTGATTTAAAGTGCCTGCCTTACCAATTACGGCCATCTCACCTCTGCCTGGGTTTGAGTCATTGGCTTTGCCATGTGGGTATGTGAGAAAGTTGCCAGTAGCTTCCATTGGGTCGTTGGTTCTTACTGGGATTTTCCCAGGTTCTTCCTCCACCAGTTATACTTGCCACCATGCATAACCTATCTTTTGCTGAGAAATGGTGTTCAAACCCTACAAAAACAACAAAAGGAGATAAAGCAAAGGTAACAACATATGAGTTGTCTCCAGTATGTGATTTCAAGAAGATTTTTTTAAAATCATGAATGTTACTTTGATATAATTAGGTTCTCATGGAAGCACTTGCCTGCATAACCATGACGAGATTGTTTCAATTATTCTTTGAATACATTACCTAATCATAATACATTAGGAGAACTGCCACTACCTCACAAATCCAGCCCTCTCAGATGCTACTTTTAGCTCAAGGGAGCTACAAGTTGTCTGCCAACCCATTTGGTGGTCAGGCAGTGATCTCCCCTTACATATAAGACTTGGCAGCAATGCACAAGGATATCTTAGTTATTACTAGAGTGGAAGGCACACTCACAATGGATGTAACAGTGGGGAGGCTGGGAGGGTGTATGTGTATTATGATTGGGTAAGTATTTTTGAAGAAATGTATTTTACTAGGAAAAATTGGTTTCTTCTTTGAATACATTACGCAGTCATAATACCTTAGGAGAATAAGAGGTGGAGGGAGGTACATCCTCTTACCCCGGAGATAAAAATTTCTGATCCCCAACAGTATGAGAGCTTCCAGGTAGCCCGAATGGAGGAGACGTCATCTGTCAGAGCGTGGTTTCAAAAGGGAAAAATTTCCACCCACAAATCCACCTAAAAGCAGTATCTGGGAGGGCCAGATTTGCAAGGTAGTGGTTGTTCTCCTAAGATATTATGATTGGGTAAATATTTTTGAAGAAACATATTTTACTAGGAAAATTTGGTATTTCAGTTGTCTAAGAACATGTTCTTGTTTTGAGACAAATTTCTGATATTTGTTGCTGGACTGGTTATAGACCAGAAGAGCATATGAGATGATCTGTTGTTCATTATCTGTCTTCTTTGCCCGTCTGTCTGTCTGTTAACACAAGTTTTTTAACACTACTTCTCATAAAAGTCTTCAAGGATTACTATGAAAGGTCTAGATGGTCATAAATGAAAATAGTGCTACTCAGTCATCCAATGTGGCCACCACTACTGTGGCTGTCATGAATCTCTTGTTGCTGCTTTTTCTCCTGCCTGGCCCATAGCTTTGTATTAGTCTGAGAGATTGTCAGGACATTTTTCCAATGACATCATATTTGGATGTTATGTTGAATATGATAAGACTTGTGGTCAGTGTCAGGACAAGGGGATATATAATTGAGTGCCTTGTATTCTTGTCCAGTTTATAACTTTTGAACTACTGAAGATCCTATAAGGAAACTTTCACTAATTGTATATCATGTATAAATTGTATCATGCCCATTTCCTCAAGGTGAAGGTCAAGCCAGAGAAAATATAAATGAATGATTATTCATGTATGGTTATAACATTTCATCCAGTGAAGATATGTTAATGAAACTAACCTTTTACATATTGTGAAATAATTTAATCCAGCTGTCACTTTTAAACCCTACAGATATTTTGATGGAACTTTACCCAAGTCCACACTTTATCATAAAGTAGTCAGAAGTCAAGGTCATTAATAGGGAAGAAGTAAATGGAAACGCACATCATGAGTCATTTGTGGTATACTTGTTAATTTATTGGTTTTAGGCTGATTGTGTAACATGTTTTAGCTACTTCTATGTAAAATGCATTTGAATGTATTGATTTTATGCTGGTGTTTAAAAAAAATCATCTAACTTTTTATAACACAGGAAACCACCAACAAATGGTACAAGTAGGTACCAGAACTAAAATTCTAACTCACTGAAGTTAAAGAAGCAAAGGAAGCAAAATACTGCTATACTATCAGAGTCCTTGTAGTTTTTTTTCAGGATGATTAAAAAGATGGAATAATCAAGAATTGATCATTTTACTGTGCATTTTTACAAAGGACCAAAGTGGGTGAAATGTTGAACCACATCACCTCACCTAAGATTCATATACAGTATGCAAAGGCAAAGGAAGCTGATGGAAGATACAAAGAGGCTGCAGATGCATTCAAGAGAGCAAAGGACTGGGACAATGTCATAAGGTATGCAAGATTCGCTATGCATTAAAGAGGGCAAAGGACTGGAACAATGTTATAAGGTCTGCAATGTTCACTATGCATTGACGAGTGCAAATTATTGGGACAGTGTCACAAGGTATGCAAGATTCACTGTGTTCAAGAGGGCAAAGGACTGGAACAATGTTATAATGGTAATGCAGTATTCATTATGTATTGAAGAGTGCAAATTATTGGGACAGTGTCACAAGGTATGCAAGTTTCACTATGTGTTCAAGAGGGCAAATTACTTGGACAGTGCCATAAGGTATGCAAGATTCACTATGTATTTAAGAGGGCAAAGGACTGGAATAATGTTATAAGGTATGCAAGATTCACTATGCATTCAAGTGTGCAAATTATTGGGACAGTGTCACAAGGTATGCAAGTTTCACTATGTGTTCAAGAGGGCATATTACTTGGACAGTGTCATAAGGTATGCAAGATTCACTATGTATTTAAGAGGGCAAAGGACTGGAACAATGTTATAAGGTATGCAAGATTCACTATGCATTCAAGAGTGCAAATTATTGGGACAGTGTCATAAGGTATGCAAGTTTCACTATGTATTTAAGAGGGCAAATTACTGGGACAGTGTCATAAGGTATGCAGTATTCACTATGCATTCAAGAGTGCAAATTATTGGGACAGTGTCACAAGGTATGCAAGTTTCACTATGTATTTAAGAGGGCAAATTACTGGGACAATGTCATAAGGTATGCAAGATTCACTATGCATTGAAGAGGGCAAATGACTGGGACATTGTCATAAGGTATGCAATATTCACTATGCATTGAAGAGGGCAAAGGACTGTGACAGTGTCATAAGGTATGCAATATTCACTATGCATTAAAGGGGGCAAATGACTGGGACAGTGTCATTAGGTATATGAGTGTTCACTGTCCAAAATCAAATACACATGATACAAGAGCTATAGTGAACAAAATTTATACAACAGAATTGCATATCGATAGACAGTTAAAATATTTTATCAGTACTGTATTACTAAATGAAGCATTCCTATTAGGGGTGGGGTGTGTTTGAGAGAGAGAGAGGCTTCAAATGCTAGAACTTAAATCTTCCAGTCTCCACCTGTAGATTTATGCATTTTGATTCAAACTTTTTATTTCTACTCCTTGTATATTTTTGTTTATATACATTGTTGTCATTTTGCAGAATTGACCTCGAGTTCCTACAAAATCCTGATGAGGCTGTCAAAATTGTGAGGGAGACTAAGTCAGTGGAGGGAGCCAAGATGGTGGCCAAGTGAGTCTTCACAGTTATTATTGTCTTTCTCCTCATTTGCCTCTTCATTGTTGTTGTTTTCATTATCATTTTCTTCACAAATCTAATATTTTTAATGTTATGTTTGTCAGGCGTTCATCATAAAATGTTACGTTGCAAAGTTTCACGCAGTTGTGAATCAGTTTTTTTCTTCTCGGTTACATTATACCAATACTGACATGGGTAGCTGTATTATTTATTACATTATAGAAATACTGACATGGGTAGCTGTATCATTTATTACATTATAGTTGTACTGACATGGGTAGATGTATCATTAATTACATAATAGCAATATTGACATGTGTAGCTCTATCATTTATTACATTATAGCAATACTGACATGGGTAGCTGTATTATTTATTACATTATAGAAATAAAGTCAACTCCTTACAGTGGTGAATGGTATATACTACAATGAGTAAACTCCTTACAGTGTTACATGGTACATGAATACTTAAGTCAACTACAGTTGGGTCTCAGGTTACGAATGAGTTCTGTTCTTAAGGACATTCATAACCCGATGTTGTAGATGTCGGAATTTGTACTAAAATGTTTGTGCCCAGTAAGGAACCATTGACAAAAATAATGCTTTATAAATGTTTTTTTACCAAAAAAGCCTCAATCTCAAAAAGAATGACAGTGTAGTAAAATGCAGTAAATTGCAAAACAAACAATTTAAACTAAAAACATTTAATAAAATTAAAATTTCATGGTAACTCTACCTTATGAATTAACATCAGCAGTTTTGGTAAACAATAATGATTCATCATGGAGGTGGAGTTTTTCAACTCTTGTGAAGAATTAGTGCAATGAAGTGTGAACAGACACTTTCTTTTTCTCTTCGTAAATTTCTTTGTAGCACTGACGAGCTTCGGTAACACCTCTGTATACACTGGTGAATCCTACTCTTCAAATTTTGCCATTCATGCTCAACTAGATGAAATGGAATTGCCTTGGTTCCAAACTTTCGATTTCTATTGTTCTAACATGTGGGCTTCGATTTCCATCAGGTCTTCATTGCTGAGTTCCTTTTCATGTGATTCTATCAGTGCTGTGACATCATCATCATTAATTTCCACAACATTCTTCCTTGCTTCAGTGGTACTGTCCTCAGAAAAACATTCCAAACTGTTTGCAAATTGAGGACGTTTTTTCCAAACAGGTCTTGAAAGATCTTATCACCCCTGGTCCATTGGTTGAATCAAAGATGTTGTATTTGAGGGTGAAAATACAACTTTGACATTTGGATGGATATCATCTAAAGTTGCAGGTTGGCCAGGGGCATTATCAAGCACTATAAATACCTTGAAGGGGAGATTCTTAGACATGTAGTAATGCTCAACCTCGGGCACAAAATGATTTACAAACCAGTCTAAGAACATAACTAATGTAACCTATGCCTTCTTGTTGACCTTCGAAATGACTAGTAATATTGCTTTAAAAATGCCTTTAAGTGCATACGGATTTTTGCTATGGTTAACCAGCAAAGGCTTCGGTTTGAAATATCCAGCTGCATTACCCCCATCAATAAGTTTAGCCATTCTTTATTTGCTTTAAGGTCTGGCAATGACTTTTCTTCTGTTGATGTGTGGTAAGGCATTTTTTTCCAGAATAAACCTGTTTCATCTACACTGAACACTTGTTCAGGCCAACACCTCCCTCTCATAAACTCAGCCAAAACAACAGGAAATAAAATTGGCTGCAGCCAAACCTGCACTAGCTGCTTCCCCTACCATTTTATGATGATGTAAATTAGCTCTCACTTTGAAACAATTAGACCACCCCTTACTTGCACTGAACTGTTCACTGGATTTACCTTGCACCCCATGAACTGCCTTTAAGTCTTCATAATGTGTTCTAGTCTTTTCTTGAATCAAGTTCTGGCTAACTGGCATATGCCATTGATTCAGGTCCTCCAATCCTTCCATTTCAATAAGCAAACCACTATGCTGCTTAGTAATGATCATAGATTTCATTTATGCCAATCCTTTAACATGTTCCATAATGCAGACTTTGCTTCAAAATTGTGCTGATTATAGATCGGCTATAGCCTATCTCCTTGCCAATTTGCGATGATGTTTTTCCTTTTCCTGCACACTTTATTTCCACTTTCCTATCCATTGTTATTTGTTTCTTTTTCTTAGCATCACCGTCACTTCCACTGCCTACACACTTTGGAGGCATTTTGAGGGAACAAAATGTTGTTTATATCACTAACCAGAGATCATGAGACAATACATGTGTAGTAAAGGAGATCATGAGACAATACATGTACATGTGTAGTAAAGGAGATCATGAGACAATACATGTACATGTGTAGTAAAGGAGATCATGAGACAATACATGTACATGTGTAGTAAAGGAGATCATGAGACAATACATGTACATGTGTAGTAAAGGAGATCATGAGACAATACATGTACATGTGTAGTAAAGGAGATCATGAGACAATACATGTACATATGTAGTAAAGGAGAGCATGAATTAATGACACATCCCTATGCCTCGGGCATCAGTGATGACTGGCATAGTTCAGCTATCTCTTTGTGTCCGAACTATTTCGCCTTGTTTGTAAGTAGTAATGAACTGATGCTGCTACAATTACATGTAGATATAAATTGAAATTAATTTGAAATTGAAAAATTGAAAGTCTCGTTCGTATGGGCAGGTTGCCATAAATTGAGACCGCCTTAACTAGAGACCCAACTGTACTTGTTACATGCTACATAAAACCTTGAGTCAATTCCTTAGTGTTACTTGGTATATAGAACCTTCAGTCAACTCCTAACAGTGTTACATGATATATAAAATCTTAAGTCAGCTCCTTACATTGTTACATTTTATATACTACAATTAGTAAATTCCTTACAGTGTTAATTGGGACATAAAACCTTGAGTCAGCTCCTTAGTGTTACATGGTACATGAAACTTTGAGTAAACTCATTAGAGTTACATGGTATGTACAACCTTGAGTCAATTCCTTACAGTGTTACATGGTATATAAAACCTTGAGTCAATTCCTCAGTGTGTTACCTGGATTACAAAACCTTGAGTCAACTCATTACAGTGTTACATGGTATATAAAACCTTGAGTCAGATCCTAACAATGTTACATGGTATATAAAACATTGAATCAACTCCTTAGTGTGTTACATGGTACATAAAACCTTGAGTCAACTCCTTACAGTCTTACAAGGCAACTGCTTTGGGTGATGCTTAGTCATTTCACTTATTTGATGATCAGAATTTCAAACTCATCTCTAACAGGAATGAAATGTTTAAAACTTGTATTATACAAGACGCATTGAGTTGTGGTATGTTGTGGTCTGTATCATATTACATACACTCATACTAGATCCAGTGCTTATTCTTTCACCAGTAAAGTCTAGTCAAGACACATTATCACTTTCCAGCATCAACAGCCTAAGCAGTTATTTGAGTGACATTGTTAAGATGCATAGTAATTGCTGTTGAAAAAGATATATTATTGGAACCCTTGTTAATGGACTATTTTTCTGCCACAGGTTTTTCCAGAGGCTGAATGATTATGCCTCTGCTATCCAGTTCCTTGTGATGTCCAAGTGTAATGATGAAGCATTCCAGCTGGCTCAGGCTCACAACCAGATGGAAGTCTATGCTGATATTATAGGTGATTACTTTGTGCAATAAATACAGATACTCTGGGTTCACTTCAGATGGAAGTCTATGCTGATATTATAAGTGATTACTTTGTGCAATAAATACTGATACTCTGGGCTCACTTCAGATGGAAGTCTATGCTGATGTTATAGGTGATTACTTTGTGCAATAAATACAGATACTCTGGGTTCACTTCAGATGGAAGTCTATGCTGATGTTATAGGTGATTACTTTGTGCAATAAATACAGATACTCTGGGTTCACTTCAGATGGAAGTCTATGCTGATAGTATAGGTGATTAATTTGTGTAATAAATACATGTGTAATAAATACAGATACTCTGGGTTCACTTCAGATGGAAGTCTATGCTGATAGTATAGGTGATTAATTTGTGTGATAAATACAGATACTCTGGGTTCACTTCAGATGGAAGTCTATGCTGATGTTATAGGTGATTACTTTGTGCAATAAATACAGATACTCTGGGTTCACTTCAGATGGAAGTCTATGCTGATAGTATAGGTGATTAATTTGTGTAATAAATACAGATACTCTGGGTTCACTTCAGATGGAAGTCTATGCTGATAGTATAGGTGATTAATTTGTGTGATAAATACAGATACTCTGGGTTCACTTCAGATGGAAGTCTATACTGATATTATATGTCATGCATAGCCTATCATGTGCTGAAATATGGCATTAAACCCCACAACAACAACAACAACAACTTACTGATGCATTCCTAATAATCAAGAAAGTTCAGCTATTTTTATACTTCAGTTTAGTTAATGTCGTAAAATATTGTCTTTTACATAATTATGTTGGTTTAATTTACAAAAAGCGTATTTGAAAACAACAGTCATTTTGTTTCCATGCACATATATCTACGCAGCATGTGGTAGCTGCTGGCAACCACTCACTGCTTTGAATTAATATATGATGTCAGAAAGAAAAAAGAAAAATAAAGTTTTTAATTCTGGTATTATTAAAAATTAAAGATAATGCTGCTGTTGAAAATATTTTTATGAATTATTGCACTTTATTTTCACGTGTTGTCTATGATTTAAGATTTACCTCAGTTGTCATCCAGTTGAATGAATAATTTACATATAGCATTAATTAATACAACCTTGTATGCTTCTAATTACAGTTAGGAACTTTCCCTGTTAAAATTAAAATCTTCCTTAAAGCTCATATTGTTTTATCCATGCAGTTTTAATCCAAAGGAACAAGAAGACTAAAAACTGAAACTGTTGCTTGATACTATTTATGTGTGTGTGTGTGTGTGTGTGTGTGTGTGTGTGTGTGTGCATGCTTGCATGTACGTGTGTGTGTGTGTTTATATACACTAATTAAGCTCATGACTAAAGCTCAGGTCACTAATTTTCAGACAAAATAAACATTGTGTAAATCAAGTCTTCTAGTACATACAGAGTGTGTGTGATTTTAGATTTTTAATGTAGCTTGAACAATTTGAGCCATATTGCTATGATGTCTGCAGTGTGGCAGTTTTTTGTGATGTCTAGCACTTGGGCATCATACCACAGACATGTTTCATAATGGTCCACTCAACCACATGATCCTGACACCAAGCCATCCAGTCCTAGCACTAACCTCTTAATGCTGAGTGCCAAGTGTGGCATCTGCTAGTACCATATTTATAAGTCTTTGGTATGACTCACTCAAGGATCAAACTTGCAACCTCCCACATCCAAGGCAGATGCTGTAACCACTAGGCCACTGGAGTGATCAGTGCATGCAGATTTTTGTCACATAAATTATATATATATATATATATATATATATATATATATATATATATATATATATATATATATATATATATATATATAGTTTTAACAAAGTCACAAACAATTATGCACAATCTCTCAGACATTTTCTCATGTGGGATCCAACTTAAATTTGACCACTCTTGACTATATAACATACTGATGGCACAACTTTTTCAGCAGTAAAAGACCATATTTATATGTGCTTTAATAACTGCTTGACTAGGTGTTATAGCTGCATTGGCTCCATTCGATTTTGAACACGCAGGTGAAAACAATGTTGACAAGTGTTTATTTTAATGCTCATGCTTGCTATAGTATTCTTTTGACCATTTAAGTGACCAATCATTGTTCTTGGCATAGTTTTATTCTTTTGTGTTTATTTTGTTATTGACAGAAATTGATCCATAATATGAAGAACCGTACAAAAAATACAGAAAAAAATCCACTAATTGAGCTACCGTATATATTTGCATAGAAGTTGGGTCTAACTGTAAACTGCATAGATCTTGATCTGCCATTGTATAGTGCACTGGCAGAGCTGAAATTTTACAGTTTGTTAATAGAACAAAAGAACACTAACCTTAATCTTTTGGCACATTGTGCAAAGGCAGATCTGGATCTATGTTGTTTTCTATTGGATCTAATTTATAAGTGAATATATATGGTACCCATGAAAATGTCTAGTGGATATATACCATAAATGTTTTATAAATTATCTAATGTACATAAAAAATTATTAAAATGACATGCACTGGTTAGATCCATTTCAGAGAAATATAAGTGGAGCTTTTTTGTGATTTTGAGTTGTCTATTTGATTATTCATCAATGAACAAAAATGACAACTGGTCATCCTTTCCTTTCTTGTAATGGAAAACAATTAGCATAATAATTTTTATTTAATGATTATTGCAATTACTTGAAGCTAAGTTTCATTGGTGGCATGTAAAAGGATTCTGTATTGCAGTGAATGATAGTGTTGTACTGTGCATTCCAGTTACTTTCACATTCTTTTGAGCCCACTTTTTTGTACTTGACAAAAAGTTTGATTAAAAATCTATTATTTTTCAGTATAACAAGGCTGATAATCAAAACCAATTTAAGGTCTGATTAGCCAGACCTGATAGAGATTTCCTGTCAGTGACAACTCTTTTTACAGGTTCTGATTTAATTATGTGTAGTAAGTATTTGCAGGAGATGTAGTATAGATAACCATCTATATTAAAAATGTTCAACTGTCTACATTCTGTAATTACCATATGTACTTGCTTATAAGCCAAGTCAAACAGCAAACAGCAAAGGTCCTGATCTGCTGTTACATAATGTACTTGCAGATCAGAGTTTGTGTTGTTTGTTCTACTGATTACTCCTAACAAATTGAACATACCCAGATCTGCTGGTGCTTTATGCAACAGCAGATCTGATTCTGTGCAGTTTACAGCTGGACTCATCTTATAACCAAGAATATATGGTATGTCTTTAATATTTATTTTTAGGGCCAGATGCAACTCCAGAAGATTACCAGAGTATTGCTTTATATTTTGAGAATGAAAAGAACCATTTCCTGGCTGGCAAGTTCTTCCTTCGTAGTGGACAGTATCAAAGAGTAAGTTTAATTCTATGTACAGTTGGTTATTGCTATTACTAGCCATATTCTACATAATGGCAGTAAAAATAGATGAAATCTCTTTTTTTAGATGTTTATTTTCATAGGCTTTGGAACCTAGATATATGGTATGATGATTGATGTAAATGTTTGTGTGTGTTTGTGTTTGCGGATGACCATATTCATGCAAAATGACATTTTCATTGTTTGGTTGTGGAAGAGAGTCCTGCTGACTTCACAGATGAATAGTTATGTATTTGACCTTTTAATTTGTCAACTGTGATGAGCATAAAATCCCTGCAGAATATATAACCTTATAAAATACAGTGAATTCAGTGTAGTAACAGTGCAGTGTGTAAGCAATTCACATTTTATGGTATTACACAAAACACAGTTACTGCTTTCAATTTGTCTGGATGTATAATCAGTCATATAAGCTGGATAGGGTTAGACATTTGATTGTGTTATCTGATAAGTTAAAGCACAGGTATGAAAATATTATATTCTGAAATGTTTATGGGTATATTAGTATTTGTATTAGCAATCAAAATGTTCTAAACTGTGCCAGTGTAACCCAGCTGGTAAACTTTTTTTTTATCTAAAGATATTTTGGGGTGTGTGTGTAGGTGATGTTAGTCCGATAAATTAACCCACCAAATCTGTGTTGATACTGATGGACAATATGTGGGTCTGATGTCACCTGGTCATTAAAATTAGCAATTTTATTGCTTGCATATCTTTCCGGAACACACCTGCACACACTTTAGACACTTACTGGTATTTGATAACAGCCATATCTAGCGCAAAATTCAAAATTGCCATAGGACGAAGGGTTGTACTATTCCACATGGATTTACAAGTCGCCCAACATAGGATTTGCTCTGGAAATATAATGTCCATGTCGCCAAAGAACCCTTCAGCTAGTGGTAGCTCCACAGCCACGAGAAATACTGGCAAGTATAAAATGCACACCGATGTATGCAGACAAAATTGGCTGCAGAGTTTTGTAGGTTTTAATGAATAGGCAACATCAGCCCCATAACTGCCAGCCAATATCATCATGGGTGAGGGGCTGATTTATCAGCCTAGGTTGACGTGAAATTCCGTATAAAATATACTTTTTGATAGGAATATGTCATTTGAAGTCATGATTAAGAATTATATGCCATTCATGAAAATGCAGTTTTGTTTCTTTTGTTATAATTTTTGAACATGCATGAATAAATTAATTTGCATTCTTGATATACTCTCAAGAGTATTGCATGAATCAAATTATGCATAAATTATTTTCAGTTCCTTTGACATTATGTCTATGTTTCTTTTGTAGGCCATGAAACATTTCTTGCGGTGTGATGGTGAGAACAGCCAGGCCATTGAGTTGGCCATTGAGACAGTGGAAAGAGCTAATGATGAATCTCTAACACATGAACTGGTTGATTTCCTCATGGGAGACAAGGATGGTGTACCAAAGGTAAATTCATTCAAGGTGACTTTTGAACAGGGTTCCCATGCTTCCAAGAAATCAGGAAAAAGTCAGGAGGAATAATAATCTTTTTCCAGATTGTGAAAAGTCATTGCATTTTGCAAATATTGATGAAAGTCGGGGAAAAAAACCGGGAAGTTTACTCCACAACTTGATGCTGGAAACAATTACGTAATTGAGTCGTAACTGAACTGATTGCGAGTTAAATTTATCAAGTTCTAACCAGATTATTAGGAGGTTGCAGTATGGCTCATTTGGGTACTTGCCATAATTATCTTTGTTGAGACAATCCAAACACTCAGTGGATTTGATTCATCTAGTAGACTTTTTATTTCACAGACAGCTTGATATCCGTATCTTTTTTTATATGGAAGGTTTGAAAACCAGTCTTGCATGAGAAGAAGTCAACAAGGTGGTGTTAAAGCATAGCCACTTAGGGGATGGACTAGCAACCTTAAACATTGTTAAATAGAGTTATACCTGCATGAAACCGATATTGTTATGTCTTTAATCTGCTGGAAGATGATAAAACTAATGCGTTTATGAAACTTGAGCTGGTACTAGCGATTTTGATTGCTAGTGGCACGAGCACACAGAATCTCACAACCACCATTTTCAAAAAGTGTAGAAAAAAAACAACTAAATGAAAGTCATATACTGGTTGTAATAAAAAAAATAATGAAAGAGCACAAAATTCTCAATATTTATTCTGAGACCAACTTCCAGAGTTTTGTTGTATCACATGTAGTTTACCAAAAATATTGTGATAAGATGTTTGAGTCTGCACTTTAATTTCTGTATGCTTGACATGCCAAACTATCCTAAAAAGAAAACTAACATATTTGGTTGAAACTTTTTGTTTTGTCTTTATAATAGGTCAGATTAATTAATTCAGAATGGTTCAACATTCACTCAGACAGCCTGGCCATTGTTGATGTCTGTGTACAGGACTATATAGATTATTTAATTTTCCTGTTACGTGCACACATATCTTGTACCTGTCCTTATGTCATGGGACTTTAAATGAATGATCTGCAATTTAACATGTGTATTATCTAGTGCCTTTACAGTATACCCCCATACACATAATCTATTCTGTTTAATTAGCATTATGTCAAGAGTATGTGTTATATGCATTTTAAGGGGAAGAAACTCACATTATGTATTTTTTTTAATTAGCGAGATGCCAATAGTATGTGTTACACGTAATTTAAGGGGAAGAAACTCACATTATGTATTCTTTTTAATTAGCTGTATGCCAATAGTATGTGTTACACGTAATTTAAGGGGAAGAAACTCACATTAAGTATTCTGTTTAATTAGCTATATGCCAAGAGTATGTGTTACATGCAATTTAAGGGGAGGAAAGTTACATTATGTATTCTGTTTAATTAGCTATATGCCAAGAGTATGTGTTACATGTAAGTTAAGGGGAGGAAACTCACATTAGTAATGTGCAATGTTCAAATACAGACACAAATACATCAGTGGTAAATATGAAGTTTTGCTGCATGCATGAATAATCCCTGGCATTTGAAATAATTGTATCAGTGCACAATTGTGTTATTTCTCAAGCACTACGGCATTTGTTATAGATGTATAGTGTTTGACCATTTTTATTTGTACAGGATGCCAAGTACCTATTCAGACTGTACATGGCTCTTAAGCAGTACAGAGAAGCAGGTAGAACAGCCATTATCATTGCCAGAGAGGAGCAGAATGCAGGTAATTTATTTGCATTAGGGTCTTGAGAGTCAAAACTTTTCAGAGTACATATGTAGAAATTGAAGTATGTGGGATCACATATTTACCAACATAGATGGACTGAGCCTTAAAGTACATAGGACCACCTATTACCAACCTACTGGGTCCAAACATTGAAATTTGTTGAACCACTTACCAACCTAGTGGGCTCAAGCCTTGAGGTTTATAGGGCCTTTACTTACCATCCTAGTGGGTCCAAACATTGAAATTTGTTGAACCACTTACCAACCTAGTGGGTTCAAGCCTTGAGGTTTATAGGGCCACTTACTTACCAACCTAGTGGGTCCAAACATTGAAATTTGTTGAACCAGTTACTTACCAACCTAGTGGGTTCAAGCCTTGAGGTTTATAGGGCTACTTACCAATCCAGTGGGTCCAAACCTTGACATTTGTTGAACCACTTACCAATCTAGTGGGTCCAAACCTTGACATTTGTTGAACCACTTGCTTACCAACCTAGTGGGTCCAAACCTTGAAAATTTGTTGAACCACTTACTTACCAACCTAGTGTGCCCAGACATTGAAATTTGTTGAACCACTTACCAACCTAGTGGGTTCAAGCCTTGAGGTTTGTAGGGCCACTTACTTAGTAGCCTAGTGGGTCCAAACCTTGAAATTTGTAGGTCCACATACTTAGCAGCCTAGTGGGTCTAAACCTTGAGGCTTGTAGGGCCACTTACTTGCCATCCTGATGGATCCAGACCTTGAGGTTTGTAGGGCCACTTACCAACCTGGTGGGTCCAGACATTGAGGTTTGTAGGGCAACTTACTTACCAACCTAATTGGCCCAGACCTTGTGGTTTGTAGGACCATGTACTTACCAACCCAGTGGATCCAAACCTTGAGTCTTGTAGGGCCACTTACTTAGCAGTCTAGTGGGTCAAATGCCTTGAGGTTTGTAAGACCATTTACTTACTAACCTAGTGGGTCCAAACTTTGTAATTTGATAGTATTTTTGTAATTTGATAGTATTTTTGTTTTGGGTGCACCACTACATAGCTTTGATTCTTGCTGGTATCTGCTTTCTTTTTTTACATTTGTTGTGACTTATCTGGCTATGTGTGGGGTAGATATTGCATTATTTGTTGATACATTACTATTACAGTGTGTGGTGGATATTGCATTATATGTGGATACATTGCTATCACAGGGTGGGGTGGATCTTGCATTATATGTGGATACATTACTATTACAGTGTGGGGTGGATCTTGCATTATATGTGGATACATTACTATCACAGTGTGTGGTGGATCTAGCATTATATGTGGATACATTACTATCACAGTGTCAGGTGGATTTTGCATTATATGTGGATACATTGCTATCACAATGTGGGGTGGATCTTGCATTATATGTGGAGCACCGCTCCAGTGGCCTAGTGGTTAGAGCATCCACCTCGGATGCGGGAGGTCATGGGTTCAATCCCTGGCCGAGTCATACCAAAGACTTACAAAAATGGTACTAACAGCTGCCTCGCTTGGCCCTCGGCAATAAGAGGTTAGTGTTAGGACTGGTCGGCCTGGTGTCAGGATAATGTGACTGGGTGGGACATCATGCTACATGTCTGCGGCATGATACCCCAGTGCTAGGCATCACTATAAACTGTCACACTGCAGACATCGTAGTGATATGACTGAAACATTGTTAAAGCTACGTTAAAAATCCATATCACACAGACACACACACGCATTATATGTGGATATATTACTGTCACAGTGTGGGGTGGATCTTGCATTATATGTGGATATATTACTATCACAGTGTGGGGTGGATCTTGCATTATATGTGGATATATTACTATCACAGTGTGGGGTGGATCTTGCATTATATGTGGATAGATTACTATCACAGTCTGGGGTGGATCTAGCATTATATGTGGATACATTACTATCATTGTGGGGTGGATCTTGCATTATATGTGGATACATTACTATCACAGTGTGGGGTGGATCTTGCATTATATGTGGATACATTACTATCACAGTGTGGGGTGGATTTTGCATTATATGTGGATACATTACTATCACAGTGTGGGGTGGATCTTGCATTATATGTGGATACATTACTATCACAGTGTGGGATGGATCTAGCATTATATGTGGATACATTACTATCACAGTGTGGGGTGGATCTTGCATTATATGTGGATATATTACTATCACAGTGTGGGGTGGATCTTGCATTATATGTGGATAGATTACTATCACAGTGTGGGGTGGATCTAGCATTATATGTGGATACATTACTATCATTGTGGGGTGGATCTTGCATTATATGTGGATACATTACTATCACAGTGTGGGGTGGATCTTGCATTATATTTGGATACATTACTATCACAGTGTGGGGTGGATTTTGCGTTATATGTGGATATATTACTATCACAGTGTGGGGTGGATCTAGCATTATATGTGGATACATTGCTATCACAGTGTGGGGTGGATCTTGCATTATATGTGGATATATTACTATCACAGTGTGGGGTGGATCTTCAAGATTGAGACAAAGCACAAGTAGTGGAGCAACTGTTGCTATGGTCCAGAATTTTAAATCTTGTTTTAAGTGTGGTAAAGGTCATTTGGTTGGATCCATGGTGAGAATTTTTATACTTGCTTCTTTTCTGGCAAGCATGAACATGGTTTGGAATATACAGAGTTTGAATTATTAGAGATGTATGATATAGAATAAGATTGGTTATTATAACACACTTTTGGTTTGGATAAACAAACAAACTCTTTGAGATAATATTGGTTTGGACTGTTCCAGTAGAAATATACTTGGGACTGAAGGAAGGCATATTTAGCATGGAGTAATCACCTGTAGAAGCAATTTAGAATTTTGTATCATTTTCATGTAAACCTTTTGAGCAATTAGAATAACCTGGCATCTATTTTTAAATAAACTGCCTTTCCTGGGAACCATCTATGTTTAAATGAAATGTTCCTTGTGATAATCAAGATTTAATTGCAGCTATAATGAATTGCCCACATTTTTCCAAATCTTGTTCAGCATTAGGATGAGTTTTGTGATGATCGATGTCAGATAGTTCATAAAGATTATTAGCCAGAGATATTCTCTATGAAATTATCCTTTCTATCATAGACAAATATGAAATTAATACAAGCACAGAGGGAGTTTTGTTTGGCCTGTGTAAACATGATAAAGCAGTTATGTCACTTTTTCAGTGGCAATAGCAGTAGTGTTTTCAGTGTTGAAGTATCTTGCCACAGTTTTCCTGTGGCAATGGCAGTAGTGGTGTTAATGTTAAAGTATTGTGTTCAAGTTTTCAAGTGGCAATGACAGCAGTACTTTCTTTGTTAAAATATTGTGTCACAGTTTTCCAGTGCCGATGGCATTTGTGCTTTCAGTGTTATGGTATCTTGTTTACAGATTTCCAGTTTCAATGGTTGTAGTGGTTTCAATTAAAAAAGTATTTGACAGCAGTGGGTTCAGTATTATAATCTTTTGTTAAACATTTCCAGTTGCAGTAGCAGCAGTTGTTTCAGTGTTGAAGTATAGTGTTACAGTTTTCTGGCAGCAATGGCAGGAGCAGTTTCAGTGTTTTCCATTGGCAATGGCAGTAGTAGTTTAAGTGTTGAAGTATCATGGGACACTTTTCCAGAGGCAATGGCAGTAGTGGTTTTAGTGTTGAAGTATCATGGGACACTTTTCCAGAGGCAATTGCAGGAATGGTTTCAGTGTTTTCCAATGGCAATGACAGGAGTGGTTTCAGTGTTTTCCAGTGGCAATGGCAGTAGTGGTTTCAGTATTTTCCAGTGGAAATGGCAGTAATGGTTTCATTGTTTTCTAGTCAAAATGGCAGTAGTGGTTTCATTGTTTTCCAGTGGAAATGGCAGTAGTGGTTTCATTGTTTTCCAGTGGAAATGGCAAGAGTGGTTTTAGTGTTTTCCAATGGCAATGGCAAGATTGGTTTCATTGTTTTCCAGTGGAAATGGCAGTAGTGGTTTCAGTATTAAGGTATTGTTTTAATGTTTTTTGCATAACCTTTTCAAGATAGATACAGGGGGTTACATGAATATGTGGACACAAGTGAGGTAATGGATTCTTATGAAGGCTTGGTTTTAATGGTTTCACTGTTTAACTGGCATCTGACATCTCTCATTGGAAGAGAAATAAGGTATTGAAGCAAAACAAATGAAAGAGACTATACTGGTGTGAATGCAGTTTCATTATATGAAGTGTTACTGATGTTAACCATAAATTGTCTGTATTGCAGGTAACTATCGTAATGCCCATGACATGTTGTTCAGCATGTACCAGGAACTTAAGCAACAGAAAATCAAGATACCTAATGAGATGGTCATTAACTTGATGATTCTTCATAGCTACATCTTAGTCAAGGTAGAATTTTTTTATTCTGAAATTGTTCTTTATGTAATAATGGAACAACAGCAAAATCACAAAAAGAACATACATGAAACTTAATGGATGTTACAACCATTCATAATCGGCAACTAGGCTTTATGAGATTTGCGATGTAACTTTGAAATGTATAGAAAATTGAGTGCTCAGCAAGACATAAGGGTCAACTCTGGCCAAAAAATTATGAATAAAGTTTTCTTTAATGTCAGCAATATAGGATATAGTCAGTTATGTTCTTTTCTGAAATTTAAGTTAAAATGAAATGAAATTATTTATTTTTACTTCATTCCTTAGTTGTGACATTTTTGATTACTAGTCTTTCCAGCATTATGCGCATATGTAAGCTGTATATGGATACAGCTTTGATGGTGGGAGGGATCATTGTGTCCCACTGGCTAACTACCACCTGCCTTAAGCTGGGCCCCCACCCCCCTGGTCAGTAAGGTGTTGACCCAAATTCCACACCAGACAAAAGAAACAAGAAACCAACAAAGAAGACTCCAGCTCTTCGATTCGCAAGCTAGAATGTATGCACCATGTGCACAGGTATCTCTGATGACCTCAGGGAGATGGATGGCACCAGGAAGACAGCCATCATTGACAGAGAGCTCACCAGACTAAATGTCAGCATAGCTGCCCTTCAGGAAACGAGGCTCACCTTCAGCAGCTACACCTTCTGGAAGGGTCGAGAACCTGTGGAGCCCTGCCAGCATGGAGTGGGCTTCACCATCAAAATCCTCCTCCTGGGCCCCAGTTGAGCCTGCCTCAGAGGGCACTGAGCATGTCTTGTCCATCCACCTTGACACTGCTGCAGGTCCTGTTAACATCCTCAGTGTCTACACCTCCATTCTCACGTTTTCAGAAGACACAAAGAATCAGTTCTATGGGCAGCTGGATGAACAGATCAAAGGATGCCCTAAAGATGAGCTGCTATTACTCCTTGGTGACTTTAATGCCAGAGTAGATGTGGATCACGAGTCATGGCCTACCTGCCTCAGACATCATGGCACTGGAAAGATCAATGCAAATGGTCAGAGACTGCTAGAGCTGTGTACCTACCATGACTGCATTACAGACACCTTCAGGTGTAAGCCACAACACAAAGTATCATGGAAACACCTCAGATCTCATCGCTGGCATCAGCTCGACTTGGTCATCATCAGGCGCTCTGCCCTGGACAGCGTCCTTTCCACCAGAAGCTACCACAGTGCAGATTGCAACTCCAACCACGCCCTCATGATCAGCAGGGTGGGCCTACAGCCACACACACTACACTGCTTAAAACCAAAAGGTTGCTCTCGCATCAACACTATGCAGATGTTAGTCCCGTCAAAGGTGGAGGAGTATGTGTCCACCCTGGACCAGGCTCTCCAGGACCTGCCAGAGCACAATGCCACAGCCAAGTGGAACACCATGAAGGGTGCTATCGACACAGCCATGTCCACATTTGGCAAGAAGGAACAGTCCAAACAGGACTTGTTCAATGCACACCTTTCAAGGATGAAACCAATAATCGAGGACAAACAAAAAGCCTTCATAGCTTACAAAAAATGTCCCAATGAACGGATGCTTGCTACCCTCAGAAGTGCCTGAAGCATCACCCAACACATCGCTAGACAGTGCATGAATGAGTACTGGCAGCAACTGTGTGAAGGAATCCAGTGCAGTCTGGAAACATCCAAGGTATGTACAGTGGCATCAAGATGGCTCTAGGCCCTACAGTGAAAGGGGTCGTCCCCCCCTGAAATCTCTGATGGGAGAGAAGATCACAGACCATGAGCAACAGTTGGCCAGACGGGTGGAGCACTACTCAGAGCTATACTCCCTCGAAACATCAGTCACCGTTATGGCCTTTAGCAGCATACAGAAACTGCCCATCATGGTGGAGCACGACAAAGTGCCCACCTTAGAGGAGTTCATCAAAGCCATCGACTCCCTCTCAAACGACAAAGCACCAGGTAGTGACAGCATCCCGCCTGAAGCTGTTGAACATGGGAAACCGGCATTGCTTCAGCCGATGCATGAGCTACTCTGCCTCTGCTGGGAGGAAGGAGCAGTCCCTCAAGACATGTGTGACACCACCATTGTGACCCTTTACAAAAACAAGGGCGACTGCAGTGACTGTAATAATTACAGAGGGATCTCGCTCCTGAGCATCATTGGCAAAGTGTACACCTGCATCCTTCTCAACAGGCTGCAGCTGCTGAAGGGCCATGTGCACCTGGAATTCCAGTGCGGTTTCAGAGCAGGCAGGTCGACAACAGACATGATCTTCTCCCTCCAACAACTCCAAGAGAAGAGCAGAGAGCAAGGTCAGCCATGCTACATGATGTTCATTGACCTCACTAGGGCCTTCAGCCTGATCAGCAGGAAGGGCCTATTTGAACTTCTCAGTAAGATCAGCTGCCTCCCAGAACTCTGCAGCATGATAATCTCTTTCCATGATGATATGAAGGGAACAGTCCTGTATGATGGATCCTCCTCAGACTCCTTCCCCATCAACAGTGGCATGAAGCAGGGCTGCTTGTTGGCGCTGACCCTTTTTGGGATCTTCCTCTTTTTGCTCCTTTCCTATGCCTTTGACTTGTTCAGTGATGGTATTTATCAGCACACCAGGTCCGATGAAAGGCTGTTCAACCTGGCATGACTGCGCTCGAAGACCAAAGTGAGGTCAGTGCTCATCAGGGAGATGCTCTTTGCAGATGATGTGGCTCTTGTAATCCACACCAAGGATGCCCTCCAGAGACTGGGAGATCGTTTTGCTGATGCCTGCAAGCAGCTCGGGCTCACCATCAGTCTGAAACAAGACAAACATCAGCGTGCAAGATGCCACAACTGCCCCTTCCATCAAAATCAATGGTGTCACCCTGGAAGCAGTCAACAATTTTACTTACTTTTGGTCAGCCATCAGCAACACTTTCTTGCTTGATGTGGAGCTTGACAGAAGGCTTGGAAAGGCCAACACCATCATGGCATGACTAATGAGGAGGCTGTGGGAAAACAATGCGCTGACAGAGCACACCAAGATCCAAGTCTACCAGGCTTGTGTTCTCTGCACCCTCCTATAAGGAAGTGAGACCTGGAGCCTCTATATGAGGCAAGAGGGTTGGCTCAACTCCTTCCATATATGATGCCTAAAATGCATCCTGAAAATCAGCTAGAAAGACCGCATCCCACACAGCAAGATCCTGCAGCGTGCAAGCATCCCCAGCATGTACTCCTTGCTGAGCAAATGCCGCCATTGATGGCTGGGACACATTGGATGCATGGAGGATAGGAGGCTGCCAGAGGACATCCTACATGGACAGCTGGTCACTGGCACCAGAAGTGTCAGCCACCCCGCACACCATTTCAAGGATGTGTGCAAGATGGACATGAAGGCATGCAACAATTCAATTACTGGTAAGTGCAGGCTGAGGACCCAGGCACCTGGATACAGATGGTCTGTAAGGGCATAGCAGTTGCTGATGTGAGGAGAGGCCAGCTGGCAGCAGAGAAATGTCAGAGAAAGAAAAGCGTGGCAGCAACTTAGACTTCCCAGTACATCTGCACCAACTGCAATAGGGACTGTCATTTGCACATAGGCCTGCACAGCTACAGCAGACATTGCCAAAACCACAGAGACAGATGACACTTCAAGGGCACTGCTCGCATGGTCTCTCGAGACATAGCCACCAATGATGATGATATATTTATATATAGATATATGTGTATAATCTGCCAAGACCTTAGGACTGCTGAGGTCACTGTTTCTGAGACTGCTTAAAATCTTGTTTTATTTATTTATCTTTGTAGATCCATGTCAAGAGGGGTGACCATATGAAGG
This sequence comes from Sinohyriopsis cumingii, assembly GCA_028554795.2. Classification (NCBI taxonomy): domain Eukaryota; kingdom Metazoa; phylum Mollusca; class Bivalvia; order Unionida; family Unionidae; genus Sinohyriopsis; species Sinohyriopsis cumingii. Next base: position 108,279,035 of record CM068829.1, on the reverse strand, counting down.
GAGCTAGAATGTTGATTCGAGTAGCCAACAACATTAGCAAGTTTCCCTCACGTAAGTTACATATCAGACATCAACCTAATTTGTTTGACATTAGTACTGAAATTCAGTTGATCTGCAACATCATTATTTATTTAATTTTCTGCCTTTAAGACTACATTATGCCCAGTAATTTGAAAATATTCAGAAGTGAACATTAGTGGCATCTTGTACTGAATTGTAATTTTACATGTGTATGCTTTTAATATTCTTTGATATGATAGATGTTTACTTCACTTTACTTTCATTTTACAATGCCATGTAATTTCACCTATGATGGAGTCCAACTGCCAAACTTAGATCCAGTTCTGCTATTGCATAATGCATCAGAAAGTCAGGGTCTACGTTTTTTTTGTTCTGATGGTTTCTCCTAACAAACTACATAGATTGAGATCTGTTGGCACATTATGTCATGGAAGATCTGGGTCTATGAAGCATGCTGTTGGATCCATCTTGTATGTGAGTATATATGGTTATTCTTAAAACAGATTGCAAATAATACATACTATTTGTCTTAAAAGTGTTTGATTTTCTCTGCAACTTGTTGTTCCATAACCATTCATTTATGTCTCAGATTCAGAATTGTTGATTTAATCAGAAATCTGAGACCAGTACTTGAATATGTACACTGTTCACTTGACTTCGTAGAAAGTTCCATCACTATATATCCTATCAACATGTGCTTTGTATGATGATATTTCTGGTTTGTGCAGATTTGGTCAGTTGTATCTGCATTTTCTGTGAGAAAATAAGTTATGTTTTTTAATCTGTTCTGCAGATATTGTACCCATCCTGACCTCCACTGTCATCGAGTGTCATAGGGCAGGCCTGAAGAATTCATCCTTCAGTTACGCTGCTTTGTTGATGAGGCCAGAGTACAGAAATCAGATCGATCTGAAATATAAAAAGAAAATTGAGATGATAGTCAGAAAGCCTGACAAAACAGAAGAGGAAGAGCCTCTAGCACCATGTCCTTACTGTGGCTTTAAGTTACCAGAAACAGAGCTTTTATGTCCAGAATGCAAAGCAAACATTCCCTATTGTCTTGTAACAGTAAGTCCTGTCTTCAAACATTTTGTATTGTCTTGTAACAATAATTCCTGTCTTCGAACATTCTCTATTGTCTTGTAACAGTATGTCCTGTCTTCAAACATTCTGTATTATCTTGTAACAATAAGTCCTGTCTTCAAACATTTTGTATTGTCTTGTAATGGTAAGTCCTGTCTTCAAACATTTTTTTTTGTCTTGTAACAATAAGCCCTGTCTTCAGGCATTTTTTATTGTCTTGTAACAATAAGTCCTGTCTTCAAACATTCTCTATTGTCTTGTAACAGTATGTCCTGTCTTCAAACATTCTGTATTGTCTTGTAAGAACAAGTCCTGTCTTCAGACATTCTGTATTTTCTTGTAACAATAAGTCCTGTCTTCAAACATTTTGTTTTCATTTGTAATGGTAAGTCCTGTCTTTAAACATTTTGTATTGTCTTGTAGCAATAAGTCCTGTCTTCAAACATTCTGTATTGTTTTCTAATGGTAAGTCCTGTTGTCAAACATTCTATATTGTCTTGTAACAGTAAGTCCTGTCTTTAAACATTTTGTTTGTCTTGTAACAGTTAGTCCTGTCTTCAGACATTCTGTATTGTCATGAAACAGTTAGTCCTATATTCAGACATTCTGCATTGTGTTGTAATGGTAAGTCCTGTCTTCACATATTCTGTATTGTCTTAAAACAGTAAGTCCTGTCTTCAAATATTCTGTATTGTAACATTAAGTCCAATCTTGATACCTTATTGCATGCCTGTATATGAATATTTTGCATAATTAGGCTTATTTTAGCTCCTTGGACATATGGAACTAGTTGGCAACAGCATTATCACATCAAAATTTCACATTGGAATTGTGCGAAAAATTTTGAGCTCATTATTTTTGGAAGTGAAGAATAGACAGCAGCAGCTGCAGTATCTACAGTTTGCTAAGATTTTGCTTTATGTTTTTATTTGCATATGTTTCCAATCCCCATGGACAGAGTCTCATCATACCTGGCATAAATCATTATGACACTTAGACAATTCATTTGTGACTTGTTCTTTCACCCTTTTCACCTTGTGTTCAAAGTCTGTTTTAGAAAATTTGGATTTGGTGTTGGTTAAAAAAAAATCATTAGCTTATATTTCCTAAACTCCTTGATAAATATTTTTATATACTGGGGATGAATCATCATAAAGCTAAGACAATTTACCCACAGCATGATGACTCTAAGATAATTTACCCACAACATGATGACTCTAAGACAATTTACCCACAACATGAGGACTCTAAGACAATTTACCCACAACATGATGACTCACCCATTTTTCCCTGTGGTCAAGGTCACACACTTTACAGTATTGCTATGATTGTAGGCACATAAATTTCCTGACCTTGTTTTTTCTTTGGAATTATAAACTTGATGTAGATAATTTGTGTTCTTTGTTTGGATTTTTGCGAGGACAGAAAATTGAGTTGAAGTGATACTTGAACACTTTTTGAAAGTTTTTTGAGTAAATAATAAATTGATATTTTAAATATTTTTCATAGTATTTTTATGTCTTTGAATGCCTCATGTCAGAGGAAGCTCTTGTAGAAAAATTCTTAATTGATTCATAACAATGAGACTAATAAAATAATATTAAACAATTTTCTGCTGATCATAATCTAGTTGAGTAGATATATTTATTTCATTATTTCCTTAGGTCATTTTATTTCCTTCCTTTTATGCTTTGTAGGTAAAACACCATCAATTTATTTAGCAAAATTAACAGACGTTGTTTTCATGACTTGAATTGTGACAGAGTTAAATGTGTTACTGTTGACATGGCTAAGTTATTAAAGATTCACTGTTTCTAAAGTGCTGATTGAAATTGTTATTTAGTACAAATTTGTGTGTATATAGTATCCCTGAGAAATATAGATATGTTGACTTTGCACATCTTGAATCCATCCATGAATGGGGAGCCAAATCTACACCTCACTGGAACACTTGAGAAATGACAGCTCTTGCTTGGGTATATATCTGAATGACTTGCTTGACATGCTATTTGTATATCTGCTAGGGTGTTAATATTAGTTTGTGTAAACACAAGATGCAAGGAAGTAGAATATACAAAACTCAGTTTACTGTAACTTCGTTTTAAATTTATAATTTCAGGGCAGACATCTGGTGAAAGATGATATGACTGCTTGTCCAAATTGTGACTTTCCAGCATTGTTTTCTGAATTCTTAAGGTAAGTGTAATTATTTTCTCAGAAAGAAGACTTATGTTAACACCATTTTACTTCTATTCCTTTTGATTTTACTTTCAATACTGGGATTTTTTAATTACTAAATTTTTTATTTGGGCATATATTTTTATAAATATTTTGCTGTTCATTTTGTACCTTTCAAGTAGGAAATCTTCGAAGACAGTGGGGAAATAAATTAGTAAATGGCTTTTGTGTGGTGAGGTATATGTGCCTACCTTGATTTGGTCCAGGAGATTTTGTCTTGGTGTCAACATACCAAAAGCACATTTTGTTGAGTTTCATAACACTTGCCTTACTGAATGTAGTGCAGATAATGTTGGGAACAAAATCCTCCTGCCCATGATTACTTTTTATATGTTTCTTTCATGACATTTAGCTTCTCCTGTAATACAGGCTATTGAGACAGGAGGGGCTAAACGTAGGAGAAAATATTATTACAGAGGAAAAATTGGAGACTTGCTGCCCACCGATGGCTTTTAGTACCCTTTTAAAATCATCCACTCAAAAGAAAAAAATGGGAATTACAAATCTTGTGATTGTGATTGGTGGCTTTTTAAAAAAAAAAATTTTATTAAAGGTTTAGTAGGCACAATAGATCATGCATCTGTTGGCAAGTGTATTCATATTTTCAATTACTCATTTTCTATCCATGTAGGTTACTGGAAACAGAAGAGACATGTCCAATGTGCTCAGAAAAGGTTCTGAAGGAGAACATACAGAAAAAACAAGACACACATAGATACCTTTCCCCAGACGAGGGAACAGAATAAATGGTTGTTAATGCTTGTGATGACTTATTTTATTTTAGCCATACTTTATATTTTCTGATTTACATTTACATTTTCTATTTAAAATGAGAATTGACTTGTAAACACAAAAAATTGGAGTTTACTGCAAATATATGATAGGTTGTGTTCACAGAGGTGATATTTTACACTTGTGACATTTAATAAAGAAGTGATGTATTTAATATTTGCAATCCCATCTTGAACTGAAGATTGAAGAAGGATATTAAAATTAAATTTATTCAGGTACAAAAATATTGTGGAGGATGGTCTAATGGTTTTCAGTACAAACATCAAGATTTTAATCCTCTTGAAAAACACATACCATGCTTTGGATGAATTTGACTTATTACACATTATAATGATACCTGAGAATAATATTGAGGTAGATCAGTTGCAAACACATACCATGCTTTGGATGAATTTGACGTATTACACATTATAAAGGTACCTGAGCTTAGTATTGAGGTAGATCAATTGCATATTTATACACTGAACACCTACAGCAGACTAGTATTTTCATGGTCTGTGTTATTTTTTGCATTATGTCTATTACATATCCTTATGCTTTCTGTAGCAAAAATCTTCATAAAGTTTTCTTTCATGTGTAATAAAAACAAATTCAAATGGATTGTCTTAGCCAAAAGATGTTCATGATGTAATTTTGTACAAAGCAAAGTATGTCCCCAAACTGTATGATGACTACAATGACAATGCTTTTACATTTATTTATCATCCATTAATTTCAAGTTGGAAATAATTTTTGTTTCTTTTATTCAGTGTCAATGTCATTAAAAAAAACAATTTGCTTTTGCACTTGCATTCTTAAATTTGATCAAATATCAAACAGTTAATGAAAATATGGTATTGGAACCTACATATGAAATTTTTCAAAGTTTAAGAAAATAAACCATGTAGGTATGTATATAATAATAATAATAATAATGAGGACTTTGTATAGCGCCTAATCTTTAGAAGCTCTAAGCACTTTACAACATTAGACAACACCTATAACATAAATAAAACAACATATATAATGATATTATTACAGAAAACAAACACCTTGAAATTTAAAAACATAAAAACATGCTGTACATATTTAAGGTAGGGAACATTATTAGGTCTTTAAGTTTGGTCTTGCATATTTTGCTAGCCAAGGGTCATTGATTCACTTCATAGCATATATACTCTCTGAAACAGTACCTACCAATCTGCTGTCTGATTGGATATAGCTGAAAGAAATGGATACAAACAAATAGCACTTTTTATTTGGTAAAGAAAACAGTCGGTGGCTGCAGAATTCAGACTGTACATTCCCAAGTTTTTCTTCGAAGTCATGGACTTTGAACATGGTGAAGTCATCATATTAAAAACCAAACACTGACCTTTTTGACTGGTCAGTTGATTTGCATTGCTATGAGCAATAACATCTTCTGCAGGATGGCATTTGTTAAAAACACTATTTGGTTACATATGTCATGGATCAAGGTGGAACAGAGACTGGATTGATGACCTTTGGCCAGTTGATTCTTGCATGTGTAAAAAAAATGTAACAGTCATGTTTATTCGCAAATAGTAAAGAATTGTTTTATTTATTTAGAGTCCATGTTCTGGTAAGATCACAATAATGAAGTCAGCACCATTTTCATTTAAGACTTAACAGGCTGTTTAATAGTTCAACAACATGAAAACTGTTCAACAGTCAACAAAGTTTCTTTGAAGAGAGTGACTAAATACCACACTCTCGAAGGAAAAATAAAATTTGCAAATCTGTTCAGCTAAAAGACCAACAGTGTCAACTTGTTTTTACATATCTTGCTTTAAAACAATGATATACTAGATAAATATCTGTACTGGAATATTGTCATACATATTGCTACGAGTGTGACAGTACATCAATGTTGCAACACTTGAAGGTGATATTCCATGATATACATGAATGCAAAAGTTAAAAAGAAAGAAAGTTAAAGAACTTTATGCCTCCTCAATAAAAGTTTGAAAGATTTTAACAGTTTGTTTTGGGTTTTTTAATCTTTTTATCATTAATCTTATTATCATTTGTTGGACATTGGTTAATATGCTGGATCAGCAAGAAGAAATACAAGTCTGAATGACAAAATATCAACCAGAATCATTTTTAGTCAGATATGATTATGTAAAATGATGATATGTTGAACATTTTTAAATTTATTACAGATTCAAGTATGAAAAATAGTTTTTGTTTCTTGTTATGTTCAAGTTAAATGTAATTGTTTGTATCTTCATTTTCAACTGTAACTTTATCGCATATGTACCATTTGAAGCTTTCCTTAGTAAACTCATTTGTAAATTAATTGAATTTGTAGATTTAATTTCGAAATGAAAAAGTGACCCACAGTACCATAATACCTTGCTAAGACCAAAATGGCAGACATCTTTTAAACATAAAGCCGTCAGCTGTATTTAAGTTCCTGTCAGAAAATATTTATGGTTTCAAACAATAAATAATTACCAAGGCATTGTACAGTTAATTACAAAAGCATGTGTGAAATAGTCATGATATATTCATGTGATGCTAGTAACCTTGCAACATAACTATATAGATAGACTTTTCATGGAAAGACATTGATTGATTGTTGTTTTTTTATAAAATTTTATATTTACAACAGCACTTATCATGCTTAGGAAATGGGAGCTAAGTGCTTTACTTGCAAATAAGTATAGTTTTTTTGTTGTTGTTGTTTGTTTCTGCTTGTAACTGTACTTCTCATATATGAATGACTATATCATACTGAGTAAATGAAATCTAAGTGCTTTTCTCAAGGATACACCAAGGCAGCTGACATGGGCATCCGGAGTGGGTAACAAACCTTCAATCCATGGATTGCCAACTGAACAACTGCAACTCTGTCAATGACAAACAGACATTGTGCAAGTCTGTGTCATGATTCAGATTGTAATTGTATAATCATTACTGTATTGCAGTATGTATTATATTACCTACTGTCTGATAAGTATGGTGGCATGTATTTTATCATGAGCCGACTAGTATAAGTATCGCATGGCCATGCAAGCAACACAGCTCTATCTTACATGTATCATTGTTAACCCAAAAAAGTCTTTGAGATTATTTTGAGTTACCTCCCCTTTAAGCATTTATGAACCTTAATATGGGCGCAATGTGTACCAGAAAAAGGTCTGAAGTGTATAAGTTTGGCAAATTCAGGAATACATAGGCTGGGTGTGTTAAATCCATCAGCATTTACCAAGGGCTGTTTCAGTAAAATAAAATTGGGACCAAGGGAAGTCATTTTTAAAATGGCATAGTCACTGCATACATGCAGTAAAGAAAACTTTTATGCCATTTTATAGATGAACTCTGAGAGAAAATCAGAGCATCCTGGCATATATATTTGTTTTAAATTACTTCTCTGGGCACCATGTATGTTTCAAATAGAAAAGCCCTCATGCTAAAATATCCATGTAATTTTTATTGCCTTCAAACTTTTCCAATCCATCTGTTTATAATATATAATCTTGTATAACATTCCACTTTTAAATTTTGTGATTGATGGATTCAAATATTCATATTTAAACTTTCATGCCTAAGAACTAGTACAAAACAATGTTTGTATTGCAGTTTGTTTGAGCTTCATAGCTGAAATTATTTTTTTTGAAATTATGGGAGAAAATGATTAGACTTTCCAACATTAATATATGTGAACTTTGTCAATTAACATTTTAGTTATGATCTTATTTATTGCATATGAATAACTGAAGTTATGACTGAAAGATTGCAAGAATAAAATAATGAAAGATGTTGATTTTTATGAGTACTCTTACATCCACCATATCCGTAATGGTCTATTGCAGGTTTTCTCACAATATACTTTAACTATATCATATTTATTAGGAATACATTTTAAGGATAAGTTTTGAAAATTAGGTCTAAACATTTCGATACTTTGGATATGTTATCAAAATTTAACAAGAACAATCTAATGGGTTAGAAAAGTATGATGGTGACTATGATTTGAATTTTAAGAAAATGGATAGTTATCTCCCCTGTGACCAGAATTTAGGAATACTGTGTAATAAAATTTAAAAATTTCTGAAGAAGAGGATAAGAATCCCATGAACTATGGTTATAGAGGATATCAACATTTTTTAAGTGGGTATTAATAGGAAATATTTAATGACTGAAATGGAAACATTGTATTTTAATGACTGAAATGGAAACATTATTTTAATGACTGACATGGAAACATTATTTTAATAGCTGAAATGGAAACATTGTTTTAATGACTGACATGGAAACATTATTTTAATAACTGAAATGGAAACATTGTTTTAATGATTGAAATGGAAATGTTATTTTAATGACTGAAATGGAAACATTTTTTAATGACTGAAATGGAAACATTGTATTTTAATGACTGAAATGGAAACATTGTATTTTCATGGGTGACTTTGCATTTCTGAACAATATAAAATGTTTTAACTTAATGGGTAAAATATTTCCATTTATCTGGTCACAGAAATGTAGATTGTCTTAGTCATATATTTTTAAAGGCAAAACAAGCTTTTGCATTAAGATCAATTAGTTGCATGGATTTTTTACTTTCTGTGCCAATATGATTAATGGCTGCATTACTACATTAATAAAAAGAAGTTCCAAAATTTCACAATAATATTACGAGTTTTTTTTACAATTTAGCTCCTACTTGTAATGTTTCAGACCGTGTATTTCATGACTGCATCCAAAAATATAAAGATCTTTTTTTACTTTTGTTAATGCATCTCTTAAATGGATTGATATAGTGAACATAGTTGGGACATTTTATAAGCTTTATGACTTTAAACAAAAATAGTTTACCTGTTAGGGTTTTTGTTGTTTTTTGTTTTTGTTTATTTCTGCATTCCAACTTGAAATATATGGCCTTGTCAAGCTTGATGCATAGATTGGTAATGGTTGCTGTTCCCAAACTTGGGTTGTGACTTAATTTTGGTTTTCAGTCAGTACTTATCTGTTCCTATTTCTCCATCGATTTCATGCATCATTATGATGAGAATTAATTACTCATTAAACAATTATAGTACAATATTTAATCAAGAATTTTTCCCTAAGAACTTGTACCACTGGTGATAGACTTTAACATAGATAATAATAATAAAAATAATAATAATGAGGACTTTGTGTAGCACCTAATCTTTAGAAGCTCTAAGTGCTTTACAACATTAGACAACACCTATAAGATAAAAAAACAAACAAAAAAAAACAATAATATTATTACAAAAACAAACACCATGAAATTAGAAAAACATTAAAAAAAATAAAAAACCATGCTGAGAATATTTCAGGTAGGAAACATTATTAGGTCTTTAAGTTTGTTCTTGCAGTCAAAACAAGTGAGTTTTAAGAGCACTCTTGAATGGGATCACTGTCTTTGTGTCTAAGTTCAGTGGGCAATTCATTCCACGTTGCTGGGCCCTGGTATGCAAAAGAACGTTGTCCATATGATTTCGTTTTCATAGTGGGAATAATGAGTATACGATTGTCAGAAGAGGAGCGTAAGTATCTTGCTGGTGTGTACACTTGTATGAGGTCGGATATGTATGTTGGACTGGAGTCCGTCAGTGAAACGTAGGACAGAGATGTTTTGTACAGTCTTGAAAGAGAACCATCTTTAGATAAAGAAAATGCATGTTTTTTAATCTAAAATGTTCTTTAATTCCATTCAGTAATGGTCATATGTGAACCTTGAAAAAATTAATTTCATCCTGGAAAATCCTGGAAATTTATCTTTAGAAAAGCGTGGGAACCATGCACACAACGCAGATCAGAGACCTACGTCGAGATTTGTATGGTGCTGACAACTACAGACGTTTTGGTCAGTCTCTTTCATTTCTTTGGACAAACAAACTGGCACTCATAGAGTGTAACGGAGAAGGAAAAAATTCAAGAAATTTCTAGCTGCTCCGATCGCAGCAGTAGCTGAATCCGGCTATAACCATTCATCAGATGGAACATAAAAGTGCAAGCGACCGAAACAAACTGCCGGACGAAAACGAGGCCAACGGAAAAGACCAAGAGCTTAACGGACAACAGATATAAAGCACCGATAGTTCATAAACATATTCTAACATGTACATATACCTAATTAATTGATACATTGTGAAATAAAGTATATAAGGTTATAACTGCTTTTTTTTTTTTATTGCTAGTTGTATGACAGATACCTCTGTATTTGGGAAATTTTAAAAATTCGCCACTTTAATAAAAGATAGAACGTAACCTTATTTTAAATTCTAATTTGACTTTACATTTACACTTCTATATGAATGTAATCACCTTTATAGCGCCAACAGTTACCAAAAAGCAGCAGTATTGTGCCTTTCTCAATACCATTGCTTATCCGTTACGACAGAGAACTCGAAAGAATAAATGATGATCTCAATAATTCAGCCCATGACTGTCAATTATCAGATAATGACTTCACACGATGATTTGAAAAGCAGAAAGATTTGATAATTCCATCATCGATTAATTAAGTTAGCGAGTTTAATTTATGTATAAGAAATGGCCAACATTAAAATTTAACACGCAATAATTAGGATGAATTAAAGTCATTTAAATTATTGTAGATTGCATAAAATGGAACGAAACTAACTTTCGAAAAAACTCAGCAGCGGAAAATACAACTTAAATTGACGCAAATAAAAAAATAATTATCAGGCCCATGAAAATAAAGACTGAAGTTGTGAGATCGAATTAAATAGAAATATCTGAGTATATTTGGGTATATTTAACTATATTTTAGAGCATTTGGATAGTATCTGCATGGTTTTGTAATATTTAAATATACTGTTTTGGAGGTCTTTGGAAGTATTTGAGTCCATTTGGCAGTATTTATTATATACATGGGCATGCAGCCAAGGATTAAAGACAATGGTAACTATGTATGCATATGTATCATATATATTGATCATCAGAGTATATATAGTTTCTAGGAGAAAAAAACACCAAAGTACGAAAAGAAAAAATTTGACCACACAAAGGCCAGTCCAGACACAGAAACCATGTAGCAGTCAAAACATTATAGCATATACATAGCAAACATGGAAGATCGTTGGCCACGATCACTGGAAATATGGGTTATCTTATGTATTTATCCACATACACATATGTCAATGGGTGATAGTACAAAACATAACAAGTTATTCATTTTACAGAATAAAGCTATCAAATATTGGGAGAGGAGGAAATAAATGAGCGTAGTTTCTTATTTGTGGTCTTAATTTTCTCTTATTGTCCATTCTGCCAAAGCTAGTTCAAACTCAGTCGCACCGATCTATTTTGTCTTCGATTGCAGCTGAATATATTCTAGAATAATGTTAATTTTTATTTTTTGGACACACCTTGGACATTTAGATGTAATTAGGTATTGGCCTCGAGTGTGTTCCTTACCCCATGGCTCTTTGTTCGAAACATTCAACGACTTTTATGTGTTAGTGTTCCCACCCTCCGATATTTATGTGTTGTTTTTTCCCGTAACAAATGAAAAATAATTTTGAAAAGAAAATGTATTTATATGACCGTTTTAATTGCGATGGTTTTTCTTAATTTGCTCCTTTCTTCGACGAGTCGTTATCCGAGGTTTCTGTATATACATGTATGCTAACTAGTTCATACATTGATTTACGTGGGCCTGCTAGCAGCGTGCATTGGTCGCTACCAAAAGGCTTGCCTGAATCAGTAACTGGGGTTTCGTTTCTACAATCTCTGCAGAGTAGTGTCAAGGCTGGAATGTTGCCTTTTTTGAACCCTTTGGAGCACTGACATGCGGACTAGACTCTACCCCTCATGATTTGCTCACTCACTCCCGTCACGTATGTGTGTGTGTGTGTGTGCGTGTGCGTGTGTGTGTGTGTGTGTGTGTATGTTTGGGGTTGGGGTGATTGCACCCTTGCGGACAAAATTAACAGTGATCAACTGGCAAAGCTTCTCGTGGGGGGTTAAATTGTCATGGGAGGGATAAAGGCGAGGACGAGTAGAATGGTTCCAAAGGGGACTAAACGGCGAAACATTTACTCTGACACTACCTCTCATTGAATTCATACATATATACTCCCACAGTCCTAACATTAAGAGAGAGAGAGAGAGAGAGAGAGAGAGAGAGAGAGAGAGAGAGAGAGAGAGATCTAAATATGGAAATATAAAGTCAATAAGATATGGGCAGATATATATATTTTTTTTTCTAACTGAAAAAGAGAGTTTCACAGCTAAATCGCCACTGGCAATAATAGTAGTATAACCACTAAGACAATATTAATTTTCTTCCACTGATAAGTTTCAGTATCTAATTATAATTAATAAATATATTTCATTCTTCAAGGGTTTTTTGGGAGTAATTTCAAAATATAACCCAAGTTTTAAAAGAGTAACTTTAAGTTCATTTAATACTGTACCTTAGAAAATTAAATTTGATAAACATATTTTTGAAACCGATGAATTCACAGCTAGCAAATAACGACTGTTTGTCATCGATTCAGTGGACTGCTGACCAGTTACAGTCTTTTTATGTAATCTCCACTTTTTCGTGCCACTGACCACTTAGACATTTTTATATATAATCACGTCTGTCCAACTTGTTTATCTCAGTCCATTGCTGACTAATCTCGGACATATGGACGTTGCTGCACATATAACATGAACAATTTAATTTCATGTAATTTTGTGCCCATTTTTATTCGAATTTGGACACATTATTCATCAGTGATTCAACAATACTGTTGAAATAGGTTTGCTGATCTCTTCACAGCACAGTTTTCAATTTAACTTAAATTCCAGACTAACGAATAGGTGTGGCATAATTAAAAGGTCAGTTTTCAGTCTCCCATGATGGTCATCTACCTTGACGGTCACCTATACTGACGGTCATTTACCTTCAACATCCATCGCTTACACATAGTTTGCTTGCAGCAAGGGCATATTCGTTTAATCCGCAATTATTTGGCAACTTTGTCAAACACAAATACAAACCAGCATTTTAGGCACTAAGAAAAAATTATTAGCTTATTAGAACACTATCTCCCTATGTACTTATTCATTTGGTTGTTTGTCCGTCCGTCCGAAGGGATTCTTAAGCAAGATTGCAGTATATAAAAACTTAAGATAGACTATTGAAATTGGTAAATAGTTTTGCATCCGTATGTAGATGACCTGATTAGATTTACGTTTTCATACTCCCAGGAGAGTCAGGAGAATTAGTTTCGGGATTGGGGGCACACATGTAGTGGTCAGCTTTTAAATTTTACGGATGTAGACCTAAACATGTTTAGAGATGAAATCGGGGTGGGGGCATTCATCTTTGAAGGTACTTTAGAATAGGATATGATTTATTTTCATTTGGACACAGTGGAAATTTAAAGTCTGTCAAGCTGATCTTAAGAAACACTGGGGTCAATAATGAGTGGTAAATTGAAAATCTGTCAGATTGATCTTGAGAGACAATAAGGTCAGTATAGAGTGGTACATTAAAAATCTGTCCAGTTGATCTGTCCAGGGATCTGGCCTAATAGAATATAGGCTAAAGGCTTCAATGACGCAATATTCCTTACCTTGACGTCAGTAAAGCTAAAGAAACTTTGCATTATAACTAATTAGTTCATGCTAATGTCATGAAAATGACTGTGTAAATGAACAAACATTAAAATAATTGTTTAATCCATTAGGCTCTGGTTTAATAATATCCACTTTCACTACTGGACATTGAGTTCGAAAAATGTTTATATTTTTATGTCTCCTATTAAGAAATCAATTCATAATGTTATAATCGAACTAATCAAAATATATTCTAGCTATGGAATTCATCATACATATTTAAATGTTATTTTGTTATTTTTCAGCTTCGCCATATTGTATGTTTTGGGGTGGGGGTGGGGTTATTGTGTTTTTTTTTTTTCGGGGTGGTGGTATTTGTTTTGTTTTCTTACCATAACATATAATTTCTTGCCACATAATATAGAAAAAGTGATTGGAAATCTTTGAGGATTTTTTTGTCTCTTATTAATCGTAAGCAGTTCCGTTGTTAAATCAATTATACTAGTCCCTGCATGTGTATGAGGTACGCGGATCAAGCTTAGTTTGGAAATGCTATACGACGTTAAAGTCATGGTGAACAGTCCGGAATGCGACTAGCGATTCCAATAGTCAAATGTATCGAGACTAACTGCGACTGAATGGGGCGGATGGGGTGTCGAGGTATTAATCCGAGGTACGAGGATTACGCTGATGGCTTTCAACGTCATTTTTTTCACACATTATCAACAATATCATTCCGAATAAACGGGAGCTATGATAATGCTACATTTAATGCAGTTACATTCAGTTTTAAATGTTACAATTTTTTTCCCTAACATTATGGTTTCGGGCTTTAAAAAAAAAAAATGAAAACCTTGGAATTTAATAGGCTTATTTATATGCAGATGATCTTGTGAGATTTCATACCATTACGTCAAGTTTACAATTGTTTACACAATGTTTATACAAATGTTTTATTTTGGGGATTTAAACTTTTCATAATATATTTTTTGTTATAAAAACAATTTTTTGTGAGCAACATTAAACATAATCTCTCCATGTTGACGGAATATTTGTAACAATATAATAGATAGTAACGCCTTAGTAATCGTCAAAGTTTTTTAATTTTGGAGATGTGGTGAAATACACATGTCACAAATACAAATCTAATTTGCTTTCCTTTCTTTGGTTTTATTCGTTTTGTTAGTCTCCAGTCGTTCAAAATCCCAAATTTGAGTAGCCTTTTGGTGGCTATAATGTAAGCACTAATAGTTTCCATGATGATTAATTGGCATGTTATGTTGTAGCAATTTGACATCTTAATCAAGAGCTGATAAATGGGTTTTATTTTCAACAGCACCTTTTAAGCTTCCGTTTTCTCATTTAGAAACAATATATAATTATCATCAATTATATTTACTTCATTAAAAATCTTCATGTTAGGTACAAATCAACAACAACAACACCAATAATAATAATAATAATAATAATAATAAACATATAACTTACATAAACACATAATATACATAATAATAAACAATAATAATATTAAAAATAATGATAATAATTGTTATTATTATCATTATTATCATTATTATTATTATCATTATTATTATTATTATCATTATTATTATTATTATTATTATTATTATTATTATTATCATCATTATTATTATTATTATTATTATTATTATTATTTGTCCAGTTCTTATGCTGATTGTTTTGCTGAACTGCGAATTTGGTTTTATGTGGGTTTTTTTTAAAGTAATTTTGATATGTATTTTTTTAATGACTAATCACGATTTACGTCTATCACCTGGCTTCCATTTAAAAATGTTCTTCTAATAATACAAAGTTACAACATGGCCTCGATTGATGAGAGACGTTTTATCTCTTGTACATATAGGCTACTAACGAAAAGAAAAAGAAAAGAGAAAATTAAAGAATGAAAGAAAGAAAGAGAATGAAGAAGAATGTTCTGAAACTAATAATATATTCAGATGATTGCATTGCCAAAAGGAAAGAAAAACAAAAGCTTCGGCCATATAAACAACAACGTAAACAATAACAACAACAACAAAACATACTGAAATATAAATACATGCGAAAGGCAAAAGAATTGAATACTTCCTAAAACTAATCTTAATAACATGCTTGAAACATGAAAACTGAATATATTATTTAAAAATACACTATTTATGGACGTCATACGCTCAGAGTGTTCCCAAAGTAAATTTGATAAATCTTGTAAGATTTAACTTACTAGCGAGTTAATGACAACAGTATGATGTATGGAGGATATTTACGTCGTTTACGTAGGTATACAGAAATATTTCACGAGTGAAGTGTAAAGTGGAAACATTGCATTGTCACGAGTGACGAAATGTTTTCACATCAGGAAAGAAAAAAAACTTCCGTACATATCTATTAAAAAACGGGGATTTTCTTTCTATGATATATTTTTTAAAGGAAAACCGTCAATTTGCATGGGTTTTCTCGATTAGGTGCTAACGCGATTAACAGCAGCATTAACATATAAAAAGGGTCTTAAATTTTCAATGATTTTGTCCGACTTTATACAGTATAGTTTGGACACATATTTCAAATTGTGTATTTTGTCAAATCAGTGACTATAACTGTACTAATGTGAGGACATTTTATTTTTTATTAATGAGTTTCATCCACATATTGATACTGTTCAGGCAGGGTAACTATAAACTTGACATCGGTAATGTCTGACAGAACAAATTTTGTCGCATTGTTTGAATCAATAGATTGTAGTACCATTAGCAATTATCAAAGTGTTGTCAAAGTTTTATATGTTTTTGGACTTATGGTAGTAAACACAATTTACAAGTAGAAATTTAATTTGTTTTTCTTGATATAGTTTTCCTTGTTGCATTAATCGCCATATTTTCAAAGGAAACATAGTTTACATGACGATGGATGGACATGTTGTCTGGTAGCAAATCTGATATTGTAACCAGGAGCTCATACACGAGTTTAATATCCAACGCGTCTTTTATTATGACTTCCGTTTTCTCGTTCAGAAACAATATATAATTATCATCGATTATATTTAGTACATTAATAATGTTTGTGCTAATCAATTTGTTGTGTTGAGATTTTTATTTTTGTTGTTGTTTGTTTTCTTTTTGTTATTTAAACATATTTGTTGTGCCTAATCACGATTCACACCCATCATATGTACCTGATTTCCATTTGAAAATGTTCTTTTAACATCATAAAGCTACGATGTGACTCCAATGGCTAAGATGAGAGACATTTTATTTTTCTCATGCGCGCAGAGGTTACTGACAGGTCAGTAACCAAAATAACAAGAAAATAAAAGAATAAAAGAAAGAAAATAAGAGAAAAGCTTCTTAAACTTACAATGTGTTTAGATAAACTAATTGGTGGGGTGGGGACAAAGCTTCAGCCAAATAAGCAAAGAGAACAAAAACAATAACAGCAGCAACAACAAAGTATGCGGAGATATAAATAACTGCGGGATGTAAGCTGATCGAATAAATCTAAAATGGGTGGTCTAAATAACACGCGTGAAACTTGTAATCTGAACGAACCTGATTGGCTAAACAATCATGCCCTGGATTTGCTTTTTTATCACACATTCTTGAAACATATTTTTTATAATCCGGTATTTTCTAGCTTTACAAAATGCCATGAAGAGATAACTGACATATCCCGTGTCAGCAGAGGTTCTGTATAAAATCCAATACTCTGTCAGATGTGTCGTAAAATGATTCCCTCTTTAATCTAGGGCACTAGAAGTCCTTGGGAAAGTAAACTGTGATGTGACGGTAACAAAACAAGCAATTTGATAACATTTTAATTTGCGTGATGTGGGGCATAACCTTATAGTAGTGCAAAGGCGATATAGCGGAATACATAGTACAATTAAAGTACATCGTCAGTGAAAAAAAGTGAAGGATATAATTAAAAGTATAAACAAAATACTTAGGTATAATGAAAGCAGTGAAAGAGAAAAAGAAATGGTGGATTAGGAAGGGAAATTGTCAGCTGAAATCGAGTTTCCTTTCCTCTGAGAGAATTTAAAAACTTTGAATCCTCAAATACTTGCGTGTATTTTTAATGCTTTCTCATCTTGAACTAATAAAGACTATGGATGGATGGTGTCATCAATGAATTTTTAAAAATAAATTTAAGGTATTCCTGTAAACATGTGGATACACAAAACCATTATTGAGTCGACATTTAAAATTTCGCCGAAATCAATAAAAGATAGTATTTAAAAAGGACATAATTTTATATATTTTTTATAGCGACAAATACGTATAATCCCATTGTCTCCTTCCATGGCCCTTGACAAACAACCCATGCATCGATATTACGTAATGATTTACACCCGTATCTCGACGTGATTGATGTAAGATCCAGTGTGATCAATGACCAACATTACTTGATTCACAATTATCGATATGTAATTTCAACCATTGCCTAAGTAGGGAATGCATTGATTAATGTTCGTATTGTGTTTTTACAGTGGAAAAAATAAAACAAGTTGTTTCCTAATCACTGAGTAAATTGATTGTTGGCTTGTGAATACAGCCCTAACTAAATGCAGGCCCATCTCTTGTTTTTCGTCGATATTAATAGCTTCCATGATGACGTAAGGCGGTAGAATTGATGTTTGCACCTGAAAAGTACGAATAGTATCTAATATAATCAAAAATGGCAACTGGTGAAAAGAAATATTTGATGTTTTTACGATTAATGACAAAGTTTCGTTATTCATAAAGTTAACCATCAGAACAATCTCGTTAGGACGCGAATACTTTGTTATGGATACGTCATAACGCTGCCCTAGTTTAGTGATATAGACTGGAATTTCGGGAAATATCTTAAAGTACTCTCTCTCTCTCTCTCTCTCTCTCTCTCTCTCTCTGCAATATACTTAGTGAATATATTTTTCAGTTTTATTTTGATCTATATTATATCTTTTAATGGATGAGCATTACTTATTCAAATGTCCACCTAGGAATTTTCCTGGGCCATATTTCAAATCAAGTTAACCATTGTCCCAAAAATTCGGATAAAGCCGAGCTGACTTTTGGCGAGCATAAGTGATACTATGATAGGCAGAATTTTGAAATAACAACGGCTAAAATCGGTTTATTGGCTGGTCGAAAAAAATTTAATATATTTCTTCACTGGTGCAAACACACATTTCTTTCGTTTTACTTATTCCGCTAATCGGCAGGTCAGTCACATGTTCAATTCAGGTAAACGGATCAGCATAATTAGATCTTCAGTGATAAAGGTGTCTGATATACAATAAAAGAATATTTATATGCGACAAGCATTTGAGAGGAAGAAAAACAGAAGAAAAAAAACACCAACAGAATCAAAGACAAAAGTTGATTACTGAAGGATTGCAACCGTAAACATTTGATGCGATTTATTCCCATGTGCAACTCGGGTGTTATTTGCTGTGAGTTAGCCAATTGACTAAAAGTATATTCATTTGATGTTTCTGTATTTTATGAACTTAAATTGTTGTATTGCTAGCCAATTCTTAGCACACTGTAACGTCTGGTGTTTTAATCCGGTGTTCTAGGCCTGGATTAAATACAAACATGATGTCAATTTATGTCATAGCACAACCAGTCCCTAGCGCATGGAGTGATTATGTACGTCGCTCTGTCCGTCCTTCGTAAAATCTTAGGTGAATACCGTTTAACTGAGTTTCTGAGACTCATCTGCTTATAGACTTATCCAGGTGTTTATCATAACGGATTCTTCACTACTAAAAAATAGGTAACTGTGACTTATATGCACTGCACTTATTTCCGTCGAGTTTTACATTTAGCTCAGTGTCAAAGACACCTTCATTTATAAAATGTTGTAGATGTGTCATGAGGTGTAGTACAACATTCAGAATAAATTATATCTCTGTGAGACACATTTCATACATACATACATAGATACATACATACATACATACATACATACATACATACACACATACATACATACATACATACATACATACATACATACATACATACATACATACATACATACAAACACACATACATACATACATACATACGTACATACATACCTACCTACCTACCTACCTACATACATACATACCTACATACATACATACACACATACATACATACATACATATATACATACATACATACATACTTTTTTAGTAGAGATAAGGAAGTATCTCACGAGTGGAGTGAAAACGTATTATCAGTAGTGGCGATGTCGCTATTGACAATGCGAAATAATCTTCCCACTTCACGAGCGGATGTACATCTTGCTCTGTGTGTGTGTGTGTGTGTGTGTGTGTGAGAGAGAGAGAGAGAGAGAGAGAGAGAGAGAGAGAGAGAGAGAGAGAGAGAGATGGAAATACATGTTTGAATAATGGAACAATGTGGTTAGAAAAGTGATATCGCCGTTCTGGCAATTTAGTTTTCTCACACTCATATATTTAAATATAGCATTATAAAATAAATAATAACAGAAAAATAATAAAATACTTGTTTTTACATATCTTATTCATCAATAATTTTAATTAATTTTTATTTTCAAACTTTAAAAATGAAGATAATCATTGAAATCACGGGTATAATTCAGATGCATCGATCATACGATACATCTTGTAAAATATTAACTCTGTTCAAAGAGGACACACGCTCTTCTGCTGCTTTATTTTAATCCTTACGAAAATTCAAACTGTGAAATTATTTAAATAATTCCATTTTCAGCAAAATTATACAATTTTTGTTTAAAGAGAACACACTGTTAGATCCTTTAGCTATATTTACAATGATTGGAATTATAAGCTATATATTTGGATACGCATTACGTCTCGCATATGATCTACAACGACCAATTCAATGATTTGGTTTAGAATATGCAATGCACACTAATGCATATTGAATGATTACTAGGCCCCCAACGGATTTGATATAGAATATATATCTCAAAACATTTCACAATAAATGATTACTGGATCCCGTAAGAATTCTTTATGCAATATACAGCTCAGAAATGTTGCATATTTAAGGATTACAGGGTCCCCAAAGATTTTTATACGGAATATATAACGCAGAGTGATGCATATGGAATGATTTCTGGGTCCACAAAGGATTTTTTGTATGGAATATGCATCACAAAATGATGCATACACTAAATAATTAACGGGTCAATGTAAAATACAAAACGATGCATGTGGAATGATTACTGGGTCCCTAGAATACACAAAATGATGAATACTGAATGATTGCTGGGTCCGCAAAGAATTTTATAGCAGACGACAAGTGTTAGGATAGTTTCAGTTCTTAACTTTCTGATCTATTACGGTATTTCGCTTCAGTCTTTAAGATTTGTAGATACGTGTCAAATATAAATAATGCATTGGTACTTCAAGAAATGTATGCTATATTATTTACATCAAACCTCTACACGATCCTTGCGTTTGTGTTTTTGTTAAAACGTAGCTTTAACAATCCGAGTCATATCGCTACGATGTCTGCAACATAGCAGTTTATAGTGGGGCAAGTAGTATGACGTCCCACCAGGCCGACCAGTCCAAACGCTAACCGCTTAATGCTGAGCGCCAAGCGAGGCAGCTGCTAGTACCATTTTCATAAGTCTTTGGTATGACTCGACCAGGTTTTGAACCCGCGACTTCCCGCATCCGAGGCGTACACTCTATCCACTTAGACAATAAGAGCGGTCTCAACATGATGCTACATACTTTAAATTGCTTGAATTTACATACTGGTTTTGTTGTTTTGTAGTTGTTTTATACTTTTCATCATTGTTATTTAATGTCAGAAAACTTTGTCCTTGACTGTGTGAACACTGACTGACCTATTTTGTGAGGAGCAACAGTTAACTTTTTCTTGTATTTTTGTTCTCCTTGTTTTTTTATTAGTCTTTTTTTCTTTTTGGTTCATTTCGTACTAAAGTAAATGCTTATCCATCTAATAACATTTTGTGTTTGTGTTTTTTGTTTTGTCTTTGTGAGTGTTATTCTTCCTCATAAGAAAGGGCCTGACTGGCTGCAAAAAGACTGGATCAAAAGTAGGGCTAGTAGGCTAGTGCCTATACCGTTAAGTTTTTGTTTCTTCACGAACCTATGTATACGATTGCTCATGGGACTTTACAGAAACGGTTTTGATAGACAGGCAGTCCTGCTGGACAGGTAATAGTGAATATAATCCATGTTTATTCCATTTAAATTAATTTAATTGTATTTTACAAAATCTGACGCGCTTTAAGTCAATAAAGTCTTCGATCATTTCCCATCATGCATTCTTTTAATAGGCATCATGCATTATATTGCCAAGATGACCACGTGTACGGATTGTTTTGATTCTGGCAGCGAAGGTATATAAGAACCAAGAGTTATTCCTGCAGACAATTAAATTCTATCTTTTCAATATGAGTAAAAAAAGAGAGTTGATAAAGGTAAGAATGTCACGGTCATACAATCAATAATATGAAGGCATTCTCTTGTGTAACACAAGTGGTATCGAATGGTGGACGATTCAAATGGTATATTGGCAAGGAAAACTCGAAGGCAAAATGACCCTTAATTTATATACTAATACATACTTCAACAATATCACTGGGATCCAACTAGCACATATTGTTTAACTAATCCTAAACTCAATTCTTCAATCGAAATTCATTCCACTGAGAGCGAAATGTATGCTACTGTAGGTGCTGCGATCAATGAAGTTATTACTCGTACTTTTTCATATGAATCATCCGTCATTGTTGGTGTTATAGAGATGGATACTAAAGAAATGTGGAATTCTTTTTTATAATCGAAATTACTTGGGTAAACTTACCACTTCTTTTCATATTCTGTCTCTAAGTGTATCTTAATGCAGACTTCCTTTTTTATGAATGCGGACTGAAAGAAAAGACTTGTTGCCAAGTATCTTGTGTCAACCTGTATGATTCTGTATTTCACCATATTCAGGAGAGAGAGAGAGAGAGAGAGAGAGAGAGAGAGAGAGACGCAGTTGTTCGTGCATGAGTTTGATACAAGTTTTTTTATATATATAATGAGACTGACTTTTTATGAACTAATGAGGGAAATTCATACATCAGTCCATAATACTGGTTGTCGAATATTTTATCTCGTCATAAATAATGTAAAAGGCTATGAAAACATCCTGGCACTTCAAGTTCTAAAACAGAACATAATAGCACGCACGGGGCTGAGTTTTGTGATGGGTGCAAAAGATTCATTGATAATGATTGTAAAAGCTATTTAAACTTAGTGTATTTACATAACCGTCTGATGCGTATGTGCAAGCTCACTTTTTGCACTCAGCGATTTCCCCTCTTTGATTCTATCTCCGATAAAAATATATGTATTTCTACCCTAGGACCTGTTTTCTCGGTACATTTGCCTTAATTAAAAATCTTTTATACGTGAATAAATTGTAAAGTATTATATACACCGTATGCATACATGAACAAACACTTATAAGAATAGAAACAATACTACCATATTAAAAAGAGTTATTCTGCGAGTCACCTGTATTATTACAATCTTCCACGTAACACACATTTTAAATTAATCATTCTGAAGGTAAAATAGGTTTGCGCATGAGACATAAAACAGCTTTTGGTTCGAGTGTTTTGCTATGATCCAGGTGGCTGATAAATCAAAACTTTTAAAAATATTTCTCAGTAATGAGTTTCCTTTTAAAGAATGGTGAAAAAGATTTCAGATTATGAAATATGTCAAAATTTATTATATTATTTGATAGCAATGTAATGCAATTTCACCGTCTAATGCAATTTCACAATGAATGACTTTCCTAATTGTATTTTTTGTTTGAATCTATCTCGTGTGAAAAATTTTTCTACCGAAGTTATTATTGCTTTTCCTTATATCAGTTTTGAAGTCAATTGGAAACACTTGTTATTCGTGCGTAAATTGTATATTTTTATATGTACCGTATGCCTATTTTGAGCAAACACTAGCAAGAATAGGAAAACAAAATGACTATTACGAAGGGTGAATTTCCGAGTCACCTGTAATATGAAATTTTCACATTTATATGCGTCTTAAATTAACCATACTGGGGAAAAACATCATAGGTGTTCGCAAGTGCCAGAGAGAGAGAGAGAGAGAGAGAGAGAGAGAGAGAGAGAGAGAGAGAGAGAGAGATACAACATTCCTGCTATTGTGAAATATTCATCGTATATCTGCTTAATATATTTCCAGACAAAGGTGGACTTAGGTCACAGTAATTGCTTACGGGTCAGTACCCATAGTTCCAATCTATTTTTAGAGTAATTTTTCCTCTCTTTATTTGGCAGTGATTAATGGCTGAGATCGAGTTAATTCCAGGTACTGATTTAAAGGAACCGTTTTAATTTTTACATTATGAAAATTACGTTGTGGGTGTCTGCGTATTTCGGCGAAAGTGCAAAATGAGTAATCCGGGAGTGATATCTTTGATGAGCGGCAAGTTAATTTGTTTACAGGCGAGCCTCTCAAAATGGCAACTTAATATCTGACGTGAACATTTTCTTTTTACCTTTGAGGACATTTTGAATTAACACATGATTTATGATGATACGTACACATCAGAGATTTAAGGTAATACATAGAGAACATAATTAAGATCTGAATTTCGATTCGTATGGATGAAGGGACTGACGCACAGGCAGGAAAGGGTATTAAGAAGTAGTAAATGTGCATTCGTGATAGAAGAAACTAAAACATAGAAATAAACTGCACAGGAAGCAAAAAATAGTGGCATTGCATGAGGAAGCGAGCAGCTTCCTGAGAAAACACACACACACACACACACACACACAAGAGGAACATGAAGGACATATACCAGTTCGTATTATATGGACAATTTATTGCTGCGAATGGAATAAATAAAAAGAAATAAAACTTAAAACCCATCATAACTTGATCTTTTAAATTTGCTTTAAAAATAAATATAAACTGTAAAATGAGTTTTTGAATACAATAGAGAGGAATGTCTATTGTCATTTGTATTTTAAAGTATGCACCGACCGAGGAAAATTGGCATAAATATTTTCTTCCTATTTTCTTCCTATTTTCACAGACATGAGTCATAATAGGGTCCTGGGGATTTATTCAGGCGGATAGAAGTGAACAATTTTTCACTCATATTCCTATTACTGTTCTTATTTTAATTTCAGTCTGTAGAACTATTTAATGTCGTGTTTAAATTTAATTTGAGAGGAATCGTTTATTTAACTTATTTATTGGAATTTTACACGGTACTTTTATGACTGTTTGGACTAATTATTCGTTTTGTTTTACAAACCTCTTTGGTTTTTCTTCTTTCTGTTATTTAGTTTATGACTACATAATCGTAACATTCATTCTGCAAGAAAATGGGAGTCCCACTTGATCACGACGTGACATTGTCCACAGTTTTCATTTTGTAGTCAACAGATGTGTGTGTCCTGATTGTACACACTTTCTGTTTAAACGCGTGCGTCGTGGTTTGGATTGTGCAATTTCATATTCCTTAGAATTAATCATATCGTATACTCCTCGATAAGTCACATTTGCTATAAATGTACCGCAAAAAACTATATTTCTTTTCACTCCAAGATAACCAGAACAAATGTCCTCGGTCTGGGTTTCCATTCCCGAGTACTCGATTTCCACCAAATACAATTTGTGTGTTTGCTTGCGTAAATATAAATAGAATAGTAATCCAGGATGAAAGTTTGCCATAAAATACATCACTCTATTTTTTTGTCGAGACAGAGATAAAAGCTCAATTTTATTTATTTACAGAGACAAAAGCTCAATTTTGTTTATTTACCGAGACAAAAGCTCAGTTTTATTTATTTATTTATTATGTTATATATGTCATCAAATAAAGAAACACAGAGATTTGAAAACTAAGATACACAAAAAGTATCAAAAAGAGGAGTTGGGAAAAGGATCAGAAATTGCGAATCAAAATAATTATATGAAATGGAGAGATACAGAAGCTTAGTAGGAACTGTAAACGAAAGGCAAAAATACAGGAAGCCAGCAAATCAGTCTGTATAAATGTACACGATTTCATTAATGTATTAGAATTTGCGATAATTTAAAAATATACATTTAAATTTAAAACAACGCAGATAACAATGATTCTGCACAAATATTTAACGAACTAACTACAAACGAAAATACTTTGATTTTGAAGATTCAGTGAATAGACCCAGAGCAAAGTGTGATGTGACATTTTGGCAAAATTAGTTAAACTGGGCGGTAAAATTTGAATGCGAAATATGTTAACAGCATTTACGATAATTATAAAGATCTAGGTCAATTATTAACCCCATGGATTATAAAGATTTAATATAATCTGTAATAATTTTTAAATTCCGACAAATCAAGACCGGAGACATCTCAATTGAAAAAAGAAATACTTGATTGACAATAAGCCTGAATACGTACATCATATCACGGTTTTGGAGACTTCACAACTGTTGATGTGGTTAATGCATATTGATGGCGACGAAATATCTGAATTGTCAGAGTTCTTGCAAAGACACCAATAAGAAGTACACTTAAAAGGACTGATAATTTGGAATGAAGATTACATGACATGAAACTGTATCACGTAAATTAATGGATTTTTATGTTTTAAGCTGAGATTAGTAATGTGATTGCCACGTTCTAGCTTAATAAAATTTAAATACACACATTTTTGAAATTTGGCAGGAACAACAAAACAAAAAACAAATAAACAACACAAAACCCCCTAAAGGAAATGAAACAACAGCTGCAACAGAACGTACAATAGTGTGCAAGCAATCGACGGAAAACGACGCTAAATAAACATGCACTAGATGTTTTGCAATCAATGCACATGTTCCACTTACATTGGCATCTCGTACTGTATTGTCTGTATACCACATTGTGAGGTCAGTTAGAAAGAGAAGAGAAATAACTAAATCAAAACAAATTAAAGCATGTGATTCAAAATCTCTACAATGATAAGTTGTAGCAGATAACATTTTGATGGCATTTTGTCATTGTTTGACGTGTTAACACCGACTAGCATGCTTCGTGTATTTAACGAGTCAAAAAGCTCTTTTCTTGTTTACGATCAGAAGAACCATACAACGAGCATGGCATAACGTTATTTGTGTCTAGTACTCTTATTCACACTTTCAGGCTTTGCACAATGTACCGTATTCATTAAAGCTTAAAGATGGAATTCCAAGCGTTATCTCCCCTTACACTGTTGCTCTCTGCATGGTACTGTTTTAATTATTGCTAAATGGGCTATCCACAAATTTTCATTAGTATGGTTTCGTTTATTTGTATAATGTTCATGGATTTGTTTACATACTTTTATTTTATCGTTCTAGAATTTGTATTAATTTTCTGCTCTGTTTTCTTTTATCCAATCCTTGATGTTATTTAAAAAGTTTGCAATAAGAAACAGTTTTCGTAAACTCAGTTTTGCTGTGCATTATTTCCTATTTTGAGCATTTCTGACATCCATTTATTTGTCTAAAGTTTAATTTAGTCAATGAGTTTTGAACTATCAAATTATTCTAATGTCATATATCGACATAATTATTAGATGAATTTAAACTCATGTATACTTTAATTAAAATATGGCTGTGAATAGCTTAAAACAAGATTTAAAATTCTGCTTACGTTAACTTTTAAGTTTGCTGGAAATTGGAAGGTAGTGAAATTAAAACTAAACAAAATCACTATCTTGGAAACATCACCAAGAAAGGTAATTTCACTTAGAGAAAGATAACCACGTCGATTTCAAGCTTGTAAACAATCCGGAAACCCGTTATAAGAATTTGAAAAGGTCAAAGCAGGAAAGTTTAAAAAGGAGCAAGACAGAACTAACAGTGAGAATAAAGGTATTAGGTGGTGAAATTGTTCTCTTAGGTTTAAAATTAATATATTCTGATAGCACTGCTTTTAAAACTGATTTATTTGATAAATCACTTTAAAAACAGATATACAAGTTCAAAAATGCAAGTCCAAACAAATCCATTGTCAGAAATGCTGTGAAATTTGTTTACACAAACAGACATGTATACATTAACTTTAACATTAACAAGGATTATTAAATGCAGCAGACTTATTGGGGCAGAGGTTGAAAACTCCGACTAATGCAAAACAAAGAGATAGCTGAGACTGAACATTGGATCACCTCATACTCAGATGCCTTTGAGGCTACATTGTAAACAATAATGAAATCTCTAGAAGACTATAGTACTTCTACAATCAGAGTTAGAACAGTTAAAGAACGGTTAAAATAATAAAATAAAACAACAGGTAAGAGTGTTTAAAAACTTACATATTGATTTTAAAGATGCCGTGCAGTACTGAAAAAAAAGTAAAATATTGTCGAAGTTGCTAAAAGATATATAGAATAATTATATAACAGAAATAACCAAAAGTACGTAGGAATAAATATATAAAATAAATGTGAATGTAAGATTAAACCTATGAGTATGATCAACGATTTATCTATTACTGTCATAAGTGACAAAATAAAAAATGTAAACGATTCAATGAAAAACAAACCCTAATGTTAGAATAGAAGAATAAAAATATAATCCTCGTTAAATATCTCTCAGTATATTCTGCCTTTAAGACCAATTTTTAAACAATATATTGCATACAATTAAGAAAATAGCCTTTGACCAAAATAGTTTATAATTTAGATCCTGATTTTCTCACTTA
Organism: Sinohyriopsis cumingii; assembly: GCA_028554795.2. NCBI lineage: Eukaryota > Metazoa > Mollusca > Bivalvia > Unionida > Unionidae > Sinohyriopsis > Sinohyriopsis cumingii. The sequence continues at coordinate 108,250,624 of CM068829.1, read as the reverse complement.
TTTTATATTTTGACGTTCCATACCTATCTAGTTACAAAATAGTTCATCCTACCTTCATAACTGATTTTATGTGACTGGATTTAATTGGTTTGATACGTTTTGACCTGGATATCTATTACTGCATTCATCAAAATGGTCAGTTAAGGCATCTACCCATTTTCCAATTTATTTTTCAGTGAAGTTTGTTTCACATTTTTGTTTTAAGAGTTCTATTAAATCTTTGTATAACAGAGGTATTTTTGTTTGGATGATTGGAAATGTGTTATATTATTTGTATTGCTCCAGCAGTTCCTTACCGCTTTGGTTGAAAAGTTCTTTTCATTGATCCAAAACAGAATATTGTTTGTTTTCGCTCACTAGAGAGTTATCTAAAAAGTCATGTACGTACGTTGATCTTCTTTTGTTTTAACACTTCCTTTTTTGTTTAATTTTCTTATCGAAAACGTATTTCATCAAACTTATATCACTGCCTAAATGTATTTGTTGTCCTTTTGTATATGATTGCTTGTGAACAATGTATTCTACATGATTAGCCCTTCTTAAGTGAAATCTTGTTTAACCTTGCTTGTTGTGTCATGTATATGTAGATTGTTCTCTTACCCATTCTTTCAATTCAGCATATTATTTTATCAGCCAGATTTAATTAGCTCTCTAAATTCAGTGATTTGTGGAAGCAATTGGATTTCTAGGATCGTGCAAAATGTCTTCAATGCAACTCTGCGTTCATGTAATAAATCACTGCCGTTATTTATTTTAAAATCACTGAAGCAATGGGCTCCATTATAATCAAGTTTTAACGAAGAATTAGTAGGTCTTTATAATGGCATGACAACAATGGGGATTGAATTTCCAACAAATACAGTCTAAAGTTTCAACAAAAAATTAAATTTTTTTAAATTCGGCAATAGAACAACCAAGTTTATAATATCGATCAATCATCGTATTTGGCTACTGGGACTAAAAGGACTATGGAATAATCCTTAAGTTGCAATAAAGAATTTATTCTTTCGTCGTCCTGCTATTATCACCTATATAGTATTATTAAAATATGAAACATTTATTCAAGTACTTATCCCACTTGATTAATCTTATTTTAAAGCCGTTTGTATTAACGATAAAGATCGCAAAAAAGCCCCTTCGCTCTCTCTTGTCTGTCAACCACCGAAGAAAACGAGCTTTAAGGATTTTGGTGTACCTGGCTAGGATTCTATCTTTTGCACTGATGTTGCTTCTAATATTCAATTACACGGTCGAATCTATTCATATTCTAGCTCTTGGGTGACACGAAATGATCCCTTGAAGTGAGTTAGTCTATAGTCCTACTGAATCTGAGGTATTTGTTACACCGGTATTTCACATGACTTGAAAGCTGAATTAGTTTCTACCATTAAGACAACATTAGTGTCGTAACATACTTGCAGGTGTGCTTAATTAATAAAAACTTTTTTTTTCAAGTCGGAAGGCGTCGCTGGAACATATGCTCATATGCAGATTGTAATCTGATGTTGGATACATTATCATCACACTAACGACAGAATAAAGTACATAGGTTTACTTTGGCTTGTGAAGGACATACGAATGACAACCCTTTGTTTGTACTAACGTTGTCTATATCCAAATATGTACATGTAGGTTGCTTTGTTATGTTATTTAATTATTAAAAGCTATTCACTCATAAAATATCATAACTTAAAATAGTTCTTCATTTTAGAGATGTATGGTTAAAAATAAAATAACAACAGGTGTTTAATATTCTTACAAATATATATTTACACGATTCTTTGAACATTTCTAATATCTATAGTACGTTCTTGTTACCTGTAATACTGAATTTAATGTACTTTATAAATCGTCAGCTGAGACATGTACACTTATATATGGACTATTTTGATTGTCTGTTTATTTTCCATTCATTTACGTACTTCATCCATATCTTTTTTCCCTCTCCGTTTCAAAGATTCATTCTTATCAATCTCAGTTTATAGAGTATGTGCTCGGAGTTCTCGTTTTCATCTTTGATGCGTACTTTGATGTTCACATATACGGTATGGCCTTGCAACACTTGCATGTAAACCGTTCACCATCAAAAGCCTCCGATATAAAATAGGAAAACATAGAAAAACTACGACCAATTATATGTGTATACGCATTATTTATACCAACATCAATCAGCGTTGCGCTTTCCCATTTTTTTCTATTTTTTTTTTTTTGTCTTTTACAACTACTACATTTAAGATTTTACATTTTCCATTAATGTACTGATATAAATTTACAGTAATCGAAATCTGTCAAAACTGACCTTGTGTTTCTCGGTCTGTAATGAAAAAGAGTTAATGCATGATTGGCTAACGTTTTCGAGGCCAGAACTAGTCATGAAGAAATTATATAGCTAAAGAGACGATGTAACTGCTCGTCTACATATGTATTCCATTATGCCTAAAAAATTCATTTCTGTACATGAAGTGTTTTGTTCTAACAAAATGTTGTTAACAAAATCTGTGTAAAAGAAGTCTAGGTCCAAAACGTTTAAACGTGTGGAAAAGGTGAATTCAGGTGATCTACATATAAATACAAAATGGGGAAACAAATTTCATTTGAATGCCTGGCTTTTTCGCAGGGGTGGGGGTAGGTGGGTCGGGGTTGTTCAGCAGCGCTAACAAGTCATTTCTCAAACGTGCAAGTGCAGCTATTTCAGAAAGTATGTTTTGAAAAATTAAAAAAATTGCTGGAATATTCTGGAAATCTAATCCGGTCATGTACATCTGTGAAAAAAAAATTGCTAGCCACATTTTTGAGGGACTGACATGACCAAATCAATATGCCCCAGTTTAAATATTTAAGGAATAGAAATATCATTTGGTTTCGAAAAATTGTGCATGAAAATATATTTTTTTTTCAACAAAGATACAACTGGGCAAGGTAATTTACTGATTTTACTCTGCAGTAAAACACAAAGCCAAACGATCGTAATGAAAAATAACCACTAAAGAAAGTATGATTGGCTATGATACACAGAAACAACTATTATCACCAAGTACGTCAAAAGTACATGTACTAATATAAAAACAATAATACAGCAGTACGAAGGCATTCAGATTTGGTGATGCAGGTACAACAAATGTACCGCCACTTACCCCTTTCGTTCATTCCAATGATTTCCGCGACCGTGACTATTTATCTCTTTTGAACCCAAGTCACATGTTATCATTTACCCCTCCCCCCATTATATTTCTTATCATTTCCGCGACTATGATCGGTTATATTTTGTGGCGTGGTATTGTATCAGAATAAATTTTGTCTGTCAAGTAAAGCTCACGAGTCTGTTAGTCCTGCGATGATCACACGTCTGTCCATCAAAAATATTTTGTTTGTGTGCCCGTAATGAATTGTACAATCTATCTTTAAAACATGAGTGTTTTTGTAGCAATGCAATCATGCGCATAACTGAAGTTCACCAAAATGCAGAGGGTATGATGGTTATTAGGTTTCCTGTCTAGCAGTAATTGCCGTGTTTGTTAGTCTGTCCAAAAGTCTGTTAACCCATCACTGAATCATTAGTAGCGCCACGATTCTATGGTCTTAAACTATGTAACAGAAAGAAGCAAAACTAACAAGTTTGGTAAAATTAAATAAGTAATTTATTTCACAATAATGCAAAGAAAAAAAGAAAAAAGAAAGGAACTAAAATATTATGATTAAAATCCCAAATAATCCTAAAAATTTTATCACAAGTCCAACGCACAGTGTTCTGAATGAATTCCAATCTTGAATGTCAGATGAACTAATGGTCTTAATTAAGCCGATGTACCAATATCACTGATACATCCCAATGTTATAATCCAAAATATATTTGAATGAATTCACATTTATCCCAAAATTGTGCGCTTGTCCAAAATGTACACAAGCACTTTGTAATTCCAATGAATAATGTAACTAAATGATTCCATTCAAATTATATATGAATACAACTAACAGTGATTCCTCTGAATGATGCTAAAATAGGAAAGAATAATCTTGTTTATCTCGGCCTAAGGCACAATAAAATGACGAGGATGTGGGTTAAAAGTTCTCCCCCAGAACATTATAAGTTTTATAAATAAGACTAGACCTTGAACTCAGATATCAATAAACAACTTCTTTAAACAAGACTAGACCTTGAACTCAGATATCAATAAACAACTTATTTATAATTTACAAACATTGACAATAGAACAGTGTTTCTAATTTGTAGAGTTTTTAGGAGCTTCGTTAAAAAAGTTTCTGAGGTCTGCTAGCGACGTACACTTAAGGAATAGCCGTACTCGGCAGGAATTTTCTTTATTGATTGGCCTGTTTTCTGATATTCTTTATGCCTGTAACGCTAGTCCGTTCTTTAATGGCTTTGTCGTTTTACCCTTCGTGAGTGTGTTCGTCTTTTTATAACATAGTTTTAAATGTATACTTGATGTAGGGGTTGAATTTCTGTTGAATTCATTGTAGTTGTTCCAGCTTTACCAGTACTACGGTAAAGACGCAGTCTTTGTTTTAACTGAATTTTATAAAAAATGAATTTTGTTCAGGCATATCAATTCAATCATGCGCTGATAGTCATAAAACCTTAGATAAAAAAATAATTTATGTAATTTTTCAGTTGGAAAGCAAAGATCATTTTATTCAGCACGCTTTGTAGTGACAGATGTATTTTTTGGGGACACAAAGCGAAGACAACGGAACTGTGTTTATACTATCTTACATGCATGCATCGGTTATGAGGGTAACCATTTCGCTTTGCAAGGAGTCCCGTGATGATTGTTCAACTGAGTGGGTCTTTTGAAGGAGAGCTGTTTACATCAAAGACTTAAATCTGCATTTTGGGGATTGTACCGTTTTTGCCTTCGTCTTTGTTTTGTGTGCCTTTTCTTGATACCCCAAACATACTCCGCACTGTGTCGTCAGAACTGTGTTTCAGTGCAGCTAAATTCTATATATACATGCACACACATGTATCCATCTATCCATCCATCTGTGCACGCACGCACGCACGTACACACACACACACACACACGCGCACGCACGCACACATATATACATGCATACATACATACATACATACTGTAGTAAATTTAGAGTATGCGCACTTGGTTATAGCGCCCCGTTTTAAGCAATTATTAGATTTGTGTGATTACTTGTGTGATTATTGGAATTCGGCGCCATGGAAATATTCCTAGCCCGAACTAATGAGCTAATTATTAGGAGCAAACGTCACGGAGTGACGTGTTAGTGTGTTTCCATGATGTCCTGGTTCACTAGTAGTGAATTCCGACCACAACCGAATGAATGTCCCTTTCGTAAAATAGTCCATATTAAAATCTAGTGGTATACATTGGTAGCGTGACTGCAAGGACAGTACTTACGGTATTAAACCGGTAAATTACACAAGGGAATAAATAAAAAGGGACTTGGCAGACACCGTTTATGTCGCCATGTGGGCGAATATGGTGCAGTTATATTGGCGAAACGTGCCTGGAAAGCATACATTGACTGGCCTAAGGTGGCGGAGTTAAAATAGTTCCCATTGTTAAGGAGTACTCCTATATGTTCTAAGGCGTGAACGGTTGGTGGTACGGTACGGAAACATAATGAAGCCAAAACACGCAGAGGTGCGGTTGATATATAGTTGGCAGTTTGGTTTATCTATGGTCTTGCATTAATTAGAGCAAAATTTAGGTATAGAATGGACACGTCGGCCTTTCTAATTTACAACTGAAGTTGTATGGAAGTCTTTGGAAAGTCGGGGTAAACTTATGACTTCTAGCGAGAATAGCGCCAGGGTTTGACAACTGCTCGGTCAAGTAAATACCGGTGAGCGTGTAACAATACATACATACATACATACATACATACATACATAAATTTCACAGGAGCTCGGGCTTTTGTCAATGATTCTCAAGCTTGTTTGCTCATGCTTTTTGGAGCACGTCAGTTGTCAACGCTTAGGTTTCGGAGGTACGTAGATTGACATGTTGTGAAGCTCTTCAACCTCGAAGGCAAGAAAATATTGCATGCAGACCACAATCCCAAAATGCAAAGAAAGAAGCGATCGGTTTTGAAAAAAGAAACAACACCTAAACAACGGATCTCTCTTCAGTATCTCCGTAGTGGAAGTTTTTCAAGTGAAAACGTAGAATTGTAAATTAATTAGCCAAAATGTAATAGCTTAGTGTTTTTTGAAGACGGTATATAAAGATATAAATGGCCACAGGGAAAGAGGATATCCCATTGCTTCTCTCTGTCTCTCTGTGTCTCTCTGTCTCTGTCTCTCTCTCTCTCTCTCTCGTCACTGCATTTAACTCGTGTGAACAGACATATAACAATGTTGGACTTTTGGGGGATGGTTCATGAACAGACGTAGTTTAGTATATTTCAAAGCTAGGCAGATGACTAAGAAGCTAGAGCCTTCCCCACAACTGGTGTAACATAGATCAAACAAATCTGTAAAGAGAAGTAAGAGGAAATGTGATGATTACCTTTCTGAAATCGGTTATGTTCTAATCTTATAGCCCAGAGAACGATTTTGTGACTTTATTTAGCCAGGCAGTTATAACATAGACAATGTAGTGGAAAGTAATACTTGGAGAGAAAGTTCACGCTGGGTGTTTTAAAAATGTTTTACTTAAATGCGTAGTCCGGCACATTGCTTTATCCCTAAAACATGAAGTCAAATCTAAAAGGTAAAACAAAATTTAAAAACAAAATCGATGAATAACTTAAGAAGGCAGATGTCATAGTACAATTATAGTAGGATTTGAAATTACAAAATTTAAAAGGAAACAAGGTCTTTAAATATCATTAAAGTTTGATAAATGACAATGTATAAGGTAACAAACAATAATGTCAATTTGTGTTTCTAACCTTGTTAAGAGTACAGGTATGGAAGACAAAGGTTTCTTAAATCTGAGCACAAATTGATCGTGTACTCAGTTTCGTGTTTATAATGTTGAATATTTAAGATTCCACATCACGTGACCTTCTTTTGTTAGATAATGACAGCAGAGTAGAAGATGATACTTGAACATTTACAACGGAGCGAATACATGCAACATGAATGCCATTGTCACATGTATAGTCAACTTCAATGTAAATTTATTTTTTGAAGGGGAAAAGGATTTAAAACTTGAGTCGTAAAGTAAAAATATAAAAATAGATCTCAAAACATCCGTAAGGGAGCTTTGATACTGACAAATGGACGTATAATTTGAGTTAAATGCAGTGACGAGAGAGAGAGAGAGAGAGAGAGAGAGAGAGAGAGAGAGAGAGAGAGAGAAGCAAAACATAAAGTGCCTTGGGTTTTTCGTGTATGGAGGATCAAATATTCTTGCAGTTTGATACAGCCATTTTAATTGTGGGTATCCTGGTAAAATAAAGTACCTTAGAACAATGATGGAGATAAAACAAACCTCAAACGTACACCAAACGCTTTGTATATGTCCTGGTAATTTTTGTAGTCGGGCGTTAAGTTCCTTTTTAACGAATAACATAGAACTTGAGAAGAAAGTAAACGAAATGTTGAACAGCTGAATTTGTTTCGTAGTTGACTCCGTAACCAGTCTCGTTGTCAGGCTACGTTCTGAGCAAAAGCACACGGGTTAGAAAATCCCAAATTAATTTGTTTTCTTAGAGTCAATCATATCGTTGAAAATTTGGTAAGACGATTCTAATGTATTGTTGTATCTAACCTTACTACGAGTGGAGTCAGGAAACATTAAATTTTTGAAAAGATAAAAATTAATAGTTATAAATTGTAAATAAAAATAATAGATGTGCTTTGACAGTTTCCATACGACAGGACCTGATATTACAGATCTCATCTCATCATTCATAAATAGATGACGGAGACCTTCGACAACCTGCTCTATATTCTTTCGTCGATGACAGTTTCTAACATTTCAGTGTTATAACTTTGCCGGTTTCACACAATTAAACCTATTTGGTACATACCTCCAAAGGTGTAATAATGTTTATAATATCTGCTTCGTTAGGATTCATACTTATACATTTTCAATATTATCTCGTCTTAGTGTCTACCTAAGTAGCAAAAGCTTTCCAGGCAATGATTGGTTGGAAATTTGCAACGCTCATTATCCTCGATGCTGACAATACCGACATGGACACGATGATCACCACCTTCAATACAGCTACGACCGAAACAGCCAGTGATATCCTCGGTAGACATCGCCCAGTCAAGAAACCCTGGGTCATAGCTGATGTTCTGAACCTTTGTGATAAGAGGAGGGAAATGAGAAGAAAAAGGACGATACAAAAGGGGCAGAGCAGTACAAGGCAGTCAACCGGAAGTCAAAAAAAGCTTGAAAAAAGCAAAAGAGAACTGGATTGAAGAAATGTCCAAAGACATTGAGCGAAACTTGTAAGGGAACAACAGCAGGAAAGCATACCATAACTGGTCCATGTTCTAACAAGCACAAAACAACGGCAGGTTACCTCCTTACAGGACAAAGCAGGAAACTGCCTCACAGAAGAAAAATATATTCTGAAAAGATGGACAGAGTACTGCGCAGAACTTTACAACCAGCGAGCCACAATAGATCGAGAGGTACTGAACGTCCATCCAGCAACTAACAACGACAACCACCCTATCATACGCAAAGAAGTAGAAGCCGCAGTGAGATCACTGAAAAAGTGTAAGTCAACAGGAGTGGACAACATCCCAGCAGAACTAATCCAAGCTGGGGAAGAAGCAATGATTAGCGGCCTCACAAACATCTGAAACAAGATCTGGCAAACAGGAGTATGGCCATCGCCATGGACCCAATCACTGATCATCACCCTCCCCAAGAAAGGCAACTTGCAACAGTGTCAAAACCACCGTACAATCAGTCTTATAAGCCATCCAAGCAAAGTCATGTTAAGGATACTGCTGAACAGACTAAAACCGCAGGCTGTAAAGATCATTGCCGATGAGCAGGCGGGGTTCAGAGCAGGGGGCAGCACAACAGAGTAGATCTTCAACCTCAGGATATTGTGTGAGAAGTACCTCCAACATCAGCAAGATCTGAACCACGTGTTCGTGGATTTCAAGAAGACATTTGACAGGGTAGGAGATGCAGTCTTGTGGGCGACCATGAGACTGTACCACATCAATGCCAACCTAATCACATTAATAGAGCATCTCTATGACAAGGCCACCAGTGCAGTATACTTCAACGGAAGCATAGGGGACTGGTTCAGAACGACAGTCGGAGTCAGGCAAGGCTGTCTGTTCTCCCCCACATTATTCAACATCTTTCTGAGAGAATCATACCAGGCGCGCTTGATAAGCATACAGGGACAGTCAGCATCGGAGGCAGAACAATCACCAACTTACGTTTGGCTGATAACATTGATGGGCTAGCAGGAAATGAGCAAGAATTAGCTAGCTTAGTAGAGAGCCATGACAAAACCTCTGCAGCCTATGACATTGAAATTAGTGCAGAGAAGACCAAAATGATGACCAACAACATCAAGGGCATCGGCACTGACACCAGGGTCCAAGGTACAAAGCTAGAAACAGTCCATAGCTTCAAGAATTTGGGGGCAACTGTAGCAGATGAAGGATCGAAGCCTGAAATACTCTCCAGGATTGCACAGACAACAGCAGCGCTGACAAAACTGAAGCCCATCTGGAAGGACAAGAACATGGCACTCAGCTCAAAAGTCAGAATGATGCACTCACTGGTGATCTCCATATTTCTCTATGCCTGCGAATCATGGACCATAACGGCGGACTTGGAGAAAATGATACAGGATACAGAGATGAGATGTTTCCGAAAGATCCTCAGCGTCACAAACAAAGACCATATCACCAATGACGAAATACGGCGAAGGATGAGGCAAGCCATTGGGCCTCACGATGACCTCCTGATCATAGTGAAAAAAAAACGGAAATTGCAGTGTTATGGGCATGTCTCACGATCATCAGGACTTGCCAAGACAATCCTACAAGGCACTGTACAAGGAAGAAGAAAGACAGGCCGGCAAAGAAAGAGGTGGGAAGATAACATTCGAGAGTGGACAGGCTTGACACTGAGCGACTCACTGAGAAGGACGGAAAATCAAGAGGAATGGAGGAGGCTGGTTGTTAAGTCTTGTGCGGTGCCCCAACGGTCTTCCAGATTACGGGACTGATGATGATGATGATGATGATGATGATTGTCTACCTCATGGTTATATATGTGACGCTCTACCTATTTCACCTGTACAGAATTTCATTAGGCCTTTCCTCAGATAACATTATCTCACAATGGATATTGTAACGTCTACTTTAATTAAGTATCAACAATGACGTTTCAGTTTTTATTATGTGGCGGTTCTTCACATTTTCTTCCTCCACTAAATATGTTGGTTGCCGTTTGCTAAAAATGGCATTAAACCCCATAAAAATAATTCAGTCAGTGACCTTGACCTTCTCTCTCCTCATTGTGCAGAAACCGTTTGTCTTCATTCAATAAGATTTATATTTACCTCGACCTGGTTATTAGAGTTCTATACCCCAAACGTAAGTTATCAATAAAGTTTAGATAGTTATTGACAAGAAATCATTTTTCTTCTTTCAGTGACCCTGCCCTTTGAGCTTTTAAACTCAAAATGTACAGTCTTCTTCCTTATCTCAAGATCAAGTCGTCACAACATTTGATAATGTTACCTGGAGATGAAGATTATACGATGCCAAGGCAAGGAGAGTGAAGAACTCTGCCTCATTTTCTACAGTTGCTCAGTTGGTATAGAGTCTAAACGAACCTGTGACCTTGAAGTACGAGTTTGAATATACAAACCGAGCAACCGTGGCACCCTGATAAAATCGTAACCTATGTAAGGTGGTATAATGTAGCATTGGTTACAGAGGATAGCTGTATAGAGAAATTGACTGTTCATCATTGTAAGAAACTACTGGAACTGACAAAGGTCACATGTACCCCCCCACCCCCCACAGCAGGTCAGATTGGCCAGCTCAGTGCACCTGAGACATGCAATTCTGAAGCAGAGTTCTTCACTCTCCTTGCCTTGCCAATGAATAATCTTCATTTGTTAATATGCAAAAAAGGAAGCAATCAAATAAATTGACATGAACTTGATCTTTATATAGAGCCATGGCAACTCATTTGGTGGTGTCAGACTCATAATTCAAATGTCGCTGATTCGATACCTGCTCAGGTGGGCAACCAATGGGCAAAATGTGTTAAAAGTGCTGTGAAAAACCAACAAAAGCAAAATAAAATTAAATGAAAACAAGTGACTTATATTTACTCCCCCCTCAATGAACGAAAGTAGAATTAATCTCTCTAAAATTATGTAACCCCTTTATACCTTACAAATTTGAAACCAGGCCTTGAGTCATTTCTAATTTGGAAAAATGTAGTTGTCAACAGGATGAGCAATGATAAATACTGGCTGTTTTTACGTGATGGACCAGCCAAGTGTAAACGATGAGCTGCAGGGTACTGATGCAGACCTTTGCACACTTAAATAAAGCTGGTACATAATAATAATAATAATAATAATAATAATAATAATAATAATAATTGTACTACTACTAATTGTTATAATAATAATAATAATAATAATAATAATAATAACAATAATAATAATAATAATAATAATAATAATAATAATAATTATTATTATTATTATTATTATTGGCAAGAACGAAATACGTCGGGCGAACAAGCGAGACCCATGTACTGTGGGCGAGACCACGACATCCAACAGTGCGAACATTATTAATTATGTATTATATACCTCCATCTAATCCATAATACGCCATTGTTAAACTGTTTTTCACCAAAAAAAATAATGTGAATACCAATATGAAGATAAATCCGCTTCCGATGACATTTATGACTAAGATGTTTCAGACTTTTACGTGCTGCTGCATCGTGATAGACCTGCCCACCAGACTGTCTTTCAGCGCTGTAGTTATGCACAGACCGTTCGGCCCTTTAATGCGCCTCGTTGTTTACTTAATTTTTTTTTTTCGAATAAGGAATTAACATTAACGATAACATTTACAAAAGTTCACTGACACGAGTGGCACACATGCGTTTAATATGAACTTCTTTTTTGTACTTAAGAGGTGGTAGAATGTATGAAAATTGATTTATTGCAAGCGTGTAGCTATCTATTAGCAGCGACTGTCTCAACCAGGCAATTTTGTATTTTTCGTGGTCACGACAAAACTGTTATTTTATAGTCTGTTTCATTTTTTGTATAGCCCAGTCTTTACATTTTTATTCAAATTCCAATAATTTGCGCAAAATATAAATAACACAAAAGTTGGCCTAATGCTTGTAAACAGTTTTACAAGAAAGTTTGGAAACGTTCATGCACTACTTTTTATAATTTTTTGGTATGTATTTCTACATCGGCAAAAAGTGTCTCCTGGTCACGTAGAATGAGTGCACTTGCTGACACTGTGGAAGGACACATGCAAAGTAAGTGTGAAATATGGTCAAAGGCTATGTTATGATTGACCCTGAAATAGAATAATGACCCCAGTGGGGTTTGATGAGCTATTTTTGTAATTATAGTGGGCAGCAACTAATAAGTATTGGAGGGGGACAGGGCGGTGTATTGGACTATAATGGAACTGTCGGACCTAGGATCCTAGTGTGTGGTTTGATGTCAGCTTGGAGAAATGCATGTAGTGAATACAGAGTGAAATAAACGGTAGTCTGTCCCGATCTTCACAAGATTGTGAGGTAAGCTTTGTTTTAAGCGTAACAATCGGTTGCATATACAGTTGTTGCCACACCACAGTTTCGTATTTTGAAGAAATAAAATTACTCCCGACATTTATCGTTTTGGATCATGTGCTATTTATAATGCGTGATCCAGTTTTATTTAGGCATTTAACATGTACCATATACTGCAAGTAGTTCCTCAGTTTTGTGGTTGGTTTGGTACTTTACGACACATTAACACAAGTAGGTTATTTAGTGCAGAGGCAGCTGGGGGGGGGGGTAAAGTGATGTGTCCAAGGACACACCACGGAAGCTAACCCAGGTTGGTCCAATGGTAGGAATCGAACCAGTACTCTTTCAGAGATGAGTCCGGCGCTCTAACCACTGAACCACCGCGGCTGCTTCCAGTTGTAGAAAGCAAATATGAGTCCCAAATTTTCAGATAAAATTAAAAAAGTTACCTAAACAGCTTTCTTTCAATTTTATTTAGAGAAAGAGAACGTCAGGTTCTTAAAACTCCACACGACTGTAGGTGTAGGAAATTCGTCTGTCAAAATAGGGACAGGGAAAATAGCCGAAATGTCGGCGATTATTTACCGCATTCTGGTTAGTTTATAAGTTGGATTTAAACAAATGTAAAATAAGAATAAAATCAGCTATACTGAGGTAATTTTACTTTAGATTGTATGGAATGTATAAATTATCTCATTTTAATAGATTTCACCACAAATATTGAACCTCAGGACATGATCTAGATGCCATAAACTGAAATTTAGTGAAAATTACGTAGCGTAGCCTACACTTTGTACTATCGTTGATGACTGAGCGTCTCAGCTACCTGGCAATTTACATGCTGAGTTATTATCCCTACGCAGACCAGCTTGGGAGACAAGTATGTTAAGAGCCGAACAAAATCTTCCAAACAATTTACCTCATTATTTATTTTGTTCCGTTGATTTGCTAAAGTTCGAACATCTTCAGTTCCGAAATTGGGGAGTTTTTGCAGGTAGCCAAGCGCTTCCATTTCGGAGGTTGGTAAATCTTGCACCATTTTCGCTAAATAAGCGACTCTGCTAACTGGCGATTTTTTATATCCAACTTTGGATATTATCCTTACGCCGACCATCTCTGAGGTCATGTCTGTATGTTAAGAGCATCAAATAAGTTCCAAATACGTGTTCCCATTACTTTGTTAATTTTCATGACTTACTGAAGTCAATCTAATATATCTCTCGGAAGCAATTTAGACTAGACACGATTTTTTTAAAAAAAGTGTGTTAATATGTGTTTTGCAAATGCGAAATTTCCAATGCTTATTGGAGCACTTCCATTGTCAAGTTGTCATTTTCAGAGGAGCATATTTTTTGCACTTTGTAAAGCTCTTCAATATCATGCTCTTCAATATCATCATCATCATCATCATCATCATCATCATCATCATCCACGTTTTCTGCTGCCCTTTGGGAATCTCTAAATCCAATGCCTCTCCATTCCTTAATGTTGTCTTCCCACCTCTTTTTCTGTCTGCCTCTTCTTCTGCACCCTCGCACTGTGCCTTGCAAGATTGTTTTTGCCAGTCCAGATAATCTTGAGACATGACCGTAAGAGGTTTTCATAGGGTCCAATGGCTCGTTGGATCCTGTTGTGGACCTCTTTATTGGTTACATGGTCAATGTATGAAACGCCCAAGATCTTGCGGTAGCATCTCATTTCGAAGGTTTGAACCCTTCTTTGTAGATTTGATGTGAGCGTCCAATGTTTCACGAGCATACATACAGAAAGATGGATATGACATCGTGCACATCAGCCTTATTTGGGAACTAAGAACAATATTGGTATCTTTCCATATTGGTCTCAGTCTTGTTATTGATGATGTTGTCTGAGCAATCCTGCAATGCAGTTCTGGTTTGGAGCCCTCATCTGTGATAATTAATCCCAAGTACTTGAAGCTTCTGACTCTTTTCAGCGTCTGTCAACTGACCCTTATTTCTGAACTGATCCCACTGGTGTTGTTTGTCATCAGCCTTTTGTTTCGGCGCTAATCTCTATACCGTATACTGTGGAGGTTTTATCGAGGTGCTCAACCAACTCAGTCAATTCTTTTTCATCTCATGCTAAGCCATACATACCATCTGCGAAGCGAAGGTTGGTGATTGTTCTTCCTTCGATGCTGGCAGCGCCCTTGTGGTCATGTAAGGCATCCTTCATGATCATTTTCATAAAAATGTTGAAGAGTGTAGGTGACAGTATACATCTCCAACTGTTGTTCGATACCAATCTCCTCTGCTGACATTAATGAGGACAGTACTGGTGGCTTTGTCATAGAGGTGCTCAACAACCTGCACCAGGTCTGAGCTGGCGTTATTCTTCCTCTTAGTTGTCCATAAGGCCGTATGCCATGCCCTATCAAAGGCCCTTTTGAAATCTGTAAAGACGTGGTATAGATTCCGCTGATGCTGAAGTATTTCTCGCAAATGTGTCTGAGATTGAAGATTTGTTTGTGGTACTCCTTCCTGATCGGTAGCCTGTCTGCTCTTCAGCAATAATTTGTTCTGCTTCAGACTTTAGTATGTTGAGAATTATCTTTAACATGACTTTGCTCGGGTGACTGATCAGACTGATGGTTCTGTAGTTTTGGCATAGCTGTCGGTTTCCATTCTTGTGGAGCACGATGACCAAGGATTAAGTCCATGTGGTGGGCCATTCTCCTGTCTGCCATATCTTGTTGCAGATTGTTGTCAGGATTGTGACTGTCTCTTCTCCTCCTGAACGAATGAGATCTCTGTTTGTATATTGTCAAAGCAGGCTGACTATCCTTTCTTTAGCGACCTAACTACAATTTCTACTTCCTCACGAAGAATGGGGTTGTCATCAGTTTCTTCTGCCTGATGGCAATTCAGTACTGCTGGATCTTCTTGGGTCTTATGATTGTACGATTCTGAGCAGTATTCTGTCCATCGCTTGATGAACTCTTGATCTTCTGTCTGGCATGTTCCTGATTTGTCTTGGATGGTGGTAGTTTTCCATTGTTTATGGGTTGTTAGATCTTTCACTAGTTGATATGCCATTTTGCTGTCATTTCTACTCAGATAGTCTTCGATTTTGCAGCATAATCTTTCTATCCAGGATTCCTTTGCCTTTTTCATGCTTTTCCGATCATGTTGTTTATCTCTCTGCATTTTCTAGCTCCTTCATGATCTCTTTTTCCCTTTTTCAGGTATCTTCTTTTGTCACATAGTTCAAGACATCTGTTGTGACCGAAGGTTTCATTGTTCGACGATATATACCAATGATCTCGCTAGCTGTGCTAGTCACAGCTATGTTGAATGAGGTTGTTTAGGACTTAGCTCGGCGTCTTGGCTGTCCATGGTTATCAAAGGTGCAAATTTAACACCTATTATTGCTTGCAAGGTTTCTGCGACGTTTGGATCTTTCAATTTTCAAGGTCAAATCTGATTTTAATTTGGCTAGGCTTTTTGATCACTTTCAGTGGAGGCGAAACGTTGTCATTAATAAATCATAGTCACTTCCAATATCTGCTCCTGGAAAACGCCGTGTTCTGGCATATACAGTCTTATGCGCAATCGTTTTGTCACCAAGATATAGTCAATCTGGTTGTGGTGTTGTCCATCTGGACTGTGCCAGGTCCATCTTCTAAATGCTTAGTGGGGGCTGAACGTATTAGCTAGCACACGATTGTTGTAGGCGACAAACTCCATTTTGCATTGCATAATTGTCCACAGGTGCTTTGCCAGTTTGTCTGTGAATCAACTCTCACCGTTGCATTCCAGTCTCCTTGTACAAACAGAATATCCTTCTTGGGTGAGTTGTCAATGCATTTTGTTGTTGGTTATAAAAACTCTCCAGTTCGTTGTTATCATAGTTAGATGTGGGTGCATAGGCCTGTACGATTGTGATGTTGAAGTGAGTTGCTCTCAGGTGGATGGTAATAAGCCTGCTTGAGACTGGTCAGCAACCCATAATGCTGTTCACAATGCCCTTGTGGATAAGAAATCCACCGCCATGATTGTGTCTGTCCCCTCTTCCGCTAAAGCAGAGTCTTTCATCTGTTGTCATGTTAGCAAAGGTTTTCAAGCACACTTCGCAGAGTCCAATAATGTTCCAGTTGTACCTATCCAACTCATGCATAAGTTCTTTCAACTTTCTCATAGTCCTCAGTGTTTTAACGCTCGATGTACCGATGATGATGTCGTCTCTCCCACGGATGTTGGTAGTGGGTCACTAGTAGCATACTGGTCACCTCCGTCCTGGTGTGCAGATGAAGACACAGTCATTGGTGACCCGGGCTGAGATCGAACCGGTATAGAAGATTTGTTAGTTGTCTTCATGCGGTGTGTCAAATGCCAGATACAGCCTGGCGGAATCCATTCCTCTCCAGACTGAATGACTACAGCCGAAATCCATTGATAGAATGTGGCACGCCCTATTCCTGAACACATGGTCGTTGAGGTCATCTTTGAGCCCATCCGCCCTGACTTCATTAAGGAAGACATCCGCCCAGTGATGCTGTGCTATTATCACACTATTTTAACCATACTTGAGAGACTCGTGGGGGCGGGAGTGTCTTATGCCATCCTCTACGGATCCAATGGATCTGTACCACTGCCATTAAGTTTCGGAGGTCAATAAATCTTACCTGCAATTTGCAATCCCATAATAGCTAAAATAAAGCGATCGGTTTCGAAAATCATCGGAATTCGTGAAGTTCGATCTTGTATGTAGTCCCCCGATCGGAAGATTGTTCAGCCATTTCCGTCAAGTCGAGAAATAAACCTTGGGTGTAATTCGTCACCATTGAGAACTATAATCTGAACTACTTTTGTTTACATGGAACAACATGGCGGTGGAAAGAGAAAAAGTCATAATCGGATTAACCTTGGCTTTTGCTGTCGTGACATATGCGGTGCATTCCGCCAGAGGTGAATCACCAAACAAATCAAAGGGATGTACATTCATACAACTATTTCCGAATTTATTTCAAGACCTGATGGAATTGGCTTAGCGATATTCCGATCGTTAGTAAGCAATACCCCGAATACCTAAATAAAAGTGATCAGTTTAGAAAAAAAAAACACCGGAAATTATTCAGTTTGGCGTAACTTCCACTCTACACGGGTATGGCGAAGATTTCAGCGCCTTCAGCAAAATACATTTTCTTTCCGCTTTGGGGCTTTTGGAGCACCATTGAATGCCAGAATGGCACACCGCAAAGTTATTTACAACGTGGAGAAAATTAATATTGGCGTGTGCGTCTTTCACTACAAGGATTTAAATTTAATTTTGATCACTCAAAGCGACACCTGAAGAAAGTGGAAATGAATACTAAATCAAACAGTGTACTAATTTTGCCTGTCCTTTGAAATGCAGACAAACATTTTCGCAATGTATCGTACTTCCTTGTGAAAGTGCGCTAAAGTAATTTTAAAATATCAGCAAAATAAAAGAAAAAAGTTGCAGGTTTACTTTTTGATTCGATATTAAAGTTCAGAAAGTGACAATATCTATTCAGAGTTGTCAATCTTCAAAGAGCAACATAAGTAGACAAAAGCTGTGTACTCTCTCTCTCTCTCTCTCTCTCTCTCTCTCACACACACACACACACACACATACACACTCACACCTTAAGATACTAAAGTAAAGAACATTGTAGACTCTTTACAAATCCCCTAGGATGTACACATTTACTTTTATTACAAGGATTAACCGTGGTCAAATGGGGAAATACCTTCTCTTGACAGTCTGAAACTCGTCCGAAAGTTCCAGTCGTTGGAACGAAATCTTAGGACGAATTTTAATGTCAGCGTAATTCCTTCTCCCTTTTTCATGTGGTCCATTAAGGTATCGTTTCTTGATATTTGGAGCACCATTGAAAGTGGGAAGGCCTTGGGCAAGTTAATTGTTTTTAACCTTTCACAATTTAGAGCCGTTGGCACAGGGGTCGGCGACCTATTTTGCATATCGTGCCACTTTTTTCCGGCTTAATTACAAAATGAACGAGTGCGTTCCACCATTAAGAGAGTAACACTGTTAAAATCGAGATTTTTGGCTGCCCCTCGCGTGCCACACAAAACCTCTTGACGTGCCACCCCGTGACACGGGTGCCGTAGGTTGCCGACCCGTGAGTTAGAATATACGTCTTTGACCTATCTTGATTACTATTTATTATTAGGAACCTTGTGTCTGACCAAAACAGACAGTTGTGTGTGTGTGTGTGTGTGTGTGTGTGTGTGTGTGTGTGTGTGATTAGGATTTTTAACGTAGCTTTAACAATTTTTCAGTCATATCGCTACTATGCCTGCAGTGTAGCAGTTTACAGTGATGTCTAGCACTGGCGCATCACGCCGCAGACATGTAGCATGATGCCCCACCCAGTCACATTATCCTCATAGCAGGCCGACCAGTCCTAAGACTAACCCCTTAATGATGAGCGCCTAGTGGGGCAGCTGTTAGTACCATTTTTGTAATTCTTTGATATGACTCGGGCAGGGTTCGAACCAACGACCTCCCGCATCCGAGGCGGACGCTCTAATCACTAGGCCACCGGAGCGGTTGCAGACAGTTGATAAAAAAAATTACTGTTTCTGTGTACTTGGGAAATATATTTGAAATAGCACACTGTGGAATACTAACGTTATTCTTGAATGATGGAAAATAACATTCACCGTTAGGTATTACAACTTTCTGAAAGTACACTCTTGAAATATTAAATATAACAAAACAATAGAGATAATATCGGCTAGTTATTTTTTTCTTTACTTGTAGTAATTTACCTCAGAAGTTCAGAATGTGAAAATAGATATGCAGTAATTCGTCTTCACGGCTTCTTCTGGATGCACATACAAAGTAATGCTTAGCTGTGTAATCTCGAACCCAAATCAATCCATCATCATTTAGATACTAATATAAAGAAGACAGTATGCTCATTAAACTTCCCCATCTTGTTATCGCTACTTCTTCTGAAAAGATCCCTGCACTGACTTGGAAATTTTACCAAATGTATATGTGATATATAGTTAATAATCCAGAAGATTTATATGACTCCATGGTGGTCATCATGAAAATATTTTTGTTGTCGCTATTCGTCCTGAAGGTGTAGTCGTTGGGTTTTAATGAACCATCGTTTGTACGATGTGTAGTTGGACCTTCTTGACAAGGTTCCCTATCTGACATCCAATATAGGCATCCTTATGGCCATATTGAAAATATTGTTATCGTTTTTACTCTGTGAGTAGTTGTATTAACATGTTTTCAGTAAACCACCTCCAACGATATGTAATTTTACCCAACAGAAAATCGTACTGAGCTAATGTTCATTAGGACCTCTTGAAAATTATGTCGCTTCTTTTTATCATGAACGGATTTTTATATCGATTTTGTTCTGGGGGGAGAAGGGTCACCATAATAGTTTTTATGATATGTATACATACATGACAGTGGGGTCTAACTGACATCCTTCATGGCGGCCAAGGTGTCCAGTTTAAAAATCTTGTTATAGCTACTTGTCATTCATATCGTAAGAGGCTATTATAACTTAGGTATGAGTTGCGGTGGTTAGTAGTTAGCCTAGCAACTGAAAGAATGCAGGTTCGCATCTTGCCAGTCAGATCTACCCGGATCGAATACCCTGGTATCTCCATGGAAAACGCACTTTACTCCAATCACCTTGGCACTAAAATAACTACTTGTGCTGTTAAACATCCATCCGAACCTGAATGGATGGTCATATTGACATGAAGTTTTCAATGAAATACTTTTTCTAAAACGACTATGGTGCCAATCGGATCTCCACTGTTGCCACCATAGTGGTCATCTTCATAACAAGTAATGGTACAGACTTACTGCTTTTCATTAACCTAATCCTAACACTGTGTATTTAAATAATCTGCGCGTTTGACAGCAGAAGCATTCGTGAATATGTTTTTCCTAAATCTTTTCTGTGGATATACATATGTAGAAGAATGTATACTTTTTTAATTTTAGTAACCATGGTTATTGTACCGTACTCCTCTTTTAAATACGTTAGTTTTTAAATGTGGGAAATAGTAAGTAATTGATTTGTGCATGTCGTTGATCATGACAAATATTTTAAATTGCATCAGTTTTGTAAACTTTTTAATTTGACCGTATTATAAAACATCTTCCTAAAGTTAGAATAAACATTCTATACTTTTCTGGAGTATGTCTAAGTTAGTTTCGGTATTCAAACCGAATACTAGAATGGAAAAATCGGACTTAATATGGAGTTCTACGATTTCATTTTGGTTAGTGGAGCATAAATTCCTTCAAGAGAGTTTTGTTTTTGTAGGTATCCTGAGGTATTTTGTTCGGATGGCTGTAATCACAATACGTGTAAACAGATGATGCCGATTGATGATTACGTATGACTTCACTGGTGACAATAGAACAGCACCCAAATGACTTCACAAAAGCCGCTAGATGGACTTTGATCACAACTTTGATTGAAAGTACTCATTCATTACACTTTCGGTAGTGTTTAATTTTGAAAAGTTTTATTTTTATTTTTGTTGGTTTTAACGACACTTTTAACGTGTTATTGATTGTATATTGCGGACAAAATAGAGAACAGGAGCTAATTTCCTTTTATCAAGAACACGGAGTCAGCTGACTTGGGCTTGTCTTGGTGGGTATCGAACCCCCGACCCTTGGATTACATGTATGATGCCTGACCATACTATGCTTGAGATAAAAGATTTAACGCCAATATATAAAAAAGAACAAAATGGACTCGGAATATAGTTTTGTAATATTAAATTTCACTGGTAGAAAGGAAACACGGATATGATAAATGTGATGCGTTGATATATTTTATTCAAACGGGTTATTTTTCAAATGTAAGGCACCGGTTTCGAAACGAGGTAATCCTTAATAGAATAACCACGAAAATGTCTAAATTTTTACTTTAGAGAAATACTTCTTAACTTTTGTATAGATAATACAAGAAAACACTCATTTCTAGTACGTTACGTTTGTATAAACAATCGGATGTGTATATATATTTGTAAGTAGCCAATCTATTTATGTCTGTAAGGGGCTAATAGCTTTCTTTAGTGCAATACGAAATTAAAGCTAGGCCCTGGCTCTAAAAGCAGGAAAATGTCCATATGTGTCAGTTTAAACTTGACTACTGTATATGAAAGTTGTTCATTATTGCACCGTGATTGGCTGTATGTTTCAGATTATCACCTGACACCTTAATCGACAGGTGACTTCGGACACATGATTAAGTACCTTTCTCTTCTGAGTATCTATAGACGTAGACTTACCCGGGTATGTGAAAAAGCTTGCCAGTAGCTTCTCTTGGGTCTGTGGTTCTTACCGGGGTTTTCCCGGGTTCTTCCTCACCATTTATACTGGCCACCATGTATAACCTATCTTGCGCTGAGAAACGGCGTTAACCCAGAATACCAAAACCATAAAACGAACAGAAACAACGAGATCACTAACTGAGCTTATATATCATTGTTTCTGTATTTTCAGTCGTTCGATGTTTGTTTTACTTCACATACCTTCCAATCGTATTACCCGAGTAAATCACCAGATTAAATTTGTAAATTGGACGATCGCTAAAAACTAATGGGTAAAACGAAAACTATCTCTGAATTTGCTTGACTTGTTTACTGTTTAAAACAGACGTTATTCCTGCTTTCAAAACATTGCGCTGAGAAAACACACAGACTAATTGAAGATGGCGGACTGTTCAGATGGACGTTGCAGTGCTTATGTGCAAATCATGGATAATTCTGTTTATGAGACTCGCTCCAGGAAGAAATATACTGAACTGGAAACAGAAAATGAAGGTGATTGTACTGTACATGGGAATTGTGGTTTAAATGCTTTTTATGACGCAGATTTGGTGAGTGATGAGCCTGACAATGCAAACAAGGCAGATCTATGCTCGCAACCTCAGTACACGAGTACACAGAATGTTGATAATACATGTTTTGACAGAGATGCCCAAGATTCGAGTCACCGTTGTAACAGCCCAACATATCAAGATGTCATATCTCAGGTTCCCAATCAGGACTATATTAGAAGACTTGATCAGGAACTAGATAATCTACCCAGAGACATGTATATTGAGAAATTGCTAGAGGTTTCACACGACAGTGAAGATATTGTAACCTGGTACAGGTCAGTTTTATTTAGTAGAGCACGAGGTTTTCCTGGCTGTCCATCTGGATATTTGGTTGTTAGAAAAAACAGAAATGGTGTAAGTAGTTTAATAAAATATGCAAGGGATTGTTATTCTTTAGCTATATTTATAAAAGGGGATCCTTGCGAGATCGATTCTATTTTTAGCAAGAAGAAATCAAACCCTAATGTACAAGCTGAACATTGTGAACATGACGATGAACATAGCTCAGGGCAAGCAGAACAAGTGATTAATTCAGCAAGACTCTCGCTAGCGGAAATCAAGAGTGATTGCGGTCATCTACAACAAACTGTCGTTTCGCTCAGAGAAGAGATTATATCTCTGAAGGCAACCCAAATCACATTGGTGAATATGAATGACCTTAATGCATTCCGTGCTGATGTAAACAATAAGGTACAGGCACAATCTCAAACAATAGAACTGCTCCGTAATGAGATTACGTCACTGAAAACTACTCAAAGCGTGTTGATGAAAGAAAATGAAACTCTCCACACCATCACCGAGCAACTTAGAGTTAAGCTGATGAAATCTTTGAGTAAACCCATGTCTTATGCGGATGTCGTTCGCACGAATAGTCCAGCTGTAAGTAACCTATCATGTAGTCCCAATGGATGTGGTGATAGCTCTCCATCAGTTGCTGCTCAGAACAAGATTCATGTGTCTAACTGTTCATCTTCCGTCTTGATCGACTCTAACAAAACTGGTTGCGATACACACTGCCGCCTATCAAGTGAATCTCAGAACAGAACTGCAGTGTCCAACTGTTTGTCTCCCGTGTTGGTTGAGGCTGACGACTCTACACCAGGTACAACGGCAGTGGAGTCACGAACCGGTGTAACGGCCCAAACAACTATGGAAAAGAGTGGGGTCAGTGCTCTGCAAACTCTGGTTTCAAAAAGTTCGGATATAATTTCACAGACTTTCGTTAGAAGACATATCGCCCCCTTCGATGGAAATATCCCACAGATTTATAAAGCCAGTGTTCATCCTGATGTGACAAATGTTGTACGCACACCCATTCAGAATCAAAATAAACTGTTAACTTCGACTTCGACCAGGATAGAGAACGCTAGGCATCCGATTACTAGCAACAGTAATGTGAAAGGTATAGACTTGAAAACCCCTCCTAGCAAGATACCTACCGTTATTGGGGGTCAGGTAGAAAGACCTAGATCATTTGGTAAATCAGGTTTAGAAATAGGTTCAGAGAGTATTGTTGGACATGAGGATGTTGATGACAAAAATGAGAATGTTGTATTTGAAGGTGTAGTTAGACGTAGAACAAGGCGCTTTTATGTGGGTGGCATTGGCGTCAAATCTACTGCTGAAGGCCTCGGTAAATTCTTGAAAGAATACGATATAGATCCGTTATCCATAAAGTTTATCCACAGTAGACGTAATTGTCTATCGGCCAAGCTGACTGTATATAATTCAGACTGCGACACTGTTGAAAATGATGTAACATGGCCAAAAGGTGTTTATGTAAGAAGGTGGTATGGGAATCAATCTTGGCGAGACAGGTTTAGCAATCGCGATCAGGAGGCAAATGAAGGTGCAGGATGCGATATTCTGTGACTAGGGTGACAGTTAATTGTTCATAAATTTGCCATTATGTTCTGTCGTAAGTTAATGTGTTTTGTCATCTTTGTCATTTTAGTCCTGCTTTCACGATGCATAAGTATTAATATGCCTATATTGCAAGTTAATATGAATCTTAATATACTGACCTGGAATGTTAGAGGAATTATGTCCTCTGCTCTTAGCTTTAGTGCAGTGCTGGATAAATATAATGTTGACGTAGCTTGCGTAACTGAACATAAACTATTACAGCACATACTTCCATTTTGCGATACTATTCGTTCTGATTATAAATGCACTGCTAAGGCAGAGGATATTTCCTCTAATTGTATGTTAATAAAATGAGGTAAAGGAGGAGTTGCAATCTTCTGCAAAACTTCTCTCATGAGATATGCTAACTTTATAGATGAAGTTAATAGTGACAGAGTTGTTGGCATATAATTCAAATTTCCTGATATGCAAAATGTATATATTTTTTGTGTATATATGCCGACCCTATTATATGGCATAGATTGTTACAAAGCGCAAATTGAGTTGATTCAAAATCTCTATGATCAGTACTCACAGCTGGGGGACGTGTATTTTACTGGTGATTTCAATGCAGTAGCTGAACCAGCCACTTTCAGAGATTACAAAGATAGAGTATTTCATGAGTTCTTGCGATATAATAATCTAGTGAGTGCTGGACATTTAATAATATGCACTGGTTCCCGCTATACGTTCACCCCAGCAAGAACGATGATTGATCATTTTGTACTGTCGGATCAATGCATAGGTAGGTTACGAAGTGTGCACATTGTTTCAGATCACGAAGAGCACGCGATATCTGACCACCTCCCTATCCTTACTTCCCTTCGTACAGTGACCTGTGGGAGAGACTTCAGACAGTCTATGAAGAGAAACAACATAGCCTGGAATAAATTAAACGCTGATATCTTGAAAAACTATCAATCTGAGCTGGACCTTCGCCTGAAAACTTTAGATATAGATACTATTTCGGACAATGTTGATAGCTTTTACCAGCACATTGTTAATGCAATACAGCAGTCAAGCGACATCGCGCTTCCAAAGTCTAAATTCAATTATCATGCCAAACCATATTGGTCAAATGAACTCAAAGAAGCACATAAACTTCAAAGACATGCTAGGTATACTTGGATAAATGAGGGAAGACCGAGGGGTAGTCAATTTAATTCTTACAGAGAATATAAAGATAAGAAGAGAGACTTTAGAAACGTTCAAAAACTGGCTGTGGAAAAATATATGGGGGAGGTGTATGAAGAAATTGAAAAAGCACATGAATGCGATGTAAGACACTTTTGGAAAATGATCAACATTAAGAGAGGGAACAATACAAATTTTTGTCAGGAACTATCAACTGATGGAGTTTGTGTCCGTGATGATGATTCCATCGCAAATGGCTTTGCTAGATACTATGAGGACATTCACACGCCGAATTTAAACCATAGTTTTGACGGAAACTTGTATGAATTTATAGAGAGAGAATTAAATCGGGGTCTACAGGACGAAGTAAGCCATATCGAGGCCTTACAGACCAGTATCAGTTTAAATGAAGTAAGAGAAATCATTAAAGGTCTAAAGAAATCAAAAGCATCGGGCCATGATCAAATTTGCAATGAACATTTGATCTATGGCAGCGACTACCTCATCGAGTGTATGACAATTTTATTTACTCGGATGATTGATCAATCTTACATACCTGTAGATTGCAAAAAAGGGTTAGTAATACCACTGTACAAAGGTAACAGAAAATCAAAGAACTCCCTCGAAAGTTACAGGCCTGTTACTTTACTGCCTGTTATCTACAAAACCTTTGAGAAAATTATTCATGAACGTTTGGTAACTTGGCTCAAAGATACTAATTCTAGTATACCCAGTTCACAACAACATGGTTACCAAAAAGGTTTAGGCTGCACAACAGCGAGTTTTGTGCTGTTGCAATCAGTACAATATAATGTAAACATGGGTTCACGGGTTTTTGCTGCTTTTCTTGATACAAAAAAGGCATTTGATACCGTGTGGCACGAAGGACTGCTTTTTAAATTATTCACGTTGGGAATTACGGGTAAATCCCTTTTGATATTTTTTAACATGTATACAAATTTACAGAGTAAAGTTCTTGTAAATGGGCAATTTTCAGATTGGTTCTCAATTGGCCAAGGAGTGAGACAAGGGGGTGTTTTGTCAACCTTGATGTACACAATATTTATAAATGACTTGCTGCTACAGTTAGAAAATAGTGGATTTGGAGCAAAGATTGGATCCTTAGCTGTGGGAAATCCAACCCTAGCTGATGATATTTCACTTTTGGCTATATATCCTAGCAATCTACAAAAGCTGTTAGATATAGCATACGACTACAGTAATAAGTGGCGATTCGAGCTTAGTGTTACAAAGTCATACATTATCATTTTCGGACCCCAATACAAGAATTTTATCAATATGAAATGGTATCTTGGCCCGTCATGTTTGCCGGTCACCGATTCGGCAACACACCTGGGTCACCGGATTAACTCAAAGCTGACGTCGCATGACGCAATACTCGATGCATGCAAGAAAGGGAAAAAATCTTTTCACGGTCTGTTTGGTATTGGCATTAAACCGAATGGTTTAAATCCTTTGGTTGCTGCAAATGTAATTAAAAAGGTAATTTTCCCTTCAATGTTTTATGGAAGTGAATTATGGTGTAACATTTCAAAAAGTGACCTCGCTTTATTGGATAAGACTCTGAGGTATTTTGCCAAACATTTACAAGGTTTTCCAATACATACAAGATCAGACATTGCCCTGGGAATGCTAGGATGGAAATCAGCGCAGTCCGAAATTGATAGAAGAAAATTGATGTTTTTACACAGATTGTGTTTGATGCCTAACAATGTACATACTAAACGTGTGTTTAACGTTGCGTTATTTCACTTCATTCTGAGCGGATGCATGTCAAGCTGCGGGTTAATTTCAAATTTATATTATACCTCAAAGAAGTTTGACTTGCTCGGGTATCTAACTGATTATTTACATTATTCTGAAATTCCAGATAAACATAATTGGAAAGAAATTGTAAGGTCAAAAATTGTTGGTCTTGAAAATAGCCTCTGGAGAGTTCGTATGTCTAATCAAGCAGATTTTGATAGATTCTCTTCGATACACGAATACTTACGACCTGCCTCAGTGTGGCAGTCGGCTAAAACTAGACAACACACTAAGGTATTTACATATGTAGCTAAACTATGGGCTGCTGTTCCACAAACACAGCTTGATATGTGTATTAGATGTGGGAATGTTTATACAGACTTGATACTTCATTGTTGTGTTAGTTGTCCTTATATGTCGAACTTTCGAAATTCTTTCTGGGATTTCCTTACTGATAAATTTCCCCTGAGCCTGCACATTACGTTATTTAATGCAGAAGATGAGCTGCAACTACAATATCTTTTAGGTAAAAGGTTACCATCAGGAGTAATCGACAAAGAAAACTCCAAGCTATTCGTCCTGTATGCAGCATACTTTGTCATGCAGTGTGCAGCTATCTTCTGTAAATAGGGTACTGAAACTTGCAACTTATGAGTTGACGAACACTTTGTTGATTGATATTGTGTAAGAATTTGTATTCCAATATAGAAATTTTTTTTTTTTTTTTTTTTTTTTTTTTTTTTTTTTTTTTTATATATATTTATTGATTGTATTCAGATGATTTATTCTTATATCATGTAATCTTCCATGGAAGGAAATAAAGATGATGATGATGAGTCGTTCGATGTTTGTTTTACTTCACATACCTTCCAATCGTATTACCCGAGTAAATCACCAGATTAAATTTGTAAATTGGACGATCGCTAAAAACTAATGGGTAAAACCAAAGAAACTGTTCTTGTGCAAGATCGTAAAAACACTGGAATCATCAATATTAATATTATGGTCTAGAATTATATTTATGTCTGCACTTCAGATGAACGTTGATTACTGTACGTTTCAATTATCGCTACAGTTACACAAAAGCGGGTAACGATATCGAGGTACTGATATAGTGTTATGTATATTTAATTTGCATCGTGTTTGAGTTTGCTTTTTTTAAAATTCATTATTTGCCACGGATAATTGTATTTTGTACTTGACCCTATTTAACATTAGATTCTCTGTGTTTCTGACTAAACAAAAAAAAGCAGTGCTAATATTTTTTTTATAGGAGTGTGTGTTTAATATTAGGATCATTATCAGGAGAAGTAAAGATATTTATTAGGGACTGAGTCGAGGTTATTGGAATTATACCATAAAAATACATAGCCTACCTGATATTCACCACATTCTGTATTATAATTTTAGTAACAGATTTTATCTTGTAAACAACCCAGAGTGTTTTAGAATGGAAAATTTCATTCAGTCATGGTATCTCCAGAAAATGCTAATAGTGACATAGGTCAAGGAGATGGCTTTATAATTTTGTTATCTGAAAATTATTAATTCTTGCTTTAATATCTTTAGACCGAATCAGTCTTATTGTTGTGTTCAGCATTTGATTTGGGTTAGAATTATGTATTCAAATTATTATTCTCTGGAATAACAAAGTGTTCAATACTATTCTTGGGACAGAGACATTAACTTGGAATTATAGTGAATTCAAAGAAGGACATCTTGGATTATATTACTATGATTCATCAAAAGACTGTTGTCATATCACCACGTCACAGGCCACTACAGGCATAGCAACACCTTCAGCGTTGGATAATTCGAACACCACTGGAATGTATTAATAGCTTTATTCATTAGGACTGGTGATAGAACTTTTGGACTATTTTCGGATTTAATTCGCAATACTGTAAGTTGTTTTTAAATTTTTACTTTTTATTCTAGAGAAATAAATTAATTGTTGAACTTTACAAATCTTTATGTTTTTCTCTCTTTCTATATCTTAGTTTAAGACCACAGAGTCATAATAAATAACATTAAACATATTAATTACATTTCATTTTTTCTTCTTCGTAATTTGCCTAAACATTTTAAACCTGGAGAGGCTCGCATCCAGATTATTGAATAGTGAGTCGTGTGGGGTTGCAAATTTAGCTGACTGAATCCGGGGGGTGGGGTAGGGGCATTGCGGTTCAGGAACAAAGTTACCTAGAGGCATTCCTCCCCCCCCCCCATAAGTTCCCGATAATACATGATACGTGCTGTTTTCAAGTTGTATTTAGCAAAATTGATCGTGCAAAGCAGTATGAAACCAGGATACGTTTTCTCCAGCTGATTCTATTTATCATGGTAGGTAAAAACGGATGCTCTCTTGTCTTGTCCAAAAACTACTATTACTACTACTACTACTAATAATAATAATAAGTAATAATCAATTATAATTCCATCTAATTAAATACAAACATGGATCCTCGCCGGCGTCTTTCTCAAAATAATATGTGATATCATCCATACAGTGAATGAAGGCAAATATAATGTACAATTTAATATAAAAATACATGCAATTTTCTTATCGTTTTCTAATGCAAATATCATCACATTATTGAACAATGTATGGTAAAATATGAATATTATTACACTAAACGCATGCTCTCATTAACATATTATTGTCTGTCTTTCTTTCCATTTTATTTCACGCACCAATCGTCTTTAGAAGGTTTTTGACACAGGCCATCTCTCATCCCTAAGTTTGCTGAACAACATCAAAAGTCAGTCTCTTCTTGTCGGTATTGACCAGTCTGTGTACATTTGAGTTCATTCTGAAGTAAGCCTAATTGTTTTTTGTATTTGAAAAATTCAGTACACTCGTGTATGTGCAATTCTTCACATCTTTTGCAAAATCTTCGCAAACAAAATCTATCTATGCCAAAGTATGGACGTTAAGTTTTATATTTATTGAAATCTAGATACTGAAACTTTGATTTTTTCGAGAAGTATAAGACGCCATCGAATGCATTTGTCACGAATGCGTACAGAAGTATAAGACGCCATTTGTCACGAATGCGTACAGAAGTATATAACTGCGTAACAGTCCACCTTTTCGCCTCGAAAGTGAAGACAAGAAAAAGGTTAACTGCACGGTAAAACGACTCCTTTTTACGTCTGACACGAACACATATTAAGGGCTATTCAACTAAAAAAATCCTTTTGTCTGAAATAGCAACCCTTCAAATATTCCTGTCATATGGAAAAAAAGTTTAGCTTTATCCCGGTCTTCTCTAATATTGCATTAGCCTTCCAACATTTGTAACTATTTTTTTGATGTAATATTTTTCCTAACATCTCCAACATCCTTTGAACTTCGTTGTGATTTTTTTTATAGAAAAAAAGAGCAGATAATGGGACTTTTCATTTCCATTTTATTTATCTCATCTGAATTTCGTGCGGAAACATTTGTTTTCTATCTGCAAGAATTTGTCTTATGCCTTTCCATACGATGGACAATCTGCCTTTCCACACGATTGACAATGTGACTTTCCACACGATGGACAAAGTGCTTTTTAACACGATGTACAATGTGCTACATCCATTCGATAAATGTAAATATACCACCACAATACTGTCTAGTCAAGCCTTGTTTTTAAAAAGAAAACGTTATCTAATTACGTGTAGCATTTTGTACAGTGTTTGCTGTTTAAAATATGGGTTAGACTTAATATCAATAAGTGGACTGCGTTGTGCAAATATTGATAACGGAACATTACAGCTAAATCTACAGGTAAAGCATGTAATGCATCTGTTTCATTTTTTTACCTGTGCAAGTGAAACCTGTTACAGCATATTTTGATGACGTCAGTTGTGCTTCAAAAAGTCACTGATGCCGATTGACGCCTTTAGCATAGTATACGTTGTTTCCTTGGTTAGTATGGAGTTACCTTCCAAAGGTAAACATTTGATAATAATTAATTCATGTCTCTTTCAGTCTTTGGTATTAATTTTAGCTGATACTAGTTATGATAAATAATAATAATAACAACAAAAACAATAACAACAACAACACTGCAAGCTTCAATTAATATTTAAAAAAACAATAATATTTTTTTATCAGTTTATTGTAAACTATTTCTTTACAATAAGTTAAACTCACAAGTGTTTATAGAACTATATATTATATAGTAGTTGTATAAGGAATAATCCCTTGCCATCAGACAGAAATTGTTTATAAAAAAAATTGAAGTAGTATGCTACAGGTAAAACAAGTTAGAGAGAAGCGAAAAACGCGCACACACTTTAAAAACATGATATGAACTACTAAATAATGTATAACTTAAAAGAATTTGATCTTTCGAATCAACAAAAAATAGCAAAATCAAAAATACAACACACACACACACACACACACACACACACACACATATATATATATATATATATATATATATATATATATATATATATATATATATATATATATATATATATATATATATAGAGAGAGAGAGAGAGAGAGAGAGAGAGAGAGAGAGAGAGAGAGAGAGAGAATGGGAGAAATGGGAGTAGGCTATAAAGGGACATTTCGTCTTATGTTCTAAAGAAACAATATTTTTTTAAATATTAATTTTTTTTCTGTCTTGGTTTATTCCAAAATTTACCTTATCTTTAAAGTCACTACATCTCTTGACACAATAAACACCGAAATCAAATACATATCTCACAAGACAATGATAATAGCTTAAAAATCCCTCATTTGCTCTTAATGTGCACTTGATTTCCTATATTTTATGTCCCTTCATTCTTTATCAAAAGTTTTCTCTCCTATATACGTAAGACAAAGAAGAAACATAGAAAAACTACAGATTACACATTTGACATGCGTCACATGACGTACCTACCAGTATTCATAACAAATTACAACTATTTACCCTGGTCAGATATTTTCCATCACGTCCGTACTGACACAGATTTCAATCCCTTTTACAAAATAAGCTATGAAAAAGTTTTTGACAACTCGTCACATCAAGTAGGTAACCTTCTAATATTTGATATTTACCAGGCCGGATGTTTTCCATCACGTCCGCGCATGAACATATTTTAATCCCTTTTACAAAAAATAACTATGCAAAGCTCTATTCATCAACGAAGATAGATTCTTGTTGTTGTTGTCGTTGCTAAAGGGTTT
Source organism: Sinohyriopsis cumingii (assembly GCA_028554795.2). Lineage (NCBI taxonomy): Eukaryota > Metazoa > Mollusca > Bivalvia > Unionida > Unionidae > Sinohyriopsis > Sinohyriopsis cumingii. The sequence continues at coordinate 108,218,034 of CM068829.1, read as the reverse complement.
AACGCCATTAGTTATCATAATATATGCTATACATGGCGACTAGTATAAATGCTGGAGGAAGAACCATGGAAAACCCCGGAAAAAAAGAATCGACCCACGAGAAGATACTGGTTGAACCTGAGACTCTAACCTACGCAGACAGAGGTAAGCTGTCAGTGATCCGTAACGGTGAGCGCTTTAGACCAGTCAGGCACTCTCTGAGCAACGGAAAGAGAGATAAATCAAAACACATGCAAGCACCAAACAAAACCATACCAAATTAAATAATTTATGTCTTCTTATATTATAATTATTTCGAACTTTTTCTTTCAAGAAAACACCTTTTATTTATGTGATATAGTAAAAAGAAAGTAAAAGAATTTGATTAAGATAAGCCAGTCCTCTAACACCAAAAGAGACACACAAATTGCAAAGCATACACATAAGCACCACACAAGAGGACGAAATAACAAGCCTTTGGCAAGAGTCACTTCAAACGTGCCTTTCAGGATTGAAATGCCTGAGGGGAGGGGAGTACAAACCTAAGATCTCAGGAATAAAACCGGACTTGGACAACTCAAATGCAATTACAGCACAATAAAGGAAAGGAGCAACCTCAACCAAAACCTTTTTTTAAAAAATTTCAATACCACATTTTTGGGTTTTACCATTTAAAAGACAAATTATGGGAAGACAGGGGGAGAAACAAACTAAAATAAAACAGCCTTTATCATTCTGAAAACGACGTGACCTCCCTAATTTGTAACCAGCAAGATATGATGGAAAGGGGATAAGGATTGCCAATAAAAAGGAAGGGAAAGCCGACCAACAGTAACAAAAAAATACATGAAGGGAGGTGAGTACGGATCCGGAAAGCTCCAACACAGGAAAACTTGGACATCTAGAACACAATCAAAAGAACGCAAAGCGAAATCTCTTACACAGAATTAAAGTAAGCCTTCGAGTATAGAAGTAAGCCATCGAGTACAGTAAGCTTTCGGATTTTAAATAGCTTGAGGAAGAGTACCAAAGCTCCCTCCAACTAACTATCTTTTGTTTCCATGTCTCGGTCATATCATATGACCTTCCGCCAGTTGGGTACTGATTCACCTCTGCGGTTCGAGTGGGAGACGATTATTTCCGTCGTGTTTATTCTGAATACCAGCGATTATCTCAAACAGTAGTGCCAACAAAAAAGCTTATGTGAATAAATACTTAGCGTTTTAATGAAAAAGGAAAAACAATAATTCCCCCAAACACAACCAAATGCCATGATCAGAAAGTTATTAAAATATAATTCTCATGGCAATGCAGTTTTTTCATATTATTTCCATTTTAGTCCTTAAATTTCAGACACGATCAGTTGTTTAAAAAAATCGAATCACTGAATGATTATCAAGACATGCCTATGTATATAAATAAAAACAAGACGATGAAACGTTATATCTGCGATTAAAATGTCACAGTATGACATGTAATCTTGAAGTCTTTTTATGATATGAATTAGGAGAGGACATGACAGTAATACATAATATTGATCGATTTGTCCATTACAATTTTGCTTTCGAATGACACTCAGATCGTATTTGATGTGTTACCTTCATGAAAGGAAGTGTATATCTTAAAATGAGTGTGTACGATTAACAAATCTGTTATCATAAAAAGTTTGTACTCGGTAACCAGGCATAATCAGAACCTTAACGGTCGACGACAATGCTGTTACGAGGACAAAACAACTATGTAATCACTGTCTACAGGAATGTCATGCATGATGGGAAAGGCTTGGAATCTGTCGACAGATAACGAAGATTTCTGGCAATGGCAGGTACAGAGTAAATCAAAATGATATAAAGTCTATTGAATCAATGTGTGTAAAAATCATATTGAAGTTCAAAAATGTATATTTCCAAACTCACTGTCTACTTATGAATGGTAATTTTAAAAAAGGGGCACCAAACATTTGAATACACTATACTTTAAAAACACTGTGATAATAATTTATCTACACTGAATGAAAGAAGATTACTGAAAACAACAGTGGAAAATGCAAGTTTACTACAGTTTTTCAAAAACATCTGCCACGGAAACTGAGAAGGACAAGATTGGTGTGACTGATCGGCGCGCAAGATAACAGGCGATTGGGCGACTGACCTTTCAACCGTGGAGCCGGAACATGGACCAAAATGCGGTGAAGTACTGTCTCCACTATGCATGAAAGGAATCGATAGAAACAAGTGCTACGTTTCACTGTCGGACTGTAGTCCAACATACATATCCGACCTCACCCATGTGTACACACCAGCAAGATACTTACGCTCCTCTTCTGACAATCGTATACTCATTATTCAAGTATGAAAACAAAGTCATAGGGACAGCGTTCTTTTGATTACCCGGGCCCAGCAACTTGGAATGAATTGTCCACTGAACTTAGACACAAAGACACAGTGATCACATTCAAGAGGGCTCTCAAAACTCACTTATTTCGACTGCAAGAACAAACTTAAAGACCTAATAATGTTTCCTACCTTAAATATTCTCAGCATGATTTTTTAATGTTTTCTTATTTCATGGTGTTTGTTTTTGTAATCATATCATTATATGTTTTATATCTTATAGGTGTTGTCTAATGTTGTAAAGCACTTAGAGCTTCTAAAGATTAGGCGCTATACAAAATTTCCTCATTATTATTATATATCCTGTACCCAAATGGAGAAGAACCTATCTCGGAAATAAACAGCATAGAATTAAACGGGAAATTATTTCAAGTTACAGAAGCCACCATCATTACAAAGAGAAATATCAACGGCGCTTGTACTTAAATCTAGATTGTGCTAAAAATAGATCATAACAGCATTGTGCCGGCTACCGCCATATTGTTTTCGGACAAAGCACCAAGAGACGCTTAGTAACGCGTAGTATTTCACGACATATATGCAAAAAATAAAGTTGTTTTTATTTGCGCTTCCATCGCTATGTGATGTTTTCATATATTCAACTACAATATATGAGTGTGTACAGTAATAATTATGTACATTTAATTTTTTGTCATCCTTTAGTATTGTTTTCCAATCTTCGTTTAGTAAAACTCTCCTAGGTTAATATTAACTGAATATATATGTGTGTGTGTGTGTGTGTGTGTGTGTGTGTGTGTGTGTGTGTGACAAATGAATGTGTTGAAACCAATAAAATTTATTTATATCTACTTTGTTTCCTTTTCAGTTAGTGTCTGTGTGTAAAATGTGTATCATTTTAAGGGTGGCTGTCATCATTAGGGACAGCAGTTTTTGTGTTGCTGTTTGCATCAATACATGCATAATATTATACATCCCAACACAATTTTTTTTGTATATATCTTTTAATTAAGGAAATGTATTATCCACGTAGTATAAAAATAATCAACCAGTCCTGCTCTTTTCAACACCATAACTCTAACGAACAGAATGCATTCTTATTTGTTCTAAACTGTCGTTCAAAATTACGATTTGTTTGTAAAATAGACATTGAATTAAGCACAAATTCTCTCTCCTCTTTTCTTGACTTTGTTACCGATTAACACATCAGACGCAGAAAAGGTTAATAAAATCACTAATGCATAATACCAACAAAACAAACAAACAAACAACCAAAACCCCAAAACACACATTGATGCATTGTTTTTAAATATATGGAATATCTATGTAACATTTCTAAATTATACATGCATATCACATCAAATAAGCAGAGTGTAATTTAATGCGCTGAACAAGATATAAGTAATTGTCACTTTACTACATGTACCCTCTCTATTTAAAACATGAATCACATATCAGAATACTTCATCGACATTATTTAATGGGGGTGGGGGGTGGCAGTTCCCTTGGAATTCAAAATATGTATGGTATATCTATCGGTTATGAAATGCAAGCAATTTGTGTATTATACTGTTCTAGAAAGATTCATCAAAATTGATTATATATTTTATACAGTCTGCATGCTTAACATCTACTGTAACTAAATATTGGAAAGCACATCCATATTCAGAATAACAAATTTAACGCCTGGTACGTGGTTTTCAGTAGAAACAATAATACGAACAATAACACGGAAAAGAGCACTGAACGCCATTACACCGGTTCGCCTTGTCCGAATGGCTAGTTTTAGAAACTGATATCACTGCGTGTGACGTTTCACAGAGGTAAAAGGTACAAGCGCCATTAAATATGTGGAAGTCCAAATCATTGTAACTTCTAATGAAATACCAATTGAATACACGGCGGAAAGATTCGAATAAAAATTCAGCCTAAAAGAAAATGAACGCATAATAGCCACACACCCTTCCCGGGATTACAGGTTAATCCCGGGGATTACAAATTAGAGCGAGAATAATACAATTATCATAAGAAAATGCAACAACACAAACAACCTTTTATATATATTAACGGAGTCTTAGTAAAATCCTGGTACGAAGATGTATTTATGACAGAAAATGCAACAGATGTGGACTCAAAGGGCATCACCCGTGACTCTGTAACCCAAAAGGAAAACCAAACAAACAAAAAACAAAACACTCCCCAAACAAAACAAACAAATAACCCTCCACTCCAAAAGAACCCAAACAAAACAAAAACAAAAACAAAGTCAAAACAAAAATCAAAACAAGATAAGCAATCTGAACTGAGAAGTTTGAACGGAAAAAAAGGAAAGAAACATCGCAGCCGAAAATACAAGCAACGATACACCAGAAACTAACTTTACACTAAGAAACCAAGCAGATTTCCCAACAAAGCTAAACCTCAGAGAGAAACAGTACTAAGAGCGCAAATAATACAACCGGACCACAAAGACAAACAGAACACATGGAAAACAAGGAGGTTAGAATTGGTAAAGGAGCAGAAGAGATACAAACACAATCAGTGCAAATAGAAAACGAAGGAGAGGAGAGAAAGAAAAACGAGCAGAAAAAGGGAAGTAAAAAAAACCCAAACAAACTGGAAAACCAGAGGCTAATTGCTCCCGGATCTAACTTTCCAAGAACAGAAAAGAATTGTCACTAGGGAATGCTACAGCTGGAAACAAAGGAAATCAGATATGAAAACAAAACAAGAGAAAGAACACCTACAATAATATTAAAGACTGCAACCATTAAACACTTATTAGCAATACAGAAAATGCCAGGAAAACATATATACAACCAGTAAACAGTATGTCTGTTTTTCCGATTCCTTGTTGTTTGGGGCTTAACACCATTTTTCAGCACATGTTAGGCTATTCATGGCGGACAGTATAGCTGGTGAGGATAAACCGGCGAAAACAACCGGAGTACAATGTATTGAATAATTATTTTATTATTCTTCATTTATATCGATTGTTGTTAAAAATCGAGTATTGCATGGACTAGAATTATATACCAAATGCTACGATTCCAAAAAGCCATGTAACTTTGGAAATGACAAATTTGGTGATAAAAATATGTTTGTTCCCATTCTGATTGCAAAACATATAATTAACAGGTCACATTATGCTTCAAAGAAACCAAAAAAATGCAAGGTACAAATGCAACATTTTTGTGCTGCAAAAATGGGGAAAATATTTAACAATGCGGTTAAATAAAACGTTTATGTTCGAGACAAAGTTGACCTTTTTTAAAAACTTTACCAGCTTCTGGAATACAGTAGCTAACCATTTATCTACTATTGAATTTTGCAATTTTTGTATCAATTCTCTGTCTGGGTAGGATCATTTTTGCTACATGTGTTCTTTGTGTGTGTATGTGTTTGTGTGTGCGTGCGTGTGTGTACATGAGTGTGTGAAGTACGAGAAAGGGAATGACATATGAGAGAGAGATATATATCATGAGATATGCATTTGTATTTATGATTATAAAATGTGTAAACTTAGAGTCAGAACTTCTTAACAATATTGCATAATTCCTAAACCACTGTGTCATATGGTCTTTAAAATAATTTTGTAAATCTTAAAATGAATTATGAAAATTTCCCAACGTTCAAGTTAAAAAATAAAATACAATACATAAATAAAAACTGATTTCAATGAGACTTTTTACAACAATTTACATTTACTTCTTTATCTGAACAGCGATTCAAACTCTTAGACAAGGCTGTAGTCTCTCCCCCCTTCTATATGTGCTAACTTATGAACCTTTTGCAGTCAAAATAAGGTCGGATACTGAAATTACTGGAATAAATATACCTGGTACTACGGAGACCTGCAAAATCTCCCTTTACGCAGATGACAGCACAGGATTTTGTTACACCGACAAATCCATTGAGAAGTATCTCTTCTGGGCAGAAACATATTCAAAAACCTCTGGCGCCAAAATAAACTTTAGTAAATCAAATGGGATGTTTTTAGGAAAATGGAAATCTCGCAGTGATCACCCTTTCGGTATATCCTGGATTTACAAACAAAAAATAGTTGGTTTTCTTTTTGGACACAATTTAACACATGATGATTACTGGCATACCAGCTCAGCTCACCTCCAAAATACCTTGCACCTTTATAAAAGCCGAAAATTATCCCTTATTTCAAAGTCTAATATTGTCAATCTTCTCTCTTACAGTAAAATTTGGTACACTGCCACTGTTATAGATTTGTCCAAACATTATATTACACTCATGAATAGAAATATATTCACTTATTTATGGGACTCTACTTTCGAACCCCTGGCCCGTGCTGTCTGTTATAATCCTTTTAAAAAGGGTGGTTTAAACATCACAAATATCGAATGTAAATTAAGAGCTCTAAGACTACAGCACATGCAAAAATTACTTGATGACAACTACAACGCCAAGTGGAAGTTTTTCCCAAGATATTGGATCGGATTACAATTAAGAGCGTATAACCCCAAATTAAGCTTAAATATATACACACACACTCTATACATTCCCCAATTTTACAAAAATTGTTTAAATATCTTTAAAGATTTCACAGAAAAGAACCCCAGTTTTGCTTTTGGCACTGCCCCCACCAAAACCTTTTATCAATTAAACCTGAAAAATTTCGTTCTAGAACCAAAAATCCACAAACTTTACACTATCGATTTCACTATGGTATGGAAAAATTTAAACAATAAATTCCTCGACCCAATCACCAGAGATGTGTGTTTTAAAACCATTCACGATATTTTACCAGTAAATTACAACATGTTCCTCAAGAATATTTCCAAGTCCAAACTGTGCACGTTTTGCGGCGACATCGAAACAACAGATCACTTATTTTTTGAATGTGAGTTGGTATACCCGCTACAACGCCTTGTAATTAAATGGATCAAACAACTGTCACGAAATTCATTCAACACCTTCTACTCATTCTTAAAATTCGGTATTCTCCCTAAAGAGGCTTCGTTCCTAGAGCCAGAATTCGAAAACCTTTGCCTCCTCTTATCAACTGAATACAAATATGTCATCTGGTGCAAACGTGTTCGTGCCTATTTTTATAAGGAAACTGTCACATCCAACACCCTTCTCAACTTCTTCCTTAACCGACTAAAGTGTAGAATACGAGCCGATTTTCATAGATATCATGTCGTCGAATTTCTTGACAGATGGTGTCTGGCAGGCCTTTTCTGTTCGCTATACAACTTTGAATTAGTTATTGACTTAAGTCTGTGACGAAAATAAACCACTAAATCCCATGTCACACGAACCCTTACATGTGTAAATTTATCTGTACGTTAATTATTTATAATTCCTATATTTCGAGTATGTATAATTATGTTTGTATCATACTTGTAACACATATAATTGTTCATTCGTACGGATCTACATCACTTCAAATATCTACATTGTAATTTTTTTCCATATGTACCATCCTATTGTGTTTTTACATGTATATGAATGCGAAGGAAAGTATGTCTGAGTGTATGTACGTGTGCAGGAGTAAGTGTTAGTCCAACGCTTACTTTTTATTTATTTATAGTGTAAGCTGATACATGTAATTATTTGTATTTTGTTGTCATCTATTTGTATCAATAAACAATTATGAAAATTAAAAAAAAGATTCAAACTCTGGGTTTCCTCATTAGATTTCCTACGAGTCACTGCATAACCCCTCTGGCAACCACTGAAAAAGAATAAAAAGAATCGTTCTTGATTAAAAGACGGAACCGCTTTAACGTGGTTTTCTCAGCAGAGAAAGTAATGCGATCATTTTGTTTTCTCAAAGCCAATACTGTACTGGAATTTATTTTCCCCTCAAAACATCCGCATAGTAGTGTAAATTTATCTAAATGTGTGACATGCGCAAACAATATCTTTCAATACAATACCTAGCCTGTACGCATGGATGTTTCTTACGATGAGCACAGTAATTTGGAGTCTGAAATTCTGACACCTTGTTTCGTCAGTTTTTGAATGTTTTGTTTTCTTCAAATTCAGTCTATGCATTTTGTTTTTAAGAGAAATGGCTACCTCTGGTTTAAAAATATTTCAATTGCTAAATTCTTCAAATGGGGTCGGGCTACAAGTTCTCACAGCACTAGCTATGTCCTTCCCCATACATACACAGTGGTAAAGGTTAATCAAATACGACAAGTGGCAGCAGATAAAGGACAGGGAGAAATTAAAACAAATTAAAAAGCAACAAGTTAGATATGCTAATAAGTAAAGTATAAAGGTTCGAGAAAAGGAAAAAAGGAAGAGAGATATCCAAGGCATGTAAACACTGATGTTACCAAACTTCGAGAGATGTTTGAGATTGGGGTTTTATTGTAGCTTTGTAAACACTGATGTTACCAAACTTCGAGAGATGTTTGAGATTGGGGCTTTATTGTAGCTTTCAAAAATGTTTCAGTTTTATCGCTACGATGTCTGCACTGTGGCAGTTTATAGTGATATGTAGCACTGGGGCATTACATGTAGCATCATGTCCCATCCAGTCACATTATCCTGATACCAGGCCGACCAGTCCTAACATTAACCTCTTAATGATGTGCGTCAAACAAGGCAGTTGCTAGTGCTATTTTTTATAAGTCTTCTAAAGGACTAGCACATAGTATTAGTACATTATGTAATGCACCTATGTCACTATCAATTCGTCGTTACACAGTCTAGGAAAGAGCAATAATAATAATAATAATAGTAACAACAATGACTATTTAGAATCTAAGGAAGAAACGCTAGTAGTTTAGCTTCGTATCTTTATTGTACTTTTGAATGAACATAAAGATTGCTCAGTTGCAAGTTTTTATGTTTTTTTTTTTAAGTCTGGAACATTGTAAAGGATACAGTCGGCCGCTTCAAAGATACCGCAATACACGTCTTATCATTCGGTACACGGTTGAGTGATTTTAAAGAATGCCGAAGATTCGTATGAGACAATTTTAATTCAAGTCATTGTAAACATGTTTACAAATTTTCTTTGCTTGATTTTGCACACACAGCTAAGTAAACAAATGGGTCTGTGATTGATGGGATCATTTTTGCTGTATTTCATGTGTATTGGTAAAACTGACCATTTTTCAAAAAAATACCCAGAATATTTTCTCATTAAGAAATCTGTCACTACCTTTAAGGTTACTTGAAAACGTTGATTTATCCTCGCATTAATTAAATTCTAACCATTCAGATATATATATATATATATATATATATATATATATATATATATATATATATATATATATATATATATATATATATATATATATATATATCTATGTATGTATGTATGTATGTATGTATGTATATATATATATATATATATATATATATATATATATATATATATATATATATATATATATATATATATATATATATATATTTATCAGTCTTACCCCCACTCTACCGCAAATATTAGTAACCCGTGCATAATACCAAATCTAAATCGGTCTATTTCTATCCAGTATTATTGGATTATGATTTATACGCGAATTCAAAAGCAGCAAATATATTTTCAAACATCCTAACTCCAACAAGCAATATCTATAAAGGTAAGATAATTTCAGTTTTTTACATTTTCGCGAGATGATATTTTAGATTTAAAAAAAAAAAAACAATAATTTAAATACGACCCAGTTGTGAAATGTAGAGTTTGATAACAACTATAGTTTTAGTATCATGCAAGAAAATCTGTATTTATATTTGTAAAACTACATTATCAGTTGGGGATCCCTGGTGTGTGTGTGTGTGTGTGTGTGTGTGTGTAGCTGTGGAAACGTTGCAGAGAGGTCCGCGCTGTCAAAATATAGGGTTCCAAAAATATTACGTCTCTTAGGACAGAATTTTTTGAGTAAAAGTATTAGGACTGAAATTTTCTCTAAACTGTATTAAAAGTCATTTTTCATTAATTTATATCGAAAGTAGTTTTCCACTAAAATATATTGAGATTAATTTTATCTATTTCTATCTACAACCGTATACAATTTTAATTAATATTGCGTTTTGCGAGCAAGTGCAAAACCTAATAAAATACATTTCTCTTGTATCCAAATGTCAGCAATTTAGACTTAGTAGGAAGCTGCTGAACAGGCAAATTCCTAAATCCCTAATGGATGACAAAGCTAGATGATTCATACGTTTCCAGTGGGAAAGGAAGAGAGCCTTGTTCTGATTCGAAATGAACGAACACAAGTACTGCGGATAAATTGAGAGCGAGCCTGCTCAAAAATGAATCCGTTCATCGAGAATAAGATGACTCTGTCTTTCCTTACAGGTCAGAATCGTCTATGTTTCCAAACTTTTTTAAAGTATAAGGACTTTTTAATGTTGAGATTTTCAGGGTAAAGTTCAATCAAGACTTAATATTTTTGCAACATTTTTGTGACTTCTTTCTATTTTATATTATAATGTAATGGAATGTTTAATAGTTTGAAAGAATTTAAATTCATTTGTATTTATGGTATGTATTGTAGTAAATTTAGAGTATGTGCACTTGGTTGTAGTGCCCCGTTTTAAGCAATTCTTAGATTTGTGTGATTACTTGTTTGATTATTGGAATTCGGCGCCATGGAAATATTCCTGGCCCGAACTAATGAGCTAATTAATAGGAGCAAACGTCACGGAGTGAAGTGTTAGTGTGTTTCCATGATGTCCTGGTTCACTAGTAATGAATTCCGACCAAAACCGAATGAATGTCCTTGTCGTAAAATAGTACATATTAAAATCTAGTGGTATACATTGGTAGCGTGACTGCAAGGACAGTACTTACGGTATTAAACCGGTAAATTACACAAGGGCATAAATAAAAAGGGACTTGACAGACACCGTTTATGTCGCCATGTGGGCGAATATGGTGCAGTTATATTGGCGAAACGTGCCTGGAAAGCATACATTGACTGGCCTAAAGTGGCGGAGTTAAAATAGTTCCCATTGTTAGGGAGTACTCATATATGTTCTAAGGCGTGAACGGTTGGTGGTACGGAAACATAATGAAGCCAAAACACACAGATGTACGGTTGATAGATAGTTGGCAGTTTGGTTTATCTGTGGTCTTGCATTAATTAGAGGAAAATTTACGTATAGAATGGACACGTCGGGCTTTCTGATTTACAACTGAGGTTGTATGGAAGTCTTTGGAAAGTCGGGGAAACTTATGACTTCTAGCGAGAATCGCGCCAGGGTTTGACAACCGCTCGGTCAAGTAAATACCCGTGTGCGTGTAACAGTATTATTAAAAAAGGCTAATTCGCTACCAACTTCATGTTTATATTTAATTTGGAAATAAAAGTCTTTAAGTAATAAAGAATAATGTTTTAGTAACCTATTCCAAATTAGTAATTAATTTTAAATTTTAGTAGAATGTTTTTTTTTTCAAAACGATTTTTGAACTATATATTAACTATTGAATGTTATCCTCTTCGGCTATCATGACTTTATTCTAGATCTGCTTATCTTTATTATAATCTAAAAGGCAGAAATTATACAAATATATGAATTTGGTAAGCTCGAAGGAAAAGTGTAATTTTATATGAACGTAGTGTATTTTAAATATAAAGGCTTTATTGATGTATCTCTAGAATGTAGGATTATATATATCAATTATTTAAATAAAATTCGTTTTTCGAGAATCAATGGGCTCTGTCTATTCTTACAGTCCCTCCCGTTACCTCTCGTTCAGCCTCCCCAAGAATGTAAATTTATCTACACCGTTAGAAGTGACACCTTTTCTTAATTAATAAGGGAAAGTCTTTTCATAAAAACATCTCTTTAGATTCAAAATTATTGCTTCAAAATCTAATTCAAAGCATATTTAATTACAAGCACCAAATTTGTGACTTCAAGGTCTGAGTCATAGAATTTATATAGCCTGACCCCAAATTTATGACTTGAAAGTCTGATTCATGCCATTTGTATGGTGAATATATGAGCTATGTAAAACTTGTGTGTGTGTGTGTGTGTGTGTGTGTGTGTGTGTTTGTGTGTTCGCGCGCGTGCGTACGTGCGTGATCTGGATTTTTAACGTAGCTATAACAATTTTTCAGTCATATCGCTACGATGTCTGCAGTATGACAGTTTAAAGAGCTGTCTAGCACTGGGGCATGATGTCGCAGACATGTAGCATGATGTCCCACCCAGTCACATCATCCTGACACCAGGCCGACCAGTCCTAACACTAACCTCTTAATGCTGAGCGCCAAGCTAGGCATCTGTTAGTACCATCTTTGGTATGACTCGGCCGGGGATCGAACCCACGACCTCCCGCATCCGAGGCGGACGCTCTAACCACTAGGCCACTGGAGCGGTTGATTTGAATCTGAAACCCTGCTCTAAGTAATAGGGTTACAAAGTGACTCTATGCTGTAATTATTTCGTTGGCCACGATGTGTCCCTTCAAACTTTTGAAATCATTAAAAAAAAATTGTACCTGTCAATTCAATTGATTTAGAACACTAGCAGGAGAATTCATATTACTATGTCACCAGTCTAAACTGACATTCGGCAGATATATTCTCCTTTTATAAAACACAAAAATATCTCTTGAAATATGGACTATTTTCATATGTCTCCTTACAGTCAAAATACTTTATTCTTATATTAGTCATAGATTTATTTCAAAACGAAGTGAATTGTCGTTTGCAGACCCAAAATAGTAATACGTTTTCTGTATTCTTCATGTGTGTGTGTGCGTCTATGAAACTAAAGAGGGAGGCAAACATTAATAATGAGAGACAGAGAGAAAGAGAAAGAGAGGAGGAATACAAATAAGTGAGTAAAGAGAGGGAATTGATCACATTAAAGTCAAAATGAAAGCGTCGACCATACAATAAATCAGTTAGACAATATTCTCTCGTGTAATACCTTTGATATTGTATGGTGGGCGACTCAAAGGGGGAAATCCGAGCGCTAAAGGACTCGTGGTACTAATTCAGTTGCCATAGTAAACCTGTGCAAACACCATGATATTAAAAAATCAATAACTTAAATCTTTTTAGTGCTCATTTATCAGTATAGATGAAACCTGGATATCCGCTTTTGTGTTGAGGAAAGGATATGAGCTGCGACATTTTCTGGACCTGCACGTGTTTGAAACATGTGCTTTCAATTCCACACCAAAAGAGTCAGGTGCTAATTTTAGTAATGAGTGTTCCAAACTCAAAACTGTTAAAGGACTGAAATTCCATCAATAAAACAATGTCTCTATTTTTTTCACTTACAACTAGGACGAGCTCTCAAAGGATTCTTTTTCCTAAAACATAACTTACGTTATTAATCAATCCTGGTCAGCCAAACCCATATATACTCTATTTTATGTTACATCCATTTCCAGGCTGGTTCCCATTTTTCCATATTATTAATACCGTGTGTCCTAAAGAGACCTCATATTAGGTGTCATATTCTTTATGACATCACGCTCTACGGTATTCCTTAAATCCAATCTCTCTTCAACCGATATTATAGCCTCTGACGGCTATATACCTTTTTCAGAAAGTCGAATCTGGGTTTTTCCTCTCCAATATTTAACGCATGCGCAATCAACGTATGACAACTTTTAAGCGAATGTCATTAACACAGTGTATGTTCAAGAAGAAAGTTTCAAACAAATTTGTAATTGTTTGACATCTGTACACCCTTCACAGAAATAGTGTGTTTAAAAATCAGGAGTGAATAGTTCAGTAACCTGCCTAGAACAAAAAAGTATGAGAGAGGACCAGGGCAGCGGACAGGATTTTTGGATCCTAGGAAACATTATCCAGTAGGGCCCAGTGAATCACAAACTGAAACAACGGTTGACCCCCAGACCGTTTTGGTCCCCCGGAATTTGTTCTACTCTGTCCGCTATGGAGGGGGATTACCGCCATAATTATATGCGTATATTCCCATATCTTCCTTGATGCATTATTGTAAATGGCTGCTTGCAAGTGCTACTTACATAATTCTATCAATGTATATTGTATTTTCATTGATGCAGATTGGACGTGGCATTTTGCAAGTGCTACTTTCCTTCAGCATTATTGTAAATGACTGCTTACAAGTGCTACATTCATAATTCTAGTCACGAAGTTTCTATTTTTCATTGATCCAAGCTGTAAATTGTTGCTTGCAAGTTTTTCGATCTACTTTCCTTCTGCGTCCTTGTATCTTGCAATTTGCCAACTACTGAATTGATTCTGTAGTTTGTCGTATGACAAACGCTGTGTCAGTTATTACAAGTTTTGTATATTCTGTTTATAAACTTTATAATTACATCATTCCAACTGCTGTTTTCATACAGATTTGGCCTTGCAACAATGTAAATAAAAGTTTTATCAGTATCGTCTTTGTTGTCCAACTCTTGTCGCCATGTATTGTCATAATGGCATACTAGAGATATAAATAGTGAATACAGATCCAGTAATGGAATGTTTTTGGGGATTCATTCTTGAAACAGACACTAGGAAATAAAACCTGACTGTTTTTGAGTCATAATTTACAAACGTATGTGGTACACAAAAGGTAATGTGCCTTCGCCAATCCAGAATTCACAGTTTTAATTCCTCAGAATTTGCAATGATGAGTGTATGTCCAATCCAAAAGCCAGATTGTGTGAAAAGCTTGTCTTTATTCGCAAATAAATCTATAAGAACAATGTAACAATACAATCCAGGTATTTGTTCCTTATAATTGTCTACCTGTATGATAATTTTTGTTTCAGACTAATTCATTTAACAATATTGTTTTTATGAATGCCGGTTTAAATTAATCCGTTTTTTCTCTTATATTTTCTATGAAAAGTTAAACATAGGACTGTATATTGTTTTTATTTATTTATTTTGCTTTATTGCATAGTTGTATTGTGCTGATATGTTTTGTGTCAAGACAATATTAACTTATATTTTAAACAGGATAAAATAATGATAAAATCACAGACAAATGAAGATGTTTATGTGGGGTGGTGGGAGTGGGGGATGCTACAACAGACTGAGCTTTGACTAACCTTAGAAATTTTACAAGTTTTTTAGAAAATTATGTGGGGGGTGTCTTATTTTTCTAACAGAAAACAATCACATCTGTAGAAGATACATGTAAAAATTTGATTAATCTTAATTTCATATCCAAATGTATCAAGCACTTTTAGTACTGTAGTGTAGCAGTAATAATACAAACAAACTGAGCTGGTTACTGGTAGCGGTAGGAATGTTATTTATATTCAATATATTATATTTTTGTAATTGCTACCAGAGGAGTCTGATGTTTTATCAGTGAGGTACCATACAATCAGTCATCTTATATGTACTATAAATATCGCTTCATATATGGATTAATACGGTTTTAAATAATAACAAAATGTAGTTTCCAGTTTAATATCTGTCGAAATAAAGTATTTCATAATTATATGGAAGTATTCTTTATGTTTACATATAGAAGATATATTTCATACTCTATGAATTTCTTTTCTTATATAATGAAATAAGTTTATATCTTTGTAGCATATATGCTTTGTATGTGATGTCCTTTTTTTCAAGCCATTTGCCACTTGCTGTTGTACTAGAATTGGAGATTTAAAATGAAATTGGAAATATGACATACTTGTCACAGACAATGAGTGTATGGCCCCGAGGTGCAATTATCTGCACTTTGCTCAAACCTTAGTTGGTCATTCCTGCTACAAAAAGCAGAATTTGTACTGTACTCTAAAATAATAAATATGCTCTAAACTGATAGCATTGTGAAAAAGAATATATAAACAAATTAGGGCCTAAAATCTTGCTTGTAAGCGGCTACCATATTCTGCCACCGTGCGGCAGCGGTAACTTAAACATACAAAATGTTCAAATAAAATGGGGTGGGAAGGGTTAGCGGAAATATAACGTTGTGTAAATACATTTAATTGTATACAATTTGATACATTTAATTTATTTTGTGCTACTTTCAGGCCACCTCGCTTCCGAATGTTAATACTCTGAGACATCAGCTGCTGTAATTTAATTAAAATGATACTTTAAATAAGACGCCCAAACATGCCGTAAAGTGGTGTAACTTCTTATTGCTAGGGTCAGGGGAGTAGTCGTATTGTAAGAAATTAACGTGTCACAGCGCCATCTGTTGTTATAATGAGGTATTATTTCATGCGAACTTCCTTTATTCTAACTTGCAACGTGCTTGATGTTACCTTATAGTCGTGATTTTGGAAGGTGAAATTTGTGTATCTTGTGATATAGCAAGTTTATAAATGGAATGTTAAAACTTGTAATAACTGACATAGCATTTACCATACGACAAACTACAGCATCAATTCAGTAGCTGGCAAATTGCAAGATACAAGTACGCAGAAGGAAAGTAGATATATGCACTTTCAAGCAGCCCATTACAGCTTGCATCAATGAAAAATAGAAAATTTATGACTAGAATTATGAATGTAGCACTTACAAGCAGCCAATGACAATAAAACAGAAGGAAAGTAGCACTTGCAAACTGCCACGTACAATCTGCATCAATGAAGAATACAATATACATTGACAGAATTATGAAAGTAGTACATGCATAGAATTATGGCGCTAATCCCCCTCCAAAGTCCGCGGTCTTGGATAGGACTTACAAAGTTGGATGACCCATTTCTGAAAGGAAAGAGGTAGATGGACGATTTTCCTATGTGCACAGAGTTACAATTTGTACAAATATACGTGTATTTAGATGACTCTTCAAGACTATATACTCGCGAAAACACGATGACTTACAAATCCATTTATTGCATATAATTAATTTCATAGTGGATGAATCCATACAGGTGAACACATCATCATCAATGTCACCATAATCAAATCCCAACCCCAATCCAATGCTTGAAAGTGCATATATCTGTCTGAAAACTAAAATCAGACTATTGCGAGCTCTAGTCATCTCAGTCTTTTTGTACTCATGTGAGGCATGGACCCTGACAGCAGAATTACAACGAAGAATCCAGTCACTTGAAATGAGATGCTACAGAACCATCCTTGGCATCTCTTACATGGACCACATCACAAATAAAAAAGTGCATAACACCATCAGGCGCAAAGTAGGCCAATATGAGGACCTCCTTACCACCGTCAAAAAGAGAAAGCTGAAATGGTATGGCCATGTCACTAGAGCCAACAGTCTATCCACAACAGTCCTGCAGGGCAGCGTCCAGGGTGGCAGAAGGAGAGGTAGACAGAGAAAAAAGTGGACTGACAACATCACAGAATGGACCAGGAAAAGTTTTGTGGAGACACAGGTATTGGCACATGATCGAGACAAGTGGAGGGAACTGGTCAGATGTTCAGCAGCACAGTGCCTCAACGACCACACTAAGTCATGAGACTGACGATGATGATGATGAATCCAAGAAGCCACACGAGTTACACATAGCTGATATTATTACTGTAGCAACTGGCTATTGCAAATGTACAGCATTTATATTATCGTGTGATGTATATTTATGAGTTCAGTTTCACAGTCAACTCTTTCTTTAATGCACATTTTTCTTTGAGTCTATCCCAGCTGAAAAATTTACCTAACAGTAGTTAGAATGTATTTCCATGATAGGTACTGTTTAAATTTAACGAGTTATATACGTCTATTAGAAGATTTGTCAAACGTGTTCATAATGTAAATTAAAATAGTATAGGTACCATATGCCTCCACAGAAAATCATATTACGACTGGTGTTTCTGCGAGTCGAATGTACTAAGAAAAGGTCTCATATTCTTACCCATCCCAAATTAATCACACATAAGGGGTGAGAGAGAGAGAGAGAGAGAGAGAGAGAGAGAGAGAGTGTATTATAATTTTGGACTTGGATTCTAGCCTATAATAAATGTGGTTGGCAAAATTATAATTCTACTCTAACAACCTTTACATATATTAAGATGAAACAGATTGTAAATGCCATTAAAATGTAATGTAATGAATAATCAGTGATTTTCTTTAATGAATTTCTTTCTTTGATTATATCCCCCCTGTTAAAATCTTACACGATTGCACGATCATAGAATGCATATTTATTAGCTCAATTTTACAGTTAGCGATTTTATTCAGTGCTTTACTTTCAGATAATATCTCAATTACAGGAAAACATCAAATTCCAATGCAAACTGCACATCTTCTCTAATGAGCAGAGTGTTTACTTGTCAGAATATGGGTAACTGCGGCGAAATCTAAATGACAATGACTACAGTATATTTCTTAAGAGTTACGATCGGAGATTTAATTTCGATTTTATGTTGAAAAATTCCGCTTTACGTATCGGGCCTACTGTCGCGACTCTACATATTTAAAAGTTTTACAGAAATAACCAAAAAAAACCACAACAATTTAAGTATCAATTCAACAAACAATATATTTCCCAACAATGCATAGTATAAATTAAAAAGACACATCTATTATTGTGAATTAAATCCCAAATAATCCTTAATATCATATCACAATGTCCAAGAATAAATTTAGTTCCGAATGAATTCCAAGAGTCTTGAAGCTCATATGTACCACATTAGCCTTGAATGTACTGATATGTTAAGTCTTGAATGCACTGATGTACCACTGATGCAGTCCGAAATGTCATAGAATGGAACGAAAAAATAAAAACTAATCTTGAAAAAGAGTTTTTAATTCAAAGTCAATAAACTTTTTAATTTCCAGTGAATAATTTCAAATAATTCATTTAAAATTATATATGAACATAACTGTAAGCTTAATAGATTCTCAGAGATGGGTCACAAGACAGGAATGAATAGTTATGTCTAGCACAACTTTATATAAAAACCTAAGACACAATGCAATGATTAGGACGTGGGTCACAATTTCACTTCCAGAACATTTTAAGTTTGTAAATAAGGCTAGACCTTGACCTCAAATATCAGTAAACAACTTATATATGACTTGCAAACATGACATAATATGAAAATGGTCAGATATTCCAAAGTACTTTCATCAATCACGGACAAAGGTCGAACACACCATACAAAATTAAATATACATAACACATACAATTGTAAAAACCATATCATTATGGATCGTGGATTATATTCAATTCGTATTAGTGACAAAATAGTCTGGAACTTCGACCGACTGAGTGAAAATGAAGCAAAATCTATATAGTTTGCACGAATAGGACAGCCGAGATCATCAATCCAGTTCGTTCCACATCAACCCTAGGTGCATGGGGTAGCCAAAACAGTTTTTTGAATAATTGCTCCATTGCTAATAAAACGTTACTGTCTATAGAAAGACAAATTAATTTAACTAATGAGGGACCTTTTTAATTGTCCTGTTAGAAAGCAAAATTATTTAACTAACCAGAGACCTTTTACTTGTCCTGTTAAAAATCAAAATTAATAAACTAATCAGAAACCTTTTTACTCGTCCTGTTAGATTTTCAATATAATGACTTTATGTGCACGTGCCTTGACATGAAAGAAAACGTGTATGACAGGTTTTAGTTTGTGAAATTTGCACGGAAAAGATGCCATTATCTTCCATTATTATCATATTTTGTTTTTCTCGACGAATGTAATTATTAATTTGATTGGATCTATTTATTTGGGCTACATCCAATCTGACACAGGAGAGAAAGATAATGTTTTAGCTCATACATATGCCCAGAGTCAATGTCAATCGACAACACCTGCCTAGTCAAGATAGCCGCCCAAAGTCCGCAAGTTGAGTCATTGGATTTAGAACGCAGATGAACAGAAGTCATCATTTGCATCACAGTGAGCGGATATGAAACAGTCTTCTACAAAAACAACCGAAATACCCCTTCTATATATGAAACAACAAAAGTGTTTACGTAGACTTTCTAATTATTCCTGTCGTTGTCATAGGCTGGTACTTAGGATGATGTTGTGTCTGGAATATTTATTATACAATTGCTCAGAGAGGACAAAACGTCAGTGCCACCGATATATATTTTCTGACATCTCAGTTAAATACATGTTTTAGACATATGACGATTTTTGCTTTTTAACTTTTGACAATTAGGTTTACGATCAAATGGAAGTTAAGTACTAATACTTGCCCAGAAACTATCAACTTGTCCACCAAATCAGTGCCTCTGAGTCATAAACTATTTTGAGATATCAAATACCTTTAAAAAATAAACGTGAAGTCACTTTTTGATATCATATGTTTAGTATTGTAAATAGTCGTTAAAATGTGTTCAGAAATATTCATAAATGTTTCACAACACGTATTGAGGTATGAAAGGTCGACTGAAAAAGTATAGCAACATGGTTTGATTTCAGAAGACAAGTTTACCAGTGCTAAGTTACGCAATATTTTAGATTTATGTAAACATAAGAGGTAGGGTTCATTTAACAATTTGCGACATAGGGTTTTTTCAAATTGTACTTTTTCCATGCATTGACTAATTTTGATCAAAATATGTAATTACCAGCTGCACCGAAATAAATTTCTACTTAAACCTGAACATGATAATAGTCCTAATTGGAACGAAGTGCAACATTCTGATTTTCGTGATGCAGTAATTAATATAAGTAGTAACATCACAAGCATAAATGGAAATCAATGAATAGAAATTGAACATTTATTACATAAAAATAACAAATAATGGACACAATTGATGCTAATTTCATTTAAATATATTTATTACATATACATAAAAATAGTGAAGATTATAAATGTCTATTCCATTTAAATATAATTAATGGGATTTTGCAACCTTTGACTCGCTGTAAGTCACTACATGTTATGGCCATTTCATATCATGCATTCATGTTTGATGCATCATGCGTTGTTTTTCCCCGGCTTTTACGGATTGTTTGATTTTGCCAACCATTTATTGTTCTTGTACACAATTCAATTCTTTCTTTTCAATTTGTGATGAGTGAAAAAAGATAGCTGATCAAACACAAATCGGAAATAAAATCACGGTCATGAAACAAATCAGAGAATATTCTCTCATGAAATAACAGTTGCATCGTATCGTATCATATTGTATCGTATCATATTGTGAGTACTCAAAAAGTTATATTGGCAGAGAAAACTCGACGGTTGAAGAGCCTTCAATGTATGTACAAATATGACTTGTATCACTCACGCATATGTTAACTAATCATTTAACACACTCTTGTAACTAATTGTTTAACCCACTCTTGTAAATAATCGTTTAAACCACTCTTGTAACTAATCGTTTAACTCACTCTTCGATCGAAATTCATGTCCCCTCAGGACGAAATGCATCTTGCTTTTCAAATGGCTGTGGGTGCTGGAGTCTATGAAAGTTTAACTCTTGCATGTATATTGACCGTCTTTAGGGGTGATATTTAGACGAATACAATAGAAGTGTGGATACTTTTTATAATCAAGTTTATTTTGCTAAACTTCATTTAAAGTTATGCATTTAATGTCCATTTTAGATCAATATTACTCTTTTAATTGATAACATTACAAGTTGAGGGATTTTCCCTTTTTTTCCCTTACTGATTCGTTATTCATCGTATCTAAGACTAACCTAAATGTATCATATACTGTCTCTGGTATTATCTATATGCGGACGTTTTCCTATTTTGTGATTGCGGACTGAAACAAAAAGTGTGGCCAGGTCTATTTTGTAAATCTGAAAACCTGTTTGATTCTAAATTGCGCTATTTGAGAGATAGCAAGCGAGCGATCGCGCGCGCGAGAGAGAGAGGGAGAGAGAGAGAGAGAGAGAGAGAGAGAGTTGTTGTTGTTGTAGGGTTTAACGCCATTTCTCTGCACAAGATAGGCTATACATGGCGGCCGGTATAATTGGTGGAGGAAGAACCCTGGAAAACCCAGGGAAGAACCACCGACCCACGAGAAGCTACTGGCAGGCTTTCCAACGTACCCACGCTAGCCGAGCCTTGGACTCAATCCCACGCAGACAGAGGTGAGATGGCAGTAATCCGGAACGGTGAGCGGTTTATACCACTCGGTCACTCAGGGCCCCTAAAGAGAGAGAGAGAGAGAGAGAGAGAGATGGGGTGGGGTAGTGGTGCGTACAATAATTTCGAGATTGGGATCTTAGCTATAATGTTGGGTGGGCAAAAAATTATAACTTTGTAAGGCGTTTCACAAATATAATGCATTCCGTCTAAAGAAGGATGAAACAGATTTCAGATGATAAAATATATTAAAATGAATGATTATTTAATAACCGTCTAATGCACTTTCTCCGACTGCTGCAAATTTCACAGATAACGACTTCCTTAAAGGCATGCTCTTCTTTGATTCTAAACCGTTTTAAAAAGTCTAACAAAGATAGTAATCTGTATTTCTCAAATTCCCAATCAACGACTTCCTTCATTACATTTCGAAAAATTATATATCGATGTTATTATTGTGTATTTCCACACTAGTATATCTTTTCATTTCAGAAATTTGTTTGCGTCTTGTTACACGTGCGTAAATTGTAAATTATTCTGTGTACCGTATGCCTTACGTGAGCAAATACTAGCAAGAATAGGACAAAATGCCAGTATATTAGGAACGGTTATTCTGCGAGACATCCGTAAAATGAAATCTTCATATTTACACCAGTTTTAAATTAACCATACTGAAGATAAACATCATAAGCGTGTACACGAGAGAAAGAAAGGAGGTGGGGTGGGTTACTATAACTTGGGGTTTTGTTCTGTAACATGCTTCATCTAGATCATGAAGATTTTCTACGTAGCTTTACTTTATATTAATACCTTTTCTTTTTCGATCAAGGGATACATTCCCTCATTCATCATAGTGAGCCAAAAGACGATAATCCGGCAGGCTTCTTTATCACCCATGCGGATAATTTTTTATTTCTTATGAAAACCGATGGAGCCACCTAAACAATCACTGCGAGCGCGTGCATTTCGTTTTTGGCATTGTCACCCAACATGACATTTCACGTTACAGTTTCTCTTCTATGATAAAAAGAGCACTCACGGTGATTTGTAGGATATTGTAACATTGGATTGTTTACGACATAGTCTTGTTATGAATGCTCATGAAATACGAGGAAATCTCAGAACAGGTAGCCATGAGTGTTAAAGGAGCGTAGCGGATTATGGTTCGTGGTTTGCGACGATGCCCCTTTTTTTTACCGTGGTTGTTTTACTACAGAGCAAGTGTGTTGACTTGTCTGTATAAGGGTACAATCATGTACATTGAGAGTAAATGTATAAATGCTACAGTCTAAGTCTTACCAGTTACGATCAGACATTTTTTTCTTTCAATACATCATTGCTTTCCCTGTCTGGCTTAAATTTCTGGAACCTTGTCATTTTGGTTCATAGATTAGTTGTTGCTAGTCCATTCAAATCGTATTAGTCTGGAGGTTCGAACAAGTCAAAATGAAACAAAATTATGCATTTCACACCAACATGACAACTTGATTTTTGCTTGCCAAGGGTCAACCCATTACAACATTTCAGAGTGTACGCGTCTGTGTGAATTTGTGTGTCGTGTCTAAGTAAATGAATACAAGTAAAGCTCACGATGGAAAATAATCTAAAGGTAATGCCTGAAGTGAATCTTGTTTTTTTTTTCCAGAAAAAAAATGTCTACTCAGGTCACAGTTATTGCTTACGGCTTAGTACCCACAGTCTCAATCCATTTAAAGTAATGTTTCCTGTCTTTATTTGGCAGTGATCCATGGCGGCGATCTGGACATTCTTGGCATTGATTTAAAGGCAATAGTTTATTCTTTAGAATATGAGGGCATTACGAACTGCGTGTCTGTCTGTATTTTGGCGACAGTACCCAGTTAGTAATCCGGGAGTGAAATATGTTACCCATGGCACGTTGATTTTTTTTTTTTACAGGTCAGTCTCTCCAAAAGTTAAGGAGCTAACCTATGACAAGAACATCACCGTGATTTCATCTTGAAAGACATTTTTGATTAACACATGATTTAAGATCATACATACACATTATATAGTGCAGTACTGACAAACAAACGAAGGTAGTATATCGAGAAAATCGTGATCTAAATTACCAGTCGTATGGATGGATGGAGTGACGGACAGGTAGGCAAGGGGAATGCTAATTGCTAAATGTGCTTTCGTGATAGAAGAAAATAAAAATAGAACTAAAATACACAGGGAGCATAAAATATTGGTATTAGGTGAGGAAGCAAACAACTTCCTGAAAACATACATATACAAAAGGAATATGAAAGAAAACTAGCAGCCCGTATTATCTGAACATATTTTGCTGCTAATGGAATCAAATGTACAGTCCAAAATAATTTTATAAAAAATGAATCTTAAAAATCACATCATAACTGGGATTAAAATAAATAGAATTTTTTAAAGTAAATATGGTAAAACGAGTTTCTAAATACAATATAGAGAAAATTATCAGGTCATAGAAATTGTTTTCTATTATAATAGGATTGCTTAAACAGCCTGTTTTTTTTATTCATATGCATGTGTCTACTGTCACTGCTATTTTTAAGTTACGTGTGTGTGTGTGTGCGTGTGTGTGTGTGTGTCTGTGAATTGGATTTTTAACGTAGCTTTAACAATTTTTCAGTCATATTGCTACGATGTCTACAGCGTGGCAGTTTACATTGATGCCTAACACTGGGGCATCATGTCTCAGACATGTAGCATGATGTCCCACCCAGTCACATTATACTGACACCAGGCCGACCAGTCCTAACACTAACCTCTTAATGCTGAGCGCCAAGCGAGGCAGATGTTAGTACTATTTTTGTAAGTCTTTGGTATGACTCGGCCGGGGATCGAACTCATGACCTCCCGCATCCGAGGCGGACGCTCTAACCACTAGGCCACCGGGGCGGTCGTTACTAGTATGTACCAGACGTGGAAAAAATCTTCATGTTTTGGTCGAACGGTGCGTTTTCGTTTCAAGTGATTCTTGAGACTATTTGTGTAAATATTAGTACAAGCCAGGGGTATTTGCTTGACCGAGCGGTGTCAAACCCTGGTGCTATTCCGCAAGAAGTCATAAGTTTACCCTAAATTTCCAAAGACTTCTATACAACTTCAGCTGTAAATTAGAAAGCCCGACGTGTCAATTTCTATACATAAATTTGACTCTAATCAATGCAATAGTACAAATCTCACAACTTGCCAAATATACATCAACCGCACATCTGCATGGTTTCTCTTCATCAATTTTCCGTACCGACAGCAGTTCGCGCGGTAGAAGCTATACAACTATCCCCTAACACAGGGAACTATTTTTACTGCGCCACCTTAGACCAGTCAATTCATGGTTTCAAGGTACATTTCGCTAGTACAACTGCATCACATTTGCCACCATGGTTACAGAAATGATACAGAACAAACGCAAGAATAGCAGCCAAAAGAAATCAGCTTGAGACGCCAAGAATGCTATGACGCTTTTATATTTTGTGAAACAACTTGATAGTGTACATATTTATTCACACCTGAAATATCAAGAAAGACGTTTTGATGCATGAGTTCATGTATGCCCTTCCCTGTATGTAAAATATGGAACCACCAGACTGCCAGCTTGCTGTATGAATTAGTAACTTACAATTAATGTAATACCCGTGGAAGGGATAATCGTAATGCGATCATCATTTATTTCATGAAAGGGTCAAGGATCCGCCAAGGATTAAACACAGAACCGCTATTACATCTGTTTGCATTGACCAACTGAATATGAATATGTGAATGCACGGCCTCTTAAGGTTTTGCCTCCAGAATCATTTTGCAATTAATGCGAGTTCCAATTATTCATGATGTGTCATTTTCCACAGGTTATGTGCTCTCATTGACTGAATGCGTCCTTAGTTTGCATTGACAGTTCAGACTAGATGTGCAAACATGTCCTTGTTCTCGATGATGCACAATTTCCACAGTCGCCATGATTTTGAATATAATAGGATAGTAAATATGTCATCATTGGCCATATTTACTAATGTTTCCAGTTTCCATGCTTTTATTAATAGACGCTTCCCGATAAAGTCGCTTGCAGACGATATTCTGCCCATTTTACCTGGACGATGAGCAACCTAGCAGTTTCTTCTATACGCCATCACACAATCTGGCCATTCTGAATAAGGCACGCTGAAGCAAAATCAAATTTTAAATCACAAATATAGATACTAACAGAAAGCCTGATTTGCGTTCTGTTTATGTATCTATTTTGTAATAGTATCTTGAGATTCAACGATTTTATTTCAACTTGCAAACAACATATAAACTCAACGGTAAGTCTGCCAGCATACCACAAATATGGCTCTGCTGCTGACGTCGTTCAGGACCTATCTATAGTGTGTATCCTTACTTTGTATTGATAGTACATACTGGAAGTGTAAACATGGCCTCCTTATCCATGAAGTACCAATGATCAAGGTCTCCAAGATGTTTGCAATACTGTTCCACTTTCATTTGTATTGATCATTCAGACTAGATGTGTTGACATGGTCTCGTTATCCATAGGAACCAAGGTCCAGAATCTCCGTATTTTTGTTAATGGTATGTGTTCTTAGTTCGCATTTGTGAGTTTCGCTTTAGATGCGTAAACATCCCATCATTGTCAATATGTACCAATTGCCACAAGTTGTTATCAATTTGCGTCCTTAATTTCTACTGATAGTTCAGACAAGATGTATTCACACGCGCTTGTTATCTATGATGTATGAATGTCCATTGTATTGTTTTGACAGTTCAGATTAGATGTGTAAACATGTCCTCGTTGTCCATGATCCAGCTTTTTCTCAATAATTGTGTGTCCTTAGTTTTGTATTTATAGTTAGTTTTCTCTTAGTAAATACGTCCAGGTTGTCATTGATGTTTGCAGTCTGTTTTTGTCAAAAATTAATTCCATACTTTGTATGCATCGGTACTTCATTCTGTTCGTATCAAGATTTTCCCGTCGACCATGGTGTACCATTGTCCACAGTCTTCGTGATTGTTGAAATTTTGTTTTTGTTTTTCGTTTAAAGTATAGTACAGACGAACAGTCTTACTATATATATATATATATATATATATATATATATATATATATATATATATATATATATATATATATATATATATATATATATATATACCAATATACCAATAGACAAAGAAAAAAAATCAGTTACAAATTCCATAAACGGTATGATGGATTCATGGAATTGTTTGGCGTCATCTATAAAAAAAATTAATTGATAGTATCAATTTACACCCACCCACAATAATACATGTTTTGATACATTAGCGTCTTTACAAACACCATTACGTGCTTCCGTCTAAACGCATTTATGAACTGTATCGAGTCATATGGCTGCCACATTGCTGTATGGATCAACAATCAGCAAGTAACGACTGATGTATTACCTATGCAAGGTCTTATCATTTACTGTGATGTCCTTTGATTCTATAGATGGTTAAAGATGTGTCTGGGATGAACAAACAAACCACAATTACGTCATCAGAGTGCACTTAATCTCCGAGTGGGAACCGTTAATTTACAACTTAATAATGTTTCTCGTCATTTTCATCTGACAAGATAATGGGAGTCCCAGTTGTTCATAACGTCACATTGCAATTGCCATGTTGCATTCACTAGTTATGTATCCTGAATATGAATTGATAGTATATTAATTGCAATTAAGCAGACATTACCCTCCTTGATACGTAAAATGTTGCTATAAATTTGCTGCCAGAAACCTTTTTCTGTTCACTCCTCGATAACCAGAGCAAATATCCGTAGTACAGGGTCACATACCTGAGTCCTTGATATATACCAAATACAAGAATATGTGTGTGTGTGTGTGTGTGTGTGTGTGTGTAGGGCGAAATGGTCTAGATGGGGTGGATAGGGTCGATAGGTGAATTGGACTGCATTGTGTCACCAGCACAATTGGGAAGACAGCTTCGTGGTTTTTTCTTATTTCCTTCTAATTTGTCCATTATTTCATACACCAGTCTATGTCTTAAGATCATATTTTGTTAAATATTCACCCTAACAATTTAGTTCATAAGTAAATGTATTTGTTTGCAGTCATCTCATTCTATTTTTAAAGTAATTTTTTGAGGCTGTTTTCTTGCCATTTTAAAGCCACATATAACACAATCTTTTTGCTGAAATGCTCCAATTTTATTGCATCCTGTATACATTCATAACACTATACCTGACAACACACCTTTCATCAACAATATCAAATTGATCACGTAAGTGGACTTTACAGTGCCTATTCTAAAATTGCATTTTTATTCGTTATCAAAGTTATTTAATACTTAATATTTACCTAATCATTATACACAAAAATATGCATATATTAAGCTTCTACGGTTCGTTGTATGCCTATCTACATATGTATAAGGAATACAAGGAGTTCAGCGTGTCCTCTCCGATGTAATCTATTATCTGTGTAACATATTATCTGTGTAATCTATTATCTGTGTAATCTATTATCTGTGTAATATATTATCTGTGTAATCAATTATTATGCATGCTGACTAAGCCAAAACATAAACAAACGTGATCTGTATAGAATTATTCAAATAATTTTAGTGTGTTTTGTACTATATAAACCATATTTTGTTTTCTGTAAACTGTTGATATATTTTACACCCTGTGAATAAAATGTATTTAGTAATCCTTACACATTAATCATTATTTATTCTGTGGCTCAATTGATATATTTTAGGATCATTTTCTCCCTCCTTTCAACATAGTATTAATGCTCCTTACAAAAACATTCATGGCAAATCAAGTACGACATTTGCTTAGGTCGTATTACTTTCCAAAGACAATAATTATCTGTCTCTTCTCATATAATTATATAAGAAAGCAGTTTCATTTCAGTACTTCTCCATAACAGAATTAGTCTATCTTATATCCTCCATCTCAAGATCCTGGTTAAAACCTTTTATCACTTTTATCTTCTTTTCGGTGGAAAATGTTGCAATTATTCAGCATAAAAAAAGTCACAATAAACGGTACTGTATCTAGAAAGCATTCTTCCAGCTGTAATATTAGGGTCTCCTTTAACGTTTACATATAACGAAATAACGAATGTTGTCGCTTTAATCAATTGTTCAGGATTTATACTAATTGGTATATAATCAATACAACGATGAGTTGAATTAAGATATATAACAACCTGTCGTGTTTTTTCCTGTGTGTGATAAGTAAAACAGTTGCATTGCTATCTATTTGACCATCCCAATGTCAGAAGTTGTTTGCTTGTTCTCAGCGATATTTAGGTCCGACATAAACACTAATACCCATCACAATGGCATGAAAAACGTAACCATAAGTTCTGTACTTAGCAGAACACTGGTAAAAAGCAATATGTTTAGGTTAGGTTGTATAGGTTTCTCTAAGACAAATCAGGATGATTGAAAGAATAAATAAAAAATGTTTCAGTAAAAATATTTCAATTCTAAGTGTAAGCGTATCTTGTTTACTTAACTTTTCATTCAAGTAATAAAGTGACTTTACCTTATTTTCGTTCAAATTTTTCATAAACATCTTAAATCCACTGGCACCTGTTCTCGTCTACAGCCGTTTACGTATTAAATATTTTGCCGTAGTATTAAAACACAAATGGACAACTGGGTTGTGTTTGAAACGGGAAAGTATGTTTTCTTTTTCTGGAAATATTTACAATTAAACATCATCATCAACATCTACATCTATTACATGAACACCTTATAAATGTGTGAAGTTAGCCGTCACATACGGGGTTAGATTGATGAACACTGAGTATCTTCAGTGCCGAGTCAGATTTTACCTTTTGTTTCATTAACGATGCAATTCTTTTTTCTTATCAGGTCAATTAATGTCTAATGACGTATAACAATCCGATACAAATTTAAAGGAAACGTAAGCCAGATAAGATGATATCAGCTAACTGTATAGCTACTTGAAAAGGGTAAGCCAGATAATATGCGATCAGCTAACTGTATAGCTACTTGAAAAGGGAAAGCCAGGTAAGATGCAATCAGCTAACTGTATAGCTACTTGAAAGGGTAAGCCAGATAATATGCGATCAGCTAACTGTATAGCTACTTGAAAAGGGAAAGCCAGCTAAGATGCAATCAGCTAACTGTATAGCTACTTGAAACGGGTAAGCCAGGTAAGATGTGATCGCTAACTGTATAGCTACTTGAAAACGGTAAGCCAGGTAAGATGCGATCAGCTAACAGTATAGTTACTTGGAAAAGGAAAGCCAGATAAGATGCGATCAGCTAACTGTACAGCTACTTGAAAAGGGTAATCTAGATAAGATGCGATCAGCTAACTGTATAGCTACTTGAAAGGGTAAGCCAGATAATATGCGATCAGCTAACTGTATTGCTATTTGAAAAAGGAAAGCCAGGTAAGATGCTATCAGCTAACTGTATATATACTTGAAAAAGGAAAGCCAGGTAAGATGCAATCAGCTAACTCTATAGCTACTTGAAAAGGGTAAGCCACGTAAGATGTGATCGCTAACTGTATAGCTACTTGAAAAGGGTAAGCCAGGTAAGATGCGATCAGCTAACTGTATAGCTACTTGAAAAGGGTAAGCCATGTAAGATGTGATCGCTAACTGTATAGCTACTTGAAAAGGGTAAGCCAGGTAAGATGCGATCAGCTAATTGTATAGCTACTTGAAAAGGGTAAGCCAGATAAGATGCGATCAACTAACTATATAGCTACTTGAAAAAGGAAAGCCAGATAAGATGCAAGCAGCTAACTATATAGCTACTTGAAAAAGGAAAGTCATATAAGATGCGATCAGCTAACTGTATAGCTACTTGAAAATGGTAAGCTAGATAAGATGCGATCAGCTAACTGTATAGCTACTTGAAAAGGGTAAGCCAGGTAAGATGCGAGCAGCTAACTGTATAGCTACTTGAAAAAGGAAAGCCAGATAAGATGCGAGCAGCTAACTGTATAGCTGCTTGAAAAGGGTAAGCCAAGTAATATGCGATCAGCTAATTGTATAGCTACTTGAAAAGGATAAGCTTAATTAATCAGAACACAATTCGGGGTGATTACAGTCTACCATTAAACATAGAAGGTAGCAAATCACAGAGAGCAAACTTCTCCCTCTGTAAAAAAAGGTATTCTTTTAAGACATAAAACAAACATAAAAGAAAATATAAATTCGGTGTAAGAAGAAATAAAAATAAAAATATTAAATTGACCATATTTAATCTATCCATTGATCAGGTCGATGTCCTATGACTTTGCAGTAAATTACATTAACATGAGACGAAAAGAATATGTGGCATATAAACAGGGCTACAAAATTGCAATTATCTTATCCTAAAACAATGAATAATTCAGCTTGTTGCCCTCAGCCCAGCAAACCCTCGTTTGCATTGAAAATATCTTTAATAATCGCAACAAAACTGTAAAATTTAATTGACTTATTGCTTTTAATATAAATAATGGCAACTTCAAAGTTTTTAATTCAAATCTTTCCACGCTTGGGGAGTTACACAAGCGCAAAGTTAATACATATTCTTTACATTTTGTATGCTTCGTGGGACCTCGTCAGGTTTAGCTACATATGTTTACCTGTATTATGTGATACCATGCAAACAACTTGTGACTGTGGAATTGGTCATAGGTAAATAAATACAATACAAGAGTTGCAAAATAACGTCTATTGACATGATTAAGGTCTTGTCCCGAGACATATCGGCTAATTCTGCGCGTCGGGTAATTCTGCGCAACGATACGTCATTTCTGTAAACATTGGATCCCGTTGCTATTGTGAGTCAAAAATCCATTTTGTATCAAGAAAAAAATGATCGAACTTTAATTAACAAAAGTGATATTCATAAAGTGTACAAAAATATCCCATATTTGCATATGAAAGTGTGATTCTAAATGTCAACATGAAGACAAACTCCATGACCTTCTTGAACCTGTAACCCAGAAAATCCTATTTACTATGTATATTTTAGAATCATACAAAAATACATTATTCAAAAGATGGAAATGTGTACCTTAAAAAATTCTGCAATTTAATCCAAGTTTCTAATTTTGCAAGAAGTTGTCCCACACATACAAAATTGTCTGCTACCCAGCTGGTCAACTTGCCGCTAGAATGGGATTCTCAAGAAATTCCACGGCATAGTGTCTGTTTCTCAATTATTTAGTAATTTTACTTCATAAACAAGACCTTGTAAGCACATTACATCCTGTTCATCGTTGCGTCTCTTCCACATAATAGCTTTTTTTTTCTAAAATGTTTAACTTGACTAAGAAACATTTACAGTATCGGTTTAGTTTGCTTAATATCTCTTGCCATTTATTGGCATTGTCACGTTGAATTTTGTAAAACTAGCTATAAACCTGTCCTAAGTACTCGATTGAACTGCTGACAGAAACAGCCCAAAGTAATGTGTTTCATTTCTAAAGCACGATGGATAAAAAAATACATCTTTTCAAAGCTGAGCGCAGAATAGTCCGACACAAGGGTGGTACCACGTGCGTCCAAAATTAATATAATTTTGAACATAATATTCTGGTGACAACTGCATCTTTTCAAATGGTAATCATTGCTGTATCTTATTTTCGTCAATCGGTTGAATTCGGTATACATTCTGCTTCAATATTGGTGACAGAAACCTTAGGTGCGAAGAAATGTTCGACAGCATGTTATATATATATATATATATATATATATATATATATATATATATATATATATATATATATATATATATATATATATAGATCCAAAGCAAATTCGGTTGTCACAGTTTTCGGTTTCGTGGGTCATGGCAAACGGGACGAGAGAGAGAGACAGAGACAGAGACAGACAGAGAGAGACCGACCGACCGACAGACATAAAAGACTATAAATTAACACCAGAATTAATTATTAATTTTCAGGCAGTCGTGTTGTTAATCATCGTGTAACCATGAGAACTAACCCATCCACCCCATATTTTTCGGTTTGCAGAAGTTTTAGGTTTAATAAAGTCTTGGCAGGGTAGATGTGAAAAGATTTCTTTGCTAAGCGCATATTCGACGAGAGACAGGGGGAGGGGATAAAATTATAAAACCTGTGATTGGAATGGTTGTGTTGCTACTATGGCTAAACCATTGTCAGACAAAATCATTAAGTTTGTAAAAAGAAACGTTCTTGAACTATACTTGATTGCGACACTTTTGTTTTCAAATCCAATTTTGTTGAATCCAAAATGAAGGTTTTGGCATAGATTCATACTCATTGATCAGAATAATTTTTATTTTGTTCATATAATTTAATTCTAAGACATTTACACGATCATTCGGACATCATGACTCGTGAGTAAAGAAATAACAATCATGACTGCTTCAGTATTTGTATGTAATGATTTTTCTTTAATGAATGGCTACAGAGAAAATCAGGCTTATATAATACTGTTTTGTCGATCTCCATCGGCAAAGCACCAAAAGTAAGTCAATGTGCCGCTTAAAGTTTTAATATTTAATTGAAAAATGTTCTATGTTTGCAAATGAAAAGCAACAATCATGACAGGAAATAAGCATCTACACCAAATCAGTCTTAATAGGTTTACCTACAAGCATTTAGTTACAAATAATTAGCCATACAAGCTGGCTCTTTCTATGGTTCACAGACTGAAGATAAGTTTATTGTCCGCCCTAATCTGTGTTTGCACGCGTATCAAGTATTGTTTAGTCATCTTGTGCCTTTGAGACATTTTCTGTGTCAATAATTATATAACCTGAGAACCAAAACTCGAAACAAAGTCGGTTTTTAGAGGTTTTCGGTTTAATAAGGACTTGGGAGGGTAGATGTAAACAAACGTCTTTCTAAGCACATATTCGACGAATAACAGTGGGAAAGGGCGATTATATATTATAAAACCTGAGTTTGGAATGTTTGTGTTCCTGGCTTGGCTAAACCTTTGCCACAAAAGATCATTAAGTTTGTAACATGCAAACATTCACAAATGATGATTGTTTGCGACACTTTTATTTTCAAATCTAATTTTGTTGAATCCAGATCGAAGGTTTAGGCATAAATTCTTCCTCGTTGACCAGAATAATCGTTATCCTATACATATAGTTTAATTCTAAGACGCTTATCCGGTCATTCTGACATCTTGACACTTGTATAAAGACAACATAGTCATGGCTGCTTAAATATCCGTATGTAATGATGTTTGTTAAATGAATTCAAACTGAAGGAATATGGCTTTTTGAATAATGTTTTGTCCATTTTCATCGGTATAGCGTCAAAAGTTAGGCAATGTGCTATATAAAGTTTTAATATTTAATTGAAAAAATGTTCTATGATTGCAAATGAAAAGCCAGAATCATATCAGAAATGAAGCATCTGCACCCGATCTGTCTTAATAACTTTACTAACAAGCATTTAGTTATCCCTACAAGCTGGCTATTTCTATGGTTCACAGACTGAATAAAAGTTCATTTTAAGCCCTAATCTGTGTTAGCACGCGTATCAAGTATTGTTTTAACCTCGCGTGCCTTTGAGACATTCTCTGCGTTATTTTGTCTCTCAGATAAGCCTACTACAGTACTTGCTAAACGCAATAAACTTATTCCACTGTATGTCACGAATCAGCAGCCGAAATACATTTTCAAATGTGATGTGAACTTCTGATTTTTTTTAGCGGAATTGAAATTTGTTTTCAATATTCGTCCTTGAATGGTTTCCGTTTACTGGGAACAAATGATGATTTCAAAGAAGGGAAAATTTGGGGCTCTAGAGAAAAAGAAGATTTTGAACGGATTCCGGTGTATTGAGGTTTAGTTTTGAGCAGTTTCACTGTATATGCATAGCAAATTTTAATTATCTCCCTTCGGGTAGTTTTCTTTTAAAGACGCTAAAAAGTTTCAAATTTTGCATAACAAATTTGAATAAATAACGATACAGTCACCTGATACCTATTAGGTCTTCATAATGTATCTGAATATATAATTTGACCTCGTCTGGTCTAATAGTGTTTTAGTTATCTTGCTTGCAAGAAAGTGTGAGGGAGCAAAATCAGTTTGCCTCCTTCCATTAGCGGTGGTGAGGCATATTTTACTGTCTAGGTGTCTGAAAGTATTCACAAGTCAGAATTGAAAGTACACCGAGATGTAAACTTATAAATTTCCAAAGACTAATTTATAAATTCCAAGTACATTTAAGATATAGAGGTGAGATGGATGCCATCGCTCCAAAACAAAATTCGAAAACATTCTGGTTTTCAAGAGTGATCAATTTGACACGAAAGGAATGCTGAAAAGAATAACATGTATATTTATTAAAGTCACGTGGCAAAATGAAGTAGCCTAGAGACGATTGCAGATATTGATAAAGTTAAAGCTAACATGATAATTGATTTTAATTAAAAAGATAACATCATGGAATCATAGGTACTAATACAGATATATTTATAATCAGAACGTTACAAATCTCGATAAAATTGGATAGGACATGGAGGTTATCTCTTTAAATAGTTGGTGTTAATATTGGGCTGTAGAAAAGTGTGTCTACTATCAAGACGGCACGCGAGGTAGAAAGCCTCTTGAAGAAAGTTCTAACAACGGGTCACGGAGTTTATATACAACAAAGTAAACAAAACATCGTTTAGTTTCTGCCATTGATAGCCCGAATTTAGACAAGTTTAATGATTTTGTGTGGCAACGGTTTGGCCAAGCTGGAAGGGTTCCAAGCTCAGGTACTATAATGTATAATTCTCTGTCTGCCTGTCTCTCGCTCTCTCTCTCTCTATCAGAGAAACAATCATGTAAAATTGTATTAATTCAGCGCGTTGTGTGTGTGTGTGTGTGTGTGTGTTTGTTAGGGAGGGATTCTTGCATCTGTCTTGTAAATACTTTCGACAAAATTCCGTCAACAATGCAATCTTCTTAAAACATGTTTTGCACTGTTCTAGGTATAATATATTGTCAATCAAGTGAATCAAAGAAAGAGAGGAAGACAAGGCGCCAATATCTTGCATACAACGAAACATGTACAAATTTAAATGTCGCTCAATAAGGAAACAAAAGTAAGTAATTAAGCCATACAAATGTTTTAATCTATTGGTTACTTATGACTTTACATAATTCATATACTACACATTTGCGGGCTCTCATCAAATTATAATATCAGTTTTTAAGTATCAATCTATTAACAAAGGAAAGACGAAGCATTGTACATGGAGAGAGAGAGAGAGAGAGAGAGAGTCAGTATAAATAAAGAAAACATGGATAAAGTTTGGGATTTTTCTTTAACAATCATATCTGAAAATAAGCATCTGCACCCAATCTGTATTAATAGGTTTACTTACAAGCATTTTAGTTTGCCCTACAAGCTGGCTATTTCTATGGTTCATAGACTGAATAAAAGTTCATTTTAAGCCCTAATCTCTATTGGCACGCCTATCAAGTATTGTTTTAACCTCGCGTGCCTTTGAGACATTGTCTGCGTTTTTGTCTCTCAGATAAGCCTACTACAGTACTTGCTAACCGTACTAAACTTGTTTCACTGTGTGTCATGAATTTAGCAGCCGAAATACATTTTCAAGTTTGACGTGAGTTTTCTGTTTCTAGTGGAATTGAAATTTGTTTTCAATATTCGTTGTTGAATGGTTTCCGTTTACTGGGTACAAATGATGATTTGAAAGAAGGGAAAATTCGGGGCTCTAGAGAAAAAGGAGATTTTGAAGGGATTCCGATATATTAAGGTTTAGATTTGAGGAGTTTCATTGTATATGCATAACAAATTTTAATTCTCTCCCTTCGGGTAGTTTTCTTTTAAAGACGCTAAAAGTTCCAAATTTTGCATAACAAATTTGAATAAATAACGATACAGTCACCTGATACCTATTAGGTCCTCAGGCGAACATAATGTATCTGAATATATAATCTGACCGCCCTCTCTTTCTCTCTCCATCTGAGAACCAATTATGTAAAATTGTATTAATTCAGTGCGTTGTTGGGGGGGGGGGGCTTATTGCATGTGTTATGTAAATACTCTCGACAAAATTACGTCAAAAATGCAATCTTCTTTAAACATGCTTTGTACTGTTATGTAAATACTCTCGACAAAATTACGTCAAAAATGCAGTCTTCTTTAAACATGCTTTGTACTGTTATGTAATTACTCTCGACAAAATTACGTCAAAAATGCAATCTTCTTTAAACATGCTTTGTACTGTTATGTAATTACTCTCGACAAAATTACGTCAAAAATGCAATCTTCTTTAAACATGCTTTGTACTGTTCGAGGTATAATATATTGTCAGTCAAGTGAATCAAAGAAAGAGAGCAAGAGAGGAAAACAAGGCGCAAAGTATCTTGCATACACGTATTTTTTTAAGTATCAATATATTAACAAAGAAAAGACGAAGTATCATATATATATATGTATATGTATATATATATATATATATATATATATATATATATATATATATATATAGATAGAGAGAGAGAGAGAGAGAGAGAGAGAGAGAGAGAGAGAGAGAAAACATGGATAAATTTTGGATTTTTGTAAACAAGAAGATGAGGTTCTTTTTATTTACCTTCCAAGGTAGCAAATTTTCTACCATACCAAATGCAAAATTTTCAATCGTGTAAACTGAAGATAAATATCGCTTAGAACTATGGAAATCTTCATATTGGTTGTAGATATATAGCTTAGAATTTGTTCTTACCAAAACGTTATTTATAATGGCCTAGAAAAACGTATCACTGAGCATCGGGGCTCTGGAGAACTTAACTAGCTGATTTTGGTAAATGGTATGAGACAAATATACTATGGACTTAAACAGTTGATTGCTTGATAATAATGTTTGCTGATAAAAATTAAGAAAATTCAAAGACGTAATTTTTTTTATAGAATAAACTCACTTTCTTCTACTAGATAGCAAAGGACTAACAAAACAAGGTCTGTATAAATTGAATTAGTTTGCAGGCAGTGAAGTGAAGTGTTGTTGCTTTGTTAAAGGGTTTAACGCCATTTTTCAGCACAAGATAGCAATCCATGGTGGCCAGTATAATGGCAGAGGAAGAAGCCAGGAAAAGCCCGGAAAGAACCACCGACCAGCGAAAAACTACCGGCAAGCTTTCCCACATACCCACATTGGCCGAGTCCGAGACTCGAACCCACGCAGACAGAGGTGAGATGGCAGTGATCCGTAACGGTGAGCCCTTTACACTAATTAGCCACTCGGGGTCCCAATAAGTGAAGTGAATTGCGTGACAGTTACATCTACTTGAATATTTCCATACCAACAGATACAATAATTTTGATGAAATATGAATTATATTAATATTTGTAACAATTTTAATAAATTATATATGGTTTATTGTCAGCTTGTTTTTTGTTTTGTTACTTTTTTTAAAGGGACAAATTTATAGGTCTAATTCTTGAAGATTTTCAGCGACTAGTTTGAAAATTTTAAGAGGCCTGAACATTCTAGCGCGGACCTGATCAATGAGGTTCTGGGTTCCATCCCCGGTTTTGGGATGAACGAGAGTAAAGTGCTCCCCCATTCAATGGTTTTCACCGGGTTCTCCAACTTTCTCTGCCACATAAGTCCAAAGTGCCTCGTATGTACTTGCTCATAAGTTAAGTCCAACTGCAAACTTCATAAACCAAGATCTACAAAATATTTATTTATTTTGAAAGAAACCTGAACGAATTAGTTTCGACCTTGCATATATTTTAATGTGAATTCCACTCATTATATTTTTTCAAGGATAGTTAACAGCAGCTTCGCAAATTTGGATCGATAAGATATCGATCATTAGTTGCGACAGATAAATTGCCTTAATTCCATTAGAAATAGGACGGAGAGCGACTTTACACATGCGTATACGACAGAGTAAAAACTCCTTTGGGATATTCGATAATTCAGATATACATAATGACGCTAACGTACTAACGCGCGCGCGTGTGTGTGTGTGTGTGTGTGTGTGTGTGAGGCAGATGGGGCTGTTGTAATAGGGCACCAGAAGTCTTGGGGCGCCAAAACAGATGATAAATTTAAATTGCAGAAAAATCGTTGACGGGGCCACCATCGTCGCCAGGGCGCCATTTACCGTTAGTACGACAATGACAACTGATAGTTTTTATATTTGTTTGTTCA
The DNA here is from genome assembly GCA_028554795.2 of Sinohyriopsis cumingii. Taxonomy (NCBI): domain Eukaryota; kingdom Metazoa; phylum Mollusca; class Bivalvia; order Unionida; family Unionidae; genus Sinohyriopsis; species Sinohyriopsis cumingii. The sequence goes on along the minus strand of CM068829.1, from coordinate 108,178,662 downwards.
GTTACTTAAATTTCGCACATTGACCTGTGAGTGTTGATTGATGAGAGTCCATATTTTGTTTATATTATTTGCATTTCTAGAATTTGGCTTAACTACATCATAACTCCTATGGTTCGTGACCTCAGCTTATACGGTATGAAAACGGGTACTTTTGTGGATCCCCCTGTCTGTCTGTTGGTCTGTCTTCTATAATATATAGTGCTTCTACTTTCTATGTGGTTATAGTATCATTCACAGGAAATGGGCCTGTACTAAATGAACCCAATTCTATATCTATGGTCGAATTATAATTTACAGGCATTGGGACTGTACTAAATGAACCAAATTCCATCCCTGGAGGCGTGGAAACTCTCACAAGTACTCTGTATGTGTATGGCAATTTTAATTTGCCGTTTTGGATATCAAAAAAGCAAATATATATATATATATATATATATATATATATATATATATATATATATATATATATATATATATATATATATATATATATATATATATATATATATATATATATATAAGTATTAAGATATATCACAATAGCATATATAGGTATATAACTATTGAGAGATATCACAGTAGCAAATAGCTGTAACTCACAGAGATCTATCACAATAAAAATAGATGTAACTAGTGAAAGAGTTGCCTGTGGAAGTTCATTGTTTGCGAGCATCCAAAAATGTGTTGCACTATCTTTGTACCAGAAAACATAAAAATGATTTGAAGACTGAAGAGCACAATGGTCCAAGATATTTAGGATTTTGTCTCGTTTGTTTCTTCACGGCACTGCAACATACGTAGGCTATTTAGCCCCAATTCAGATGGAGTAAAGCGCCCTACCCAAAGACACAAAAAATGTGATAGAGGCAGATCCGATAGGAGGATTCGAACCCGCAACTGGACCATCACGGATCCCTATAAGAGACTGTTCTCTGATTTGACTTAGTAGTATACGGAAATGCTACATTTTTAGACTGTATTTGGGCATTATTACGACTCAGTGGCCTTAACCTAACTAACAGAAAAGAACGAAAACGAACAAGTGTTGTAAAATTCAACAAATAATGTATTTCCCAAGAATGCAAAGTGGACATTTTCAAAAGAACTTACGCTATTGTGAATTATATCCCAAACAGTCATAAAAAGTCTATCAAAAGTCCGAACGTATAGGGTATTCAGAATGAATTCCGGCGGTTCTCCGAATGAATTCCGGTTTTGAATGTGCTGATTCCAGTACTATCGAATGTGCTAATGTGTCAACAGTCTTGATGTATAATAATGATATAGTCCAAAGTATCCGAGAAAGAATTCAATATAATCCCAAAATAGTGATTTAGTCCGAAAATTGTAGTATGTTATACGATGCAAACAACTCGTAGCTGTGGTATTGCTCATAGGTAAATAAATACAAGAGTTGCAAAATAACGTATTGACATGATTAAGGTCTTGTCCCGAGACATATTTAGGTTTAAGCTTTTTGCTAACGTTGTGACTTGATCCGTCTGTATACTACTAATCCCTTCTTCGTTAAGATAAGACCGATTTAGATTTATTTTCAGTCGGCAAGATTGACAGAACAATTTGGCATAAGCTCTAATGAGCTTTTAACCTACATTACATAAAACAATAAGCTATTAAATAAACATGATTTCCAAGACCCAAAGCAATTCTAATACATACATACAATAGGAACGATGTTACACAATAAAGTACTTAAAATACAAGCAACCAAGGCTCTTGAAGAAAAGTAAACAAGAAAGGAATTGTTGCTGAAAGCAAGATAATGTGACCTTCCCCTTAATGTATATTTGTGACACGAGTTTTTCTCAGAAGAAGCTTAATTATATAGCTAGTTGAATCATACAAATCTTTTTTAGGCCTGTGATATAGAAAATCCCTAATCTTTGAGGTACAGTGGTGGTAAATTTCTTTCCCACTCGACTCCCTCCCCTCTCCACAAGATTTTCTTTGGTACTGTTAAATCTAAATGGACTAAATTTTAAACGTACGATATATATATATATATATATATATATATATATATATATATATATATATATATATATATATATATATATATATATATATATATATATATATATATATATATATATATATATTGCAAGAAACGGTGCTGAATGTAAAATGTCAAACCTTGACAAGCGAAGTGTAATATAATGATCAACATGGTAATAGCTAAAACGTATTGACAGAGATTTCCAACCTACATTATAAATATGGGATTACCTAACTAGTAATTCAGTATAATCTGACTCCATGGACCGCAGGAAGTCTGAGAACATGCCTATGAAGTGGCGCATTATCGAAAATAGGGAGCAGTTATACGTAAAAATTCATGTAACCACAAAGCAACTAATTTGCCACAACTACATGCTCCTGCACTGCCCTAGGTCCAATGAGCTAAACATGCATCACTAATATCTTAAAAGAAACATCTCTAATAACATATGGAGAATTCACATACAGTAGTAAAATCCACCCCAACCCCATTATGGTGCAGAACTGGTTAATCCTGAGTCTATTACACTACCCCCATCTTAAAAACTTCTAATTCTCCTGAATTTATGCATTACGTTTTTCTTTTCTTCAAGGTTCCAGCCGTAACTCTACATTTGCCTTTTCTATTATTGATAGGATATAGTCCAAACTCTTATCTCTGCATTTGGCACTTTCTTCTAGAATATCCAGAAACCTGGAACAGTCAGCTGTGTTCTGCCCTACAGCAATGATACGGAGAACTTCGTAGTTGTAGTACCGGCACTTCCGGAACGGGTGGCTGGTAAGAACAAAACTTGTCCCTGGAAGCACAAGTGGATTGTAGCGGTCTATGAGATCCCCCCGGTCTATATCAGGGATGTGGCCTGGAGTCAAACTTGCTTCCAAGGTCATGGCAGCATACTCAACACTGAGCAACTTCCTGTCGGCAGACATCTTCTTCCATGACCTAGGTGGCCAACGAATTGACACTGGGCCAGCAGTAAATTCTACTACCTCTTCTTTATCCCAATCTCTCCTTGCTGGTGGAAACAGGGGCATGCACCCAGTCTTCAGTAATTTCCTCGCCCTATTTTGATTTTTGGACATTGGAGACTTCTTTGGAGAAGATGTAACAACTTTAGAAGATAAAGTTGACAGATCTAGTGGAGTCTCTGCAGTTATCTTAGGGACCAATGGCTGACTTTTGATGTTCAGACTGGAGAGGGTCACACTTGGAGATCCGGTGGCTTGGTCTGGTAACTCCATCATCATGCCCGGTGGAATATTTTCTGGTTCTATATTATGGTTTGGTGGACCTCGTGAAGGCAACTGTACACATCTAGACAGGCTCTGGTCATATGTGCACCCTGATAGTCTAGCTTCAGATATTTGCGACAAGACTCGCATTGACTTCTCTGATGTCAGGGGAGTTGAAGGTTGATCTTCAGTGGAGTAATTGTTTGATTCAGGCATGGTGGGTTGAGTGTTCATGACTGCATCTGCTGCTGGAGCTGGGCAAGGATAATCTGGTACAGTTTCTGAAGCAGATATGGTCTTCCTGTAGAGACTAGTTACAAAGCTGGAAGGAATCCCTAATTTCTGGCATAGTTTTTCCCTAATGGACTCGTCCTTCACCTCAAACCCTCCAGAGCTGGGCCTGTTGCGATTAGGGTCCAGTGGCACCATGATCTTCCTTGACAGACTCTCGAAGTAACGCCTTTCTTTTAATATGTTGTCAGAGAGGTTAACCTCGTACCAGGTTGAAAATCCCTGACCTTCAGTAAAGAAATATGCCCTAGTATTGCCATTCCCCAGTTGCACCGAGTCAAACTGAGCATCTTCATCTCCAACAGCTGGTATGGTAGGTGAATAGGGCTCGGGTTCTTCCAACCGAGGCCTCTTCTGAGGGTTATCGTGCCGACTTGCATCCATTGTGCAAGACACCCATCCATCAATCCATTCATTCCTTGAACGGCTGGGGCGCCTGCACCTGTTCAACCAATTCGAAATCGCCCAACGTGCCATTTTAGCAGGCTGACTATGATAATCTGATGGTCGTACAATCCACACATAGTCCTTTGGATGGAGTGCTAGATAAAACCCATTTGGTTCACCAAAATAATCCTCAGGCAGCCCTTTAATGTCCAGTCTATGCTGCCTACAGGCATGCTTCTTCAGATCGTTTATTTTCTTAAAACACTTTTCCTCCAGATGACACCATGGGCATATGACACGCATACGATCATGTGGCGGTCCAGCTAAGTGGGCCTTGAGATCTCTCTTGTTGGAAAATTCAGCTGTACATAGCCAGCACTTCATTCTGGAAGGACAATAGAAGGAATCATTGTAAACAGCCCTGTCTTGCTATACGTTTGCGGGTGTGAAGTATCTCTCACCACATGGTGTTGCCTACCATACTGGAATTAATTTTTTTTTTTTTTTTTTTTTTTTTTTTAATTATTAAAAGTATCTACTGCAAGAGTGTTCCCCTTTATAGAGTAATCATAGATGTTTTAGAGAGTTCGCAGGAGGAATCCACCAAATCATGAGAATAATCTTATTCCCAATCCCAGGAAGCTCAACTCTGGTTGATCAGGCCAGAGCTTTAAACAACCCATATGACTCGCGGTAGCTACCTATTAAAACAGACACTGGCGTGCCGGCGTCGCCTGTCCCATGTGGCCTGCCTCCCCTCTCACAGTATGGAAATCTTTCATCCACTACGTCATCCTCAGAAACCCTATAAAACTGAACACTACCTCAGGGTAGGTGATCAAGAAAATAAAAAGGAAGGAAGAATACAACTAAACAGAAACTTTCTACAACTCTTTCAGTCTCTTGTCCCAATTGGAAATCCATCGTGGTAGGTGCTGTCCTCGATACAGCATCAGCCTATCAATATGGTATGCTTTAGCTGGTTGTTTTTGAAATTTCTTCACCATATAAGTTATGTCATCAATTTTCTTAATAATAAGGTAGGGACCCTTCCAGGCTGATGTCATCTTTTGGCATACACCTACTTTACGCACAGGATCATGAAGCCAAACAGTTTGACCCACCTTAAATGACCTTTCTTTTGCCTTTATATCATAATGTCTTTTCTGGTAAATAGCATTTTGTTTTAGGTATTTCCGTGCAAGTTTGTGAGCTTGTTTCATTTTCTCCTGCAGTTCCTCAATGTAATCATCGGCATGCATTCTCTTTACAACATTTTCATGGACAGGTTCCCCAATAACAGCTAACATCGGCAGTGTAACTTCTCTACCCAACATCATCAAATTTGGGCTTTTGCAAGTACTTGAGTGTGTCGATGCTCTGTATGCCATCATCACTTGCGGCAGATACCAGTCCCAGTTATTTTGATCCTTTTCACAATACATTGTAAGCATGGTAGCAAGTGTTCTATTAAATCTTTCCACAAGGCCATTTTCTTGAGGTCTTAGTGGTGTTGTTCTTGTTTTATTGATGGATAAGAAGTCACACATGCCGCGAAAAATCTTTGATTCGAAGCATCTACCCTGATCTGAATGGAGCTGGAGTGGAGTGCCAAACCTGCAGACAAATTCGTTGACAAAGGCTTTGGTTACTGTTAGTGCTTCTTGATCTGGTAGAGGTATGGCCTCTGTCCATTTTGTGAAACAGTCACAAAGTGTCATTATGTACTTGTTACCATTCTCTGTACAGGGAAGTGGTCCTAAGATATCAAGGGCAACCTTTTCCATAGGTTCACCAACTAGATATTGTCCCAAGGGTGCACGATTCCGCTTATTGGAAGATTTACGTGCGGCACACTTGTCACACCTCTTACAGTAATCTTCAACATACTTTTTCATTGCAGGCCAGTAGAAGTGCTGTTTAATTATTCCCAATACCTTTTGAGCACAAAGATGACCAGCAGTTGGAATGTCATGGAAGTATTTGAGAACATCACATTTGAGTGCCTCTGGCACTATCAGCTGCAGCTTGGAACAAACTTTGGTGTCATCAAACCATCTTCTGTATAGCATTCTACCATGCAACTCAAGTCGATCCCATTGTCGCCATAAGGTTTTCAGTGAGGAAGAATTTTCAGATATACGTTGCCATTCCGGACGAGCGCACCCTTCATCCACGACTACCATTATCGGTGCAATATTTGGGTCCTCTAGCTGCCGATTTCTAACCTCTGATGATTTCCATCCACAGAGCAACTCCTGGTTTGCGGAGAAAGTAGACTCTTTATCAGCAGTTTGATTTCTTGTAATAGCTCTGGATATAACTTGCTCTGTTGTGTCTGAACAACCCACTTTCTTATCAGTTTCTTCCTCACACTGTGTTGACACTGGTTTAAATTCAATCACTTTGTGCTCACTGTCTTCATCTGAATCAACGTCTCTTTGAACTTCCTCTTGCCTCCTACAGGTGACACATGGATTTCTCGACATTGCATCAGCGTTGGAATGTTTCTGTCCAGGGCGATGTGATACACTGATATCGTATGTGCCCAGTTCCTGAAGCCACCTTGCAACTTGTCCAGTAGGGTTACGCAAGTTCTTGATCCAGCTAATAGCTGCATTATCCGTTCTCAAAAATATTTCTTGTCCATATAAATATGAATGAAAGTTTCTTAGAGCCGTAATAACAGCAAGTAATTCTTTCCTTGTCACACAGTATGACCTCTCATGAACGTTCATAGTCTTACTCATATAAGCTATGACTCTTTCGGTTTGATCATACTCCTGTGGCAGGACTGCACCAACAGCAGTGTTGCTTGCATCAGTGTCCAGAATGAAACGTTTGTTTGCACAGGGATATGCTAGGACAGGAGCAGTCGTCAGAACCTGCTTCAACTTCTTGACACTCTTCGTTCCAGAGAAAGGGTACTCGTTTCTCACACAGCCTGTGCAAGGGGCGTGCAATTTTTCCAAAGTCTTTGACAAAGCGTCTGTAGTATGAGTACAGTCCCAAAAAGCTTCGAACATGTTTAACATTTCTTGGGATGGGCCAGTTACAAACTGCATCAATTTTGTCAGGGTCCGTTTGAACTCCTTCCTCAGACACGATGTGTCCAAGAAACTTTACTTTCCTTTTAAAGAAAACACATTTGGAAGGTTTTAACTTGAGATTCGCTTCTTGCAGTCGTTGAAAAACGTGTTCTAGCCTTTCTAGGCATTGCCTGATGGTTGATGCAGGGGTTATTATATCATCCATGTAAAGAAGGCATTCACTCCACTGTAATCCTCTCAAAACACTTTCCATCAAACGTTCAAAAGTAGATGGCACATTGGATAACCCGAAGGACATAACCAGGAACTGATAAAGGCCAAAACTTGTAGCAAACGCTGTCTTTTCTCTATCCTCAGGAGTCATGCCTATCTGCCAATACCCAGAATTTAAATCCATACTACAGAACCATTTTGAACCAGACAATGAGTCTAAACAGTCATCAACCCTAGGAAGAGGGTATGCGTCCTTCACAGTTAGGTGATTAAGTTTCCTATAGTCGACACAGAATCTAGTACTTCCATCCTTCTTGGTGACGAGGGCGATGGGCGAGGCCCAAGCACTGTTTGATGGTTCAATGATACCTAGCTGCAACATCTTTTCCAGTTCAGATTTCTCTGCTTCACGTTTGCCAATTAGTTGTCTCCTAGGAGGTTGTCGTACCGGCAGAGCTTGTCCTGTATTTATCCGATGTTGTACTCTGTCCGTCTTGCCAAGATCTTCAGGAGTCTTCGAAAATATATTTTGATATTTCAGCAACAGTTTTGCAAAGGCCTCTTTTTCATCTGGTTCAAGTTCAGTAGAACTTCTCTCAAACATATCTTTTAGATGGTCTGGCAGCTGATCTACTGCAGGGATGCCAGGTTTATTTGTTATGCTGGCACATCTATGAATAGGTTGATTCTGTTCATAATAGGACTCACAGATGCCTATATCAGTGTTCACATTTAAGATAGTTTCAGAGTCACCAAAGTTAATTACTTGAATGTATTTGTCATCAGCTGTTGTACTGATGATTCCACTGAGCAGACATACTCTCTGCGTCTCACTAACCCTGTGTGACACTTCTAAAATGCCATCTTCAGCTAGGAATTCTGACTTTAGGACATGAATTGGAACCCACGTAACGGTGTTTGCTTGCAGTTGTGTCGTCCTTCTTACGGTGACTCGACTTATCATTTCAGCTTCTCCACCAATCCAACAACTTATGTCACCATTCCCAGTTATGAGTCTAAGACCTTTATAGTCAATTTTATCAACAAATTTTAGGAGAAAGTCTTGGCCTATGATACCTTCTTCAGTAACATCACAGATAAGAAACTGATGGTTGAATGTCTTTTCATCCATTTTAATGTCTACATCTATTAGACCATACACGTGTAAACGATTACCATTGATATCTCGTACAGTTATTGCTTGTTCCTTCAACTGAGGTCTGTTATCTGCTTCTATTTTCTTAAAGACTCTGTATGACAACAGCGTAGATGTAGAACCACTATCAATAAGAAACTGAGTTTGAGTTCCACAGATATGTCCAACTGCATAAAGACCATTGTCCCATTTATTTAATTTGTCACCTACTTGACCAATTCTGACATCGACTGTACTAAAATCCTTGGCTTTGTTTTGACTAGACCCATCAAGATCCGTCAACTGTTGGCCTAGACAGCTAACGGAGAATCGTTTCCCTGCTTTTGTTGGTTGAACTTATTATCATTTGGCACGACATCTCGGTTTCTTTGATCACGTCTATAACCACCATTTTCAGCCTTGTTTTTGTTGTATAGGGGACACTTCCGGATTAAATGGTCCGGAGACTTGCACAAGAAGCAAGCTTTGTTTCCTTGCTGATGGTTTGAGAAAGATCTGTCAGGGCCAGATGGATTCAATCCCTTCTTTTCTAGACGGTCAAGACGTTCAACAATTTGTTGAAGAGTTTCCTGGATACTGCCTATGTTTTTAGAATCAGAGCTAGAACTTCCATTGGTCAACCGAACACTGGATTTCTTTTAAGTGACTTCATCACCTAGCAGAGATTCATACCTCTGCACAACTTCGACTGCTTCAGCTACAGTCTTACACTCCTTATCAATGCAACGGCATTTCGAGTCGTATGGAAGTATTCTGAAAAGCTGATTCATTGCAAGCATTTCTTGAGACTTAACGTCTAAGTTTGAATATGCCTTCTGGGCCAGCTGTCTTAGATCACCACCCAATGCTACAATGGACTCGTCGCTCTTGCGTGCTCTTGATTCCAGAAGTGCCAACCATTTACTCTGAGGTTGGGAATTTCCAAAGCGTTGCTGAAGCTATCTTATGAGCGTTGAATAAGAACTCTTCTCCGTTGTGGTGAGACTGACGTAAAATGTTCTTGCAACACCGCGGAGACAAGCAGCCAGTGTAAGGACTTTTTCTTCAAGACTCCATCGACCGAGTTTTGCACAACTTTCAAAATGTGATATATATTCATCCCAATCTTCATCTCCACTGAAATGATCAGGTTTCATATAAAATCGTCCCGGCACTGGACCAGGATATCCACCAATCATAACCATTGGTCTTTCTGAATGTGGTCCATCCCGTCCTTTGCGTCCTCTCAACATATCATCATATTCTTCAGCGTCATGAAAATCATCTCTCTCATCTGGAGTCAATTCCTCTTTCTCAGCCGTATCAGTGAATTCATCATCTATTTGGCCGTCATGGACGGCATCACCTTGTCCAGACTCATTCAGTTCTTGTTCTTGTACACCATTAAAGCTGATCTCAGGGTCAGGGGAAGAAGCCATTATCCTTTATCAACTACAGATCATAATACAACTCTGCTCGAAAATTTCAGATATAACAAATTCAAAGTGCAACAACACAACTAATATAAACTGGTTCAACTATATTCACAAAAACAGTTCCACCACAAATCGAAGCTAGGTTGGGTCCGAATCACTGGATGCTGTTAAAAATAGAGCATCCCACTTCTTGACACCAATTTGTAAGCGACCTCTAAATCCTGTCTGCTAGGGAGGGTTAATTGAAGAAATACCACTCAACAGTAAAGTCAACCAAAAATGTTTAATGAAAGTAACATAGCTAAGAAACTGGAAAACTGTTACCAGTACACAATATTCATTTGGAATAAGACAAATATACTCCTGAAACACTCGTTGCTTGCACTCTTGTATTGTAACAATTTGATACTGACATTAATTTCCGATGTCTTGTTCCAGGATCTTTTCATTAAAATGTCTCAGCACATAATAGTCCGTTTCAGTGTTAAATAAATTAAATTATAATTGGAAATCATAGAGTGACCCTAACAGATGAGAGTTGAAGATTTGCTTTGTATTCGTTTAACCCAGGTTACCAATGTGGTGGGAGATAACTGCACGATAATTCTGAAGATTAATTTACTTACTCAACATTTCTACGTAATTTTCCAGAATGCTTGTCTCTGCATATTGTTAAAAACATGGACGTTTAAATATTCCAGGTATTGCTTATTTTACTAGCTTTTTACCTAATTAATGTCCACGTAATTCAGAGTATTATTATTACTTTGTCAGTCCTATACAATTATTATTATTATTTAGCAATTTATATATGTCATTACCTAAAAGGAGTATTGGACTTCACCGATGTTATTATCGTTTTGAAGTTTACCGCGCTCTGCAGTTATCTGACAAGTACTGTCTTCCACTCCAATATATAACCTTCGGTTTTATACCACGTGACAGTACTGAACCAATCAGAAATGGCAGACCGAATCCGCCAACGAATCAGATGTGGCAAACTGGCAAACCTCAGCCTATCGCAAATCTTGCGATATCGATCACACATGAATAAGGTTCAACATATTCCAACATATAAAATATTCTCATATCTTATATCTTATTCTGTACAAAACTCTGAGACAAAAACACTGTATCCTAATATTTCTATATAGTTTTCAGTAGTAAAACAACAGTTCTCGAATGGATAAACTGTGGCAAACCAATGACAGGATATAATGATACTAAAAGAATTGCGGTTGCTGGGGAGGTTGCTACTATGCACAACACAAATTACATTACTCAATAAATCTAACAGTTTTTATATAAAGTCAGTATATTTAAGATATTACTTTCGGCAATAAGTTCACTGTGACTCCATCTAAGTGTAAATGTATGTGAATCACATACCTGTAATATCTAACCATCGAGGTCATGGGTCACAAACGAACAAAGATGGCGTCCATAAGAACTTGACTCGATCGTCGAAAAGTTCGTTTACCGCGAAACACGAACAACCTGAAACTTCATATTTACTACACGTGTCGTGATGTTCACATCAAGCAACCACATGATGGAAAAACACATCTGGTATTAAATGAAGTAACACAAGCATGTAATTTGTGCAAGAAACGGTGCTGAATGTAAAATGTCAAACCTTGACAAGCGAAGTGTAATATAATGATCAACATGGTAATAGCTAAAACGTATTGACAGAGATTTCCAAC